>KK120812.1:409027-423674 GCA_000611955.2 Stegodyphus mimosarum
CACTTTACAATATAATATTATATATATATATATATATATATAATCAAAATTTTATATATATTTATTATAGGTATATTTCACATTGCATGTTAACCAGGAAACGAAAAAAAAATTATTTTAAAAATTAAGTATTTGTTGGTTATTTAGTACATGTTAGAATACTATGAATAACGTGTTGATGCCTTTTGATTATGAAATCTGATTTTTTAATTTTATGTGGCATGAGTAGGCAATAGTATTCAAAAGGACATCAAAGTGATTGTTGTTATCTGTAGCTGATTTCTTGTCTCCATATGTATTTTGGTAAGTACGAAGACAAGCAATGATGACATTTACACATTACAGTCATTCTTTTATTTGGCTAATCCCCATATTGTTCCATCATTTGTGTGTAGATCCAATCATGGGATCAAAGTTCATGATTAGAACAAGAGCCCATCTTCATTCTCCCTCGGCCCAAAGAGGAAAGATAGAGCATTAACGAGAAAAATATTTTAAACAAATTTTGGATGCATTTTAGATACTTTATTAATTTTCTTTTCTAATTTTCCTCAGAATTTTTCTATATAATCACCATTGTGTATTTCTTCAGATGGTAGATCCTTTAATCCGTGATTAATGGGACTTTGTATAAGGAACATAAAATATACCCACCAAAATTGGTTGGAGGACTGTGCCATAAAATCAGAAGCCTAAATGATCCAGCATTTAAAGGCTTGTACTAAGATAAATAACAAAATATGGAAGTATGATTAAAAGACGTCAGAGGGGAAAAGAGGAAAAAAAATTATACACAGTGTGTAAAAACAAGTGTTTTTTTTTAGGGGGGGGGTGTTGTTCTTCAGTTAAGATGTCACATCTATGAACTCCTAAAATATGCTAGAAAACCTTTGATCTTCCTGGAAAAGTTTCTCAAGATCATTAGTCGAAAAAAGCACATCAGTGGTAATTTTTCCATGTGCTTTGAAGTGGAGTATATTTTAGAGTTAATATAAAGAACTTCAGTATCTGATTTATCACATATTCCTGCACAATATTTTTAATTAAATCTTTTATAGTGGGAAAATGTCCACAGTTTCTAAAAACTTAACTCAAATATCTAGCCGAAATTCATGATCTGGTAAGAACTTTGTGAAGGAATCTATGCATGAACTTTTCACGATTCATTACCCTACTTAATTTGCCAGTTAGTTACATTTAGTTCATGTGACTTCATTTTTATTGCTCTAATGGAGGAAATGCATTGACATTAGCAAGTAATTATATTTGACAGAGCTGAATAACTGAGCTTTTAAAAGAAAGATAATTTAATTGTTAATGCAAAGCACACTAAGGGGTATCTACAGTACTCTTCTAAAGCAAATAAAAATAAATAAATAAATAAACGAGTAATTAGGCATCTAAATTACTTCAGTGAAATTAAATTTTTTAGGACTGTTCACACTTTTTAATGAGCACGACGTTTCTTACTAGAGTAATTTCTTTAACAAAACATCTAATATGATTTATTTCTTTATTGAAAATCACTGTAGTACTAACTTTATCTTTCTTTCTTTCTTTTTTAATAACCTACAGCATCATCTTCCAATGTGCTCATCAACTCAGTATTGTATGCAGCCCATGGTGGCAAAGAAATCCCTTCTCCCAGAACCAGGGCACCATCTCTCAGCAATCCAACGATATCTGAAGGTTACCTAGACATGCAGCCTAGTTTATCGACAATCCAGCCAGCCTCCATGACGGCTAACGACATGGGTGCCATTTCCTCCACAGCTCCCACTGCCATGCCGGCTCTGGGGGCTCCCGAAAATCACGTTTCTGCTGCCAGTGCATTAACTGTGCCTCCTGTTACTGCAGTAAATAATGCATCTGGTGCACAGGTTTGTTTCTTTGATAATGTATTTTACCTAGTAGTAATTAGAGTAAAAAAGTCTTGACATGTTTCTGCATTGATATCCAAAATTGTTTTAGCATTTATGAAAATAATTTTTTTTGTCAAGTAGCCAATCAGTCTTGATCTGTTCTTTTTTCATATTATGGAGGGGGGTCTAAAAAGAAACTTGATTATTATCCAGTTCAGTTTTCATTTATCTTTTTTTGCAAGAAAGTATGACCACAGGCGTGACAAGCACTTTGAAAGTTCTGTTTTCCCCAAAACTTCTGCAGTTCGGAATTTGATTTCAGTACCTGGAGTTCAAAACTTTTTTTTTTTTTTGTGTGTGTGTGTGTGCGCGCGTGCGTGCGAGCGTGCGCGTGTTAGTGTTAGTGTTATTTGCAAGAATGTTTTTAGTGACAAGCTGTGGGCCAGTTGAAAGCAAGTTAGCTTTAAAGTGGTAAGATTGCTAAGTACTCAAGACAGATGATCTCTTCCAGAAGCAGTTTAAAGCTGTTGCCTGGAAGCTAGGATAAGATTGCTGAAGGTTACTGCTTCTCAAAATCAATCTCTCTGTGTGCATTTGCTCATTACAATTTGACTACTGGGGTGCTGAGTTAAGAGACTGTAGTTACTACTTATAACCTGTATTACAGCAAACCATGCAGGAGGTTTACTGAGGAAAGTTTTTATTCCAAAAAGCTAGTAGTGTATATTTCACCAACTTCAGAATAAGAGATAGCCTCCCTAATTATCTGTAGAAGTGAAAGGTATAGTAATGGACCTGTGTTCTGTTATAGCAAGTCAAGGTCCTGTTTAACATCTGATTCTAATTACATTTCCATATGGAGGAAGCCAGGAACACAAAATATTCCCACTAACATTAAGAAATGTGAACATATGCTGTTACAAACGTGGATGCTATGAAAAGAAATAGTAATCAATTACTACATTTAGGATATTTGTTTAGGACCAGTTATTGATAAGTGCAGTCATCTGTTGTTGATGAGGAGACTATTAATATCTTCAACAGAGGCTTTTGTATATTCAGAGTTATTAAAATAAAAACTTACAAAGTTGTGTAAGGCCTCCTTAAAAGTACTTTGGATATAACATTAATTTATAGTGATAATATGCATCCATATCATTTAAACCTGGTTGACAGTTTTGGTAAAAATGAAGGTACCAAATGAATCAACTGGCCAATTAAAAGTGATTTGAATCTCTCAGAGAATTTAAGAGCAGTTCTTAAGATCTCAGTTTTGGAGAGAATATGGTGGTTCGACGCATGGAATGTGTTTAACCTAATTCAATTCATCTGCCTTACTGAGCACATAGATTTGGATATTGAGATAGTTATGTAAGTTAGGAGAAATAACATTCCCTATTGATATCAAAAGTCTATATTTGTTTTCAAGATATTATTTTTTTAAATATTTTTCCACATTTTAATTTTATGTGTTTCATGGCATAATTTTTGTGGATTCATATTCAGTTCTTCAGTTGTTTTATATGTCATAATGTTATATAATTTATTCAATGTTTTTTGAAAAACTTACGTTTTTACATATATAAAGTTGATTTTAGACATCGGTGTAATTCTTAAACTCTTGCAAGAATCAAAACTAAACGCTTAATGTAAGTAATAGATAGAAAGCACCTGCTTTTGAGGGCATGATTATTGCAACTGGTGTCTTGAATTTTACTTGGAATTTGAAAATAACGAAACAATTGTGCTACATGATTTTAAGCCAAAACACTTTCTCCCTTTAAAAAAAAGTGCAGTTGTCTTGGTATATATTTATTAATGGGCTGGTGACATGTGAATTTGATGTAAATGGACTTCTAATGGTCTGATGTTTATCAAGATTGCTACTATCACACTATGTTTGTCCTCATGACTCAGTATGATATTGGTTGTCCAGCAGGAAATTGGTGTCATCCTAGTAAGTACTAAGAAAAGCTCCTGTTATAATGCAGGTAAATTTAACAACCGTTCATCCCACTGTTGCTTGTATTACTTGTAGTACTGTAGCATGTACTAGTATTAAAAGAAAGCAAATACTAGTAATAAAGAAAGCAAGTATTATTATTATTATTATTATTAGAAATTATAAAATAAATAGTCGAATGTTGCATAGTAAATGCAACATTCGACACCTGTAAATTATGAAAAATCAAGCAATATATACTGTAGTTCTGTGTATTTATAATCTTATATTTTAAGTATTTATAATTTAAGTACTGTGGATGGTACACATTAATTGCATTTGATGATAGTTTGATTATAAGAATGTTAACATATATAGAGTATCCATAGAAGGATGAACACGTACAAAAGTGCAGATGGGCTTAGCAGGTAGCCTCAGTTTGAGCCATGTAAAGGAAATTCATGTGAATCCCATGTCCATGCATGAATCTGGTGTGTTCCACGATGCAAAGACATATCTAATGCTTTTGTTCTACGTGTTGGTGCAATTTAATGACAATCTCAATTAATCTGCTTATAAAGATGATCTTAATAATCAGTTTATTCCAAGATAGTAAATTTAACACGAAGTTAATTGCAGATGTTTCCGCAATCAGTCCTGTTCACATTCTGCTCTCTACAGGAAATTGATGTAAATCCCATGCCTATGCAAAAGATGTTGGCAAATATAATAATAGTGAAATTAACTAAAAAACCATAGGTATTAGTGAGATTTAAGATCAGTGCCAACCCATCTGTTTCTAGGACATTAAGCTAGTTCCAATGTAGTTAGTTTAATGTTAGATTATCAGAGAAGTACTAGACTTGTAACCCCTTAGCATTCATGCCAAGTAAGACTACATTAAGTAAGGTGAAATAACATGCCGAAAAAATATTAATTTAGAGGTCAAACAACAAAAATCAGTGTTATAATTGCAAATTTTCACAGGACTAATTTCGATAGTTTTACCGAACCATCGTTCTCAGTTGCTTGCTGTAAGATAAGATCTTATCACTATATCTTATCTCGTTCATTTGCATTTTGGCAGCTGAGGATGATATTTTGGTAAAACCATCGAAGCTAGTCCTCTGAAAATTTGTAAATATAACACTGATTTTTGTTGTTTGACTTCTAAATTAATAAAGTTACATTACTTAAGCACTTGCAAAGTGTTTTTGTGAACTTGTGAAGATTGTTAAAGAAAGAAATGTTCAGTAAAATGTTAATTATTTCCAGTAATGCTTTTCTTGAAGTAGGATTATTGCCATCAAAAAGTTAACAATCCATGTGTTGTAGCCTTGTAATGAATAAAGATATGAAAAATTTAACTACATCGTACTGTTTTTTACAAAACTCTAGCTCGAATTAACCCCTCTGACCAGCAAAACCATATATATATATCTATATATGTAAGATAAAAAAAGTGTAAATCAGCTTTATAATTTAATTTAATAAAAGCATCTTAATTCCTCATTTTTAATCCGGGTATTTCCTTTTTTTTCTAAAAATAATAATAATAATAATATTTCTGGACTGCGTAATTTGTAGATAAATCTCTGCTAGAGCTTGCGTAACACTTAATGAGGTAGTTGATTTGGAACCTATACTCTGAGAAATGTAACTTTTCTAGCCTAAACTAGAACCTTCCCTTTGGCAATCTTCCATATTGGATTAATGCGTACTTCGCTTGTATCTCTGTTGCTGCTCAGACGCTCTTTCAGTATGCTTTCTTCCCATCGCAACAGTGTCAAAATTCTAAATTTTCTTAAAAAGCCACAATTGGAGTGTCAAGTGATTTGTGGCCACAAATGTCAAAAATTGAATTTAATAAATTTAAATTTCAATATATATGCTCGGAATTAATACAATTTTTGCAGTACATCCATTTGCTTTAGTATTTACAATGTGATACTCCAAATTACTAATCTGTCAAAAGCATTTTGTGATCAGTTATTGAGCCTAAATTATCTTTACTATTTAATTGCATTACTAATTTTAGTTTCAGGGTGAGAGAACTTCTGCTGTCTGTCAAGCACAGATGCAAGAATACTTGAGACGACGTCACCAGATGCTACAGCAGCAGATTATGCTTCAATCATGCTCGTGCAATTTGCAGTTCCTGGTCCCACTAATACTTCCGACATTCCTTACCAGGCTTCCAGTTCATCCATGGGATCGAACTTGGTAAACACTTACTCATCTACGAGACCATTGCCACACTTGCAGATTCCCAATGCAACTTCCACAGATAATGTTATCATGAAGTCTGTGGATGGTTACACGAGGCCCACACAATCATCTGTCACATCGAGGCCATATCTGAATCTCGAGGTGGGTATTCATACTAGTTTGTATGCTAAGATTCTGCGAGTTGAAGTTGAATTGATGTTAAATGGGAAGTAGAAGGAGAATGAATGAAATTTTTAAGTGTATTTTTTAAAATTGTCGAATATTTTGTGTAATACATATTGGTTTTGTTGTAACTAATCCTGTTTTGAATGCTATCTAGATAAAGTCTACAAGTATGTCATTGCCAAGAAAAGTAGGAGTTGCATCTACTATTGGCCCAAGGCTTTAGGCACCTTGTAGGTAATAACAGTAGGAATGTGCTTAGCCCCATCCTCAGTTTTGATGGAGAACACCCTGTGTGACAGATCCGAGCATATTTTATCCCTCTTTTGACTCAATGGAATTTTAACTATCTCCATGCTGCTATGAATCTGTACACTTACAAATATCCATGCCCTTTCAAAGATTTGAATTTGGGCTCACCAGTGTGGCATTTAGCTTCTCTACCATCATGCCAACTTAGTAATTACTGTTATAATAAAATGGACTGTAATGCATTCATAATGGAATAAAAGTGAGCATTATTTCGTTAGAAAAAGACCATTAGTAGAAGTATGAAATGTGTAGTCTTAGCTGTGTATATTAGTGGTAGAAAAAATTAGATACTTCCTTATTATTACAGTTCCCATTATTTAAATATTGTCATGATTGCTTTTAATATAGCATCAAAGACATTTACTCATTCTAAGATTTTGCCATATGAACTTCACAGGTAAGTCTCAAGACAGCAATGAGGTGTGCTTCGACAGAAATGTGATGACAACATACAGCCTACTAGGTTCTTCTCATGCTGGGCAAATGAAGTTAATGTAATCAGGACTGCCTGCTCTCTTTGGTGACAGTTTTGGCATACATTGATTTATTGCTGGGCTGTACATTATTTACCTCTTCATTCTCAGTGTATCATATATGATATATTATAGTTTCCCTCTGTGGACCCTCTGTGATATCAAAAGTGTTATGGGACAGAAGTGTTGCTAGAGGCTTGCTATATCATATTTCAAATGGAAAATTTTATTTCAAATTTTAAATGCATATGAATTATGTTAGAATGCTGCAAAACCTTATTGAAAGGAATCACTTGAGGATTAGCCATGTTGTTATGAATAATATTTATTATTTTGCTGTATAAATGTAAAACATGCAATGCTTACAATGCATGTTTTGAATTCAGAAATGTTTCATTCAGTGCAAACAGCTTAAAATTTTGTATGTAAGTATAGCAGTATGATATAATAGACACTGATATCTGAATTTTTAACTTTTGACTTCATTTTTGTGTGGAAATAATTTAAATGGGTAATCATTATTATCAATATTACACATGAACTTCCTATTTTGGATTTTTATTTTAGTTGTAAGTATTAGGTTTTTCTGTTCATATTATAAGATATAACATTTAAATGACATATGCAAGAATTCAATATTATGATGAGAAACTGATTTTGTGGGAATTATTTTTACATGTTAGGTTTAATTTTAAGGTGCTCCTGGGCATCCCATGGTCATGAGAATAGGGGAAATTTCATTATCTCACTGCTTCAAATGAAGAGGTTAAATAATGGGAGCTGTAATAATAAGGATGTAGCAAAAATTCCTTTTGTACTTACACAACAAAACCATGAGGATTATTTGCTTAGAAAATAGAAATTCCTTTGTGGAGAGTATTCTCAGAGAAACTGACTTGTTTTTAGATGTAGATTTAAGATGAATTGTTCATTTTCACTGTAGAGATTTGTAGACGTTTTGGAAAGGAAAATCAATTGTGTCCTCACCAAGATTTGTACTTCCATCTGTTAGCTAGATGCGTTAATCACTTAACCGCAAGAGGGAGGTGAGATAATTCATACATCATCAGGTTTATCCAGTAGCTAGTTTTTAGTTCTGTATCAGGCTGTGGATTGTAATTATTCACAATCTAGTTAATTTAAAAGTGGATCCTTTATTGAAAAAGTAAGTAAAGCCATCATAGTATACAACATATGTTGGAAATGGAACAGTCTAGTTCAGTGTTTTTGTCCACATCTTTCACCATACTCATTTCAGTATTATGAAACTTTTTCTTGCTCTTCTAAGGTATGTGTATTGTTTAGAAACTCATTTCACTGTAATCATCCTGATGAATTTTTATTTTGACAAGGATCTGTGTTGTCCTATGGTGTAACTTCTATTATGAGTCAGAGAATCTGCTGTATGATATATCATGCCATTTTGCTAAATTCAGAAGTGGTGTTCATTCTCTTACAGTAAGAAAGTCAATTCTGAGGTAATAAATACCATGATAACTATTTGTGTCCATGGTTTCTTTTCCCCTGTCTAAAAAAAATGTGTTCGCTCAATATGTCATACCTGAAATTTTTACAAGATCCAAAAGAGACTTATCAACAAATGCACATTTTCCCAGCTCTATATTTCATAAAGTTTAAAATTTAAAATGTTGAATGAAATTAAGTAATTTTGAAGTAAAATTTAGTGTTTTGTAAAACTGTACACTGGCTTCTGATGGTCTAAAGTTTAGCATAATTTATATTCTGTGTATATTATCAATCCTTAGTTTACTTTCCTGATCAGTCTTTTACTTTGTCTTTTATAGGCTGAACTGTGCGGAGTCGGCACATCTGGCGGGATCTCCCTCCTCACTTCAAATAGTATGGAACAAAACAATGAAGTGATTGCTCAAGGTTTTCCTATGACTCATTCAATGCAGTCAAATACCTGAAGCACCCGCCTTTTTGACAAATCTCTTACCACAACACACTTGCTCATCATCAAAGCGAACGAACGTGGCTAAGAATTTCATCCTGGCCAGGTTGCATTCACTGTAGTGTTGGGCCTCTAATCTAGTCTTCATGAAAAATACATCTGAGTAAAAATGGGGTTTGAGCAGCTCCTGTTGTGATGTTATTGAAGTTAATTATGTGTTTAATTATTTGTTATGTTTTTTTATGAGGTTGTAATTTTTGAGGAGCTTGAAAATGTTATGGGTTTAAACAGGGCTTGGGAAAGTATGCATTTCTAAAAGTGTTGCTTTAAAAATGCTCCTTGTTCTCAGAGGAAAAAATATTGGTTACTGTGTATTACTTTTATCAGAAGTGCAGTTTTCCTACAAGCATTTAAAGTAACTGGTTGTCATACGAGTGTAAATTTTAAATTTTTTACCCTGGTATTGTATTTGAAAGTGATTTTGATAGCTGTAATATTTGGAGATGATTTTTTAAATAATTCTTTTTAAGAATAGTGGTTTGCCATTATCTTTAGTGAATAATCTGAATTCATAACATAGGATAAAATAGCCTGACTGAATTAGAAAATAATATTTTTCTCACTATATTTAAAGGTTATGTATATGGTAAAGGATAAGGTTATGTGAATTTTTCTGTTTCTGATATTTATGTGAATTTTTCTGTTTTAGTTTTTTAAACTGCTGATGGTTTAGAGTTCAAAGTATAGAATCAATATCATGATTAATTTATAACTATCTATAAAGAAAGCAAAAGTTTTTTTTTTTTTTAATGTGTGAGAAATATCAGTCTTTTTATTACAAAAACCATAGATGCCAAATGGCAACAAAATTAAGATTTATAATTGGAGAAAGTTGTAGTTTTAAAACTAGGAAATAACTATGTAAGTAAGTAAACTGTAAATGAAAATAAGAAACAAAACAAAATATTCGTCTGTCCCATAGTCCTTAAAAGGAAGCTGATATTTCATTCTTCATGGGAGTAAAAGAGAAAATAAAGTGCCGAATTAGTCAGCATGGATATGAAGTCATTTGTGCGTATGATATTTCTATACTATCTAAAAGCACACTAAAATTTGAAACTTTTTTTGCATATTTATTTTGTAAGTTTAATCCAACTGAGGAAGGATATTTTCTAGAGCTCTGTTTTACATCATGAAAGGGTTTCATCTCATTCTAAACATTGTAAAAATATTTTTCTCATGCTACTTCATATTCATATCATGTTTTATTCCATATTTACTAAATATTTAATTATACATTTATTGTAATTCATGTGGAATGTAAAATATATTGATAAGGACACATGAGCTTAGAGTGGCACTTGTCTGAATCATTCTGTGCTTTTTTAAGTCTTGAAGTTGTCGAGTGCCACTAAAATTCATCAGAATATGTATTGAAAGTGTCAAGTAAAGTATCAAATATTTGTAATAATATAGAGAATATTATTACCTGCTTTTCCAGAAATTAACTGGTTCATGTTTAACCCAGTTATTTTGGTGAAGCTGTATTGTGAGTTTGCCAAATGGAGAGTTCCCCCGCCCCTCCTCTCTTTGTGAAAATATGAAAATGTTGCTCAACTATAGAAAATAATTATTTTTTTCATGCAACAAATCTGAATGAGCTTTTGTATTATATCAAAAGGCATGTAGGAATTTTATTAGCGTCATCAAGCCTTTTTATCTGTTCTTTTTATTCGTTGATTGTTTGTATGTGTTTGTTTTCAAAGTACAAAAGTTATTTTGGTTGTGATTCATTATTTAATTAACAGAGTTTGTATACTTGTTGTGAATCAAATATTAAAAATTTCCAAAGATTTAACTTTAAGATCTAACAAGATGATTTCTATTTTTTGCAATTTATCTAGTGTCTAATTTTAAGGAAAACTTGTAACAAATCTTAAAAAGTTGTATTAACTGAGACAGACATGGTCGTTTATTTGAATAATTTTAAAATTTAATTTCAAGAAGTTTTGCCATCAAATATTGGTTTTGTGATAAATGTTATTTCAGTAAAAATAAAAAAAATATAAATAAAAAATCAGTAATTTTTAGGGATAAAGGTGCATTTTATTTTTACATCACAGAACAGGAATTTTTTTTATATCACAGAAATAAATACGATAAAATTCATATGTTTTATAAAAACTTGTGTATTATTTCTTATCAAAATGTATAATGTATGTCAAAAATGAAATTTTTTTAATAACTTGTAGTAGTAATGTGCAGTTTATAATAAAATCATAAAAACTGTTCTGAATCTTAAGTCCCCAAATAGTATTTGGCTTAAAAAATTATAGAATTAACGTATAAAGTTGTAGTTTTCTTTTAAGAATCTTAAATTTTTGAAACTGAAATATTTTAATAAAGTATACAAACTCTTAATATACAGAGGCTGTTCACACATTTTTTAGATGATTTTCAATTGTGGGTACAGAAATATTTTATCTGACGTTTTTGTGTTTTAAATGTTTTATTTGATAACCTTATTCATCATTATCTTTCTACATTGTAATTTTGGAGACAATAGCCTTTTGTAGTATTGGAAAAGGTATTTATCCCATTCCTCTTGAACAGTTTTCCAAATTCCAAGGAGGGTTGTAGGTCTACGTATGGACAATTCGCTTTTTCAAATTGCAAAAGCGCAAAAATTCATGATAGATACATCAAGATATTTAATACGAATGTAAGTGAAGTGTATGGCCTTGATACCCATTTCTTGTTGTTGTTCTTTATTTTTTTTTTCTTCTTCTTCAAGAAATTAATAGTCAGTTTTGATGTGTGGCTGTTGCTTTATCTTGTTAGAGTTCTGCTGATTGATGGCACTGTGGGTAAAGAGAAGGTTTTTATATTCAAAAATGGGTATAAAATATCTAGTTGATAATATGTGGAGTTGATCTGAACATTTTTCTCCACTCTCTTGATTTTTTATTTGCCATTAAATGAAAAACCAACAACATATTCATAATTTCCTTTGAAAAACTTTCTTTAGATTCTTTGAACCATGTTTTAAGGTTCCCCCCCCCTTTGATGACGATAAATGGATCTCTTTTTGTTGCAGTCATTTAAATACACACAATATTTATCTATTTTGACAGTATTTTTGTACAGATAAATGTTTTTCATAAAAATTATGCAGCGCGTTCGGCGATATGTCATGGGAAAAAAACGATACACACTGTTTTTTCACCTTTTTAAGATTCAGATCAGCATAAATCACTTTGTTTACAGTTGATACTGAGCATTTTAATGATTTTGCAGCTGTCCTTTGACTTGGCAGATTTTCGTTTAACATTAAAGATCTTACCTTACACAACATTCCAGTTTTTTCCTTCGATATGTATTCGGAGCAAAATTTCCCCTTAAAGACGCATGTTGACGTTTTTTTTTCTTGTTCACAATATTACCTAACATAACTTTAGATATTGCAAAACTATAGCTTTTACAGCATTTTTTAATAACTATATATAAATAATTTTCTTCTAAATGAGCACAAACATTGCTTCTTTAAAAGCGACATTTTGCATAAAAAGAAAACTGTCAAGTAGTAGACGATAATTTATACTTTCAAAAATATAGGGGTAGTTAAAAAAAATTTCAAGTAGGTGTTATTTTTTTTATAGCAAGTCGAAATCATCTAAAAAATATGCAAACAGCCTCTGTGTTCATTATTACTTCTTTTATAATGACAGAATAAATTTAGCATATTATCATCTTTCTGTACAGTTAATGCAACAGTATTCATGGACATTAGTATGTTAACTATGGGGATGTGCAGTAGCTGTGTCTAAAATAAAGTTCTGGTTGGTTATTATGTATTGCTTACTAATCAGTGTATATTTGTAAGCAAGTTTACAATTGTATTTTTACTTTTCAAACTATACTTTTAAAATATACTGACTGTAGGTACATTGTGAGTTTATTAGATGTGGTTTAACATGTTTTATGAGTAAATATGTAAATAAGTATGTAAGATAGGAGGGCATTATGGGTTTAATATTTATAACATATAATAAACAAATACAAATTCTTAAGTAAATTGAAGAATTATTATTTTAATGTTAAAATTTTGAAAAGCAAATAATGTGCAATATGTCAATAATATGTATATTGCGTATAGTTCCTTAGTTGTGAAATTAAGATAAAACTGTTTTAAATTATATCTGCTGAGAGATAAAAACTGTTATAGATAAAAACCATTAAGATAAAAACTGTATGTTATTGATAATTTTATACATTTAAACATTTTAATTGTTTGCAGCATTATATATTTAAATCAACAGTACCTATGTATTACCCCATTGATCAAATTATGAAAAGTGGTGAGTTGGACCAATTGCTCATGTGGAATTCTGAGCTACACTTCTATCTAGAATTTCTGGAATAAAATATCGCTAGTCTCTGTGCATACTCCACCAAATAGCCACTGCTGTAGAATATTCGATCTGCTTCATTTGTACATTCTGTTAAAAAGCTTTCATCGATTTCTTTGTAGTAGGAACTACGATTTTACTGAAAGCTTTCTTTAGAATGCTATGAATTGTTCCAATCTGTTACTGGTTTGTTAACCTTATCCAACTGTTTTCTCTCCCCTTTCAACAGGTGGCCCACCAGCGGCCGAGCGGTAAAGACGCTGAACACTGGTAGTTCGGTCCGAGGTTCGAATCCCGCGAACGGGCTGGCTGCATGGGCGTTTTCGTGGTTTTCCCCATGTGTAACGTGTATACGAGCCAGTTTCCCTTAGAAATTCCTCCACGAAGGCATCCCTCCCTTTAGGCAGATGGCCCTCGCGTGCTTTGCCATAATTGAATAACCTAACCTAACCTCCCCTTTCAACAGATGTTCATCCTTTCAACCACTTGTAAATGAACCGGATTTCAGTTGCAAATATGATTCTACAGTCCTCAAACTCATTTTATTTTCAAAATGAAAGAAAAAAATGCAGCAATAACATTTAATTTACTCTTTGTTCATAAAAACAAGAAGTGGCTTATTGAGAATCAGTCGGAGTTACATCAAATAAAAGGGCATGTTGAGTGTGTTGTGGCATGTTTATCCATAATTGTCACTAATTGCTGTGCTTGATGACAGTTTCAGTCGACTGGATAATATATAAGTACCAAATCAACTAATGTTGGGAGCAGTTTTTTTAATATTTAAATTAAGAACTGAATGCTAATTAACAAGTCTGTTTATTTAATTACATGTAAAAAAATCTCTTAAATTTATTACCCATTGAAACTTTTACACAATCTATGTTCAGTAATAAGAGTTACTATTATAAAATTTATTGTAATATGGATTAATTGTTGTTAATCCTTTCATTAATATTATATTGGAAATAAATTAACTATGTACACTGCATAATGTAATATTTTAGTGACGGATGCAATAAAAATATTGTAAGGTTATGAAATTAAAAATGCGGTTGACTTTTGAACAACATGAATAACTGGACTTTTTTTAATTGATAGAATAGGTTTTTTTCATATGGTAAGTAGGTTGCTGAAAAAATTTTGTAAAAGTAATAGGCACTTTGTGAAAAATAGATTTGTTGCAGATATGAAAATTCAAGGTAAAAGTGAATTATTTTCAAATTATTACATCGTAATTTATGATTAAATCAATTTTACCTTTTTTTATTATTATTATTCTGTAAAATTAGAAATATTTTATGATAAGTGATTTTGCTCATTAATTGTTTTCAAATATTCAG
>KK120812.1:423696-471577 GCA_000611955.2 Stegodyphus mimosarum
TTTTTTTTTTTTTTTTTTTTTAGAATTTCTTTCAAAAATCGTGTGATTTTTTACTGCCATGAATTAGGCAGGTATGAATTAGATTTACTTTTGAATCACTCTTGGCTATTGTTAACTAAGTCATTCTTATATTTTATCATAAATTTAATTTTTATTTTCAGCTGTTTTTAACAGTAAAACTTGGATAAACAAATGAAGTAATTTCTTATGATTTTAAAGTCTAAAATGGATAAAAAGTATTTTTAAATTTTAGTGATATAGTTTTAATTCTGTAAAATGTTAAATAATCAAAACATATGTTTACAAAGTGAAAACTGCTGCAAACATTTTTCTCAAAATTGATATCTTTATGATGGTCAGTTAATGTTATTAAATGAAAATCAAAATATAGTTGTTAGTTTAGAATAATAATTGTTAGTCTATAATTAGAAGTTGAGAATGTCAATAAATGCTGATCAAAATATGTATTTTCAAAGCTAAAAATTTGTCTCTAATTTCACATTTGTACAGTATTAAATGTTAAATTATTAATGGTCAAGATGTATGCTTTCAAAAGTAAAAAACAAAAGTCACAGCATCTTTAGTCTGACCTAAAGATGGATTCAAATTAAAACTATTAAAAGAAATTTGAATACATTTATACCTTTATTATGGTCAAAATATTAGTTACTAATGTTCAAAATGTGTATTTTCTAAGTCATATCTAGTTTAAAACTTTTCAATTATGAAGTTTTTATCATGTTCAAAATCTGTATTTTCAAAATTGAAACTACTACCAAAAATCTGAATGTTAATGACATTTTAATTGCGATTGGAAGTTATAAAACAGTTAAGTGGGAACACTTTTAAAAAATGTTTTAATAAATTGTGTGAAAAGTTTAACCCTTCCCTCAAAAAATCATGTTAATTGAAAATTGTGTGAAAATCGCCATATAGAAATATATATTTATTTGGAAAATTTTGGGGCCAAAAATAGGAAACTTTGAGCTTTATCAAATATATTTGAATACTGTTTATCTCAGGTAAAACAGTAATAGGAAAAAAAGTGATAAATTATCTGTACATATGTATGTCTGTAGAAGCTTTTAAATCAGATGTGTCTTGTACATATGCCCCATTTTTTCCCGAAAATTAAAAAGTTATAGGTTTTTTTTTTCCCCCCCCAAGTCAGATTTTTAATGAAAAGATACATCTGAAAGTAGAAAGCATGGCTGTGTACATCCCATACTTAAGTTTGTTCCATGCCATTTCTTTTGAGTAGTGATATTTTAATTTGTTATTCTGTTACAATTGTGACAGAAATGATGCAGTTAAAATTTTCAGATTTTAAGATTGTTAATTTTTAATTAGATTTAGTACACCAGCTGCCGTGTGAGATTTTTTTTAAAAGGTGTGAAAACATGTTGTTAATATGTATAAATTTATGAAATAAACTTGAGAGAATTATATGTGTGCAGTGTTGCATTTTATTTTTGAGCAACTTGCATGTTTTGATGTATTTTGATAAAGGAATAAATATGAAGTAGGTAGTGTTACTTGGAGTATGTGATTTAGCAACAGAATACAAGTAAAAAATAAAAATCAGTAGGAATTTTATTATTTAATGAATAGCTATCTAAAGGCTAATGTTCAGTGATCTGAAAACATGAATGTTTTAGAAAATTGTGAAGACAGCCTTGTGACTGGAAATATATTGATTAATCACCTTTTATGGCATCTGATACAATTGTTTGATCACATTATAGTAATGTCAGTCTTCTGTCCAGATTCTGCCTCCCCTTTATTTATTTTTTGTTTTTGTTATTATTTATATATATTTAGAAAGACTGATAACAATATAACTGTTAATTTTTTCCAGTGAAAGTTTGAAGCGTTGACTTCTAATTTACAAAATGCAAATTTAGACATTTACCAACCAGTGCTCCAAGGGAATATTTAAAAATTTTATAGATTGTTTTAGATTTGTGTAATATCTCATTTATTTAGGCTATGAAATTCAGCTGAACTATTTTACAGTCATTATTTCCAGTTAAAAATATTTACAAAAAAATTATTAAAATTGTTTTTCATATTTTATGTAATGAGTAATTTATTCTGGCTATTTATGGCAAGCAATTTAATTATATAGACTAAGCTCTGTCCGTTTTGAAAAAAAAAATGACTATTTTTTATAATATCTCAGTTACTTGCAAAATGCAGATTTAACCATTTTCCAGGTAGTCATTTGGGCATATTTATGCGAAACGTTTTGTAGTTAGTTAGTTTTCATATTTTTTTGCCTTCTTATTGTTTTCAGGTACTAATAAAAATGTAAACTTAACATTTTTCAGTTAGTATTCATCAGTGGAAACATTTACAGAAAAATTGCTGTAATTATTATTTCTAAGTATATGTGTATGATTTTTATAGAATTTTTTATTTAAAATTTATAGCATTCTAAAATGTATTGTGCGTTTTAAGAGTCATAATATTAACTGTCTAATGTAAAGATTAGGTTAATAGTTTGCCATTCTTCTTTATTCATACAAAATATTCAGAACAGAAAAATTAAGTATCTTGGTTATTAAAATGAATTGTGTGTGTAAAACATTTTTATGACAAGGAATAAATCAGTAATTTGATTATTTAACAAATCTTGTTTTGGCAGTTGATGTATTAAATGTTTCAAGTGATTTTTCTAAACAATCAAATGTAATTTTATATATCAGTGTTATTTTTTTACAGTAAAACTGGTTGAGCATTTTACATGAACTTTGTGTTCTCATTAAGATCAAATTCCATATTAGTTGCAAGTATGGATTTCATATCTTTTCATTGTATTTAGATTAAATTAATGCAAATATTTTGTATACATAAATGCTATTAATGTTGTATCAAAGTTCATGGTGAAAGTATTGTATATAAATGTAAAATTTTTTTTAATCATATGGAGCATTTTTCATCAAATGTGGTTTTCAGGATGAAAATTTATGAAGTACCTTTAAAAAATGCTTTCTATTCATATGAACTTAGTTGTCCTAAGTTTTGCACATTCTGTTATGCCTGAAATATTTTAACATATCAGTAAGAACTTATTTTATAAATATGTATCGTCACACATGCATGTGTGCATGTAAATATAAAAATTATATCATAGTGTTTTGAAATGGTTAAAAATATATATTTCATAAATTTTGACGAATTTTGTGTATGTCTGCTAATAGTAAAATGTAATACATGCAAATATTTTCCCCCAAAGCTTCTGTTTCTGTGGGCACTTCATATACTTTTCATATGATCTGGTACATAGCATCCATTAATAATAATAATGATGCTGATTTTTGGAATCATTCCTTTTTGTAAAGTTAGTTTCTAAATGCTACAGTTCATCTCTATTTTAACCTTCTGCATTCTGTTTTTTGATATTATGAACAAAATGTATGTATATTAGTAATTCTGTTAAATGTTTTAAAGATTTGTAGCAAGTAAATGGTGTAACTTTTAAAAAATTTTATTGTACTGAAATAGAAGCAAGCTCACCAAGTGTATATATATGTGTGTGTAGGTTTTTATTTTTTTTTTTTAACATATTTCACAAATGCTCAGATTTGTATCATTTCTCTGGTATTTAGATAAAAAATGTGGGAAAATATTATCTGGATATTCTTGCAAATGATTTTCTGTTCTTTGTACAGACTTTGATTGAAATACTTCTGATGATGATCTCTGATTTTCTGGCAAATTTTGTTCAAGATACTCTTATAAAATGGTCTATTTTTATGGCATATTTTAACTACTTTTGATACTTTAGTAAATAGGCTTTATTTTTATGGTAAGAGAGTTTCTCTCATAGATATTCTCATATGGTAGGCAAAGAGAGGTAATCTCATTTAATCATAGATACTTTCATAAATGGTCTGTATATGTGTCATAAAACAAATTTAGAGAAGTACTAATGTAAGAGCAGTGACGTAAAAATGGAGAAATTCTGATGACAAAGCACATAGCTGGCATATTGGAAGAGGAAGAATTCTAACGCAATTAGAATTAATTCTAATTGCGTTGTATGCTAATATGTTGAGTTCGTGATATCCAAGAAACTTGGCATATTGAGGCAGATTAAATTCCATTTTATTTAAATTGATATTTGTGGTCACAGTTTACTTGGCACTGTAATTGTGCCTATTGCCAGTACATTTACATTTTTTAATACTATTGAGATAGGAAGAAAGCACGACAAAATTGCATCCAAGCAGCATACAGGGTAAAGCTAAAAAGTCCACATTTATCCAGTGTGAAAGATTGCCAAGAGCAAGATTTTGGTTTAGGTCGGAAAGGTTTTATTTCTCAAAATTTTGAGTTTAGGTTCTGAATTTTCCACGTTATCAGCATTGCACAGACCATGCAAGATGTATTGATCTAGAAATGATGCAATCCAGAGAAGTTATTATGCTGTTTAAAATAGAGAGAGAATTGAGGGGTTACTGTTAGTTTAAATTATAATTTTGATTTACATATTTTTTACCTTCAATATATATGTGGCAGATTTTGATTGAAGTACTCCATGATAAAAAACTTGATAGTTATTTCGTCAAAAAGAGGTCATCCTTATTACTTTCATTCTACCATGGCATCACTCAACTTCGTGTGCTATGTCCAAGTAAAACCTCCAAATGATGCACAGATATGTCATACCAAAAAAGATAAATGCATTGAATCTTTGTTAATTACAGTCAATGTCAATTATTCAGGGTAATACCAAGGACAACTTCCACAATTAACTCTTAAATGCATGAATTCTTATTTTTAAAGTCAAAAATACATTATGATTATATCAAATAAAATAGAAAAAATACTAAAAATATCTAAAGTTCACTATATCACTATACATTTGATTTTTTTTAAAACTGAAGAATTTGCAACCATCATTGCTATTAACCCATGCATTTGCTTTTCCTTTTTATAATTTTCCTAAAAAGGTATGCTGTATGCTAATGGCTTGTGAAAAGAAATTTTACCATTATTCCTCAATAAACAAACTTTTTTAATGTGACTGTATGTAAAAAGAAAAGAAACTTAATGAGTTTACCTGTATTTCAATGTAATAAAATTTGTAGTGTTTGCAGGTTATTGGTTATGAATTTTTGAAAACTCTGTTCTGTAATTATGTCATTTTAAAAGTAAAGGGATACTGTCAATAAACAATAGAATCTTGATTTCCAAAAATTATATGGCTTAAGCCACTTTAGGTAATCAATAAAGCCACAATTATCAAATTGTATTGTGCTAGTTTAGTTATAAAAACAGATGATTAGTTCTTATGGGTATGAAATAATTTTTTGGTTTAATATGGAATTAATATGACGCTGTAAAGCAGTTTCATATATCTTTATTAAATTTCAACAGTACATAAAAAGAAAATCATGCGAGAGAAAAATTATATTTATTTTTATGATATATCATATATTACAGATATACAGTAGTTCATATATTGATATGAATGTCTTATTTTGCACTGAAGCTCAAAATGATAAAAGGTATTGAATCTTAATTATTTTATGACAAGTATAAGATCTTGAATATTCTTAATAATGGACTTCACTGCATAGTTGTTTTATAGAGATTCTTTTTTTCTTTACTGCAGTGTTCTTCAGCAGAAAAATGTTGGTGAGTGTGATTTCTCTCTGTTAATTATTAGTGTGTAAAAGATTTATTTTCATGATACTGAATACACCCTTATTAAAACTCATATGTGGATTTTCTGTATATTCCATATCACTGCAAAGCTTTCATAACTTATAAGTAATATATTTACACATTCAGGTTGATAATAATAAATATGGAATTTCGTAATTTAGTTTTGTTAGTATACAGATTCATATGAAATAAAATTTTCTAAGTAATATGAAAAGGCAACAAAACAAAAACATAAAATTACATGTATATATATTAATTTAGAAGACATACATTTTTACTGTACTTTCTCTTCAATATATTTTTATACATATTCTTATGCATTTGCATGTATAAATAATGTTTGAAGACTGTCCTTTTATTCTGCTGTAAATTGAACAAATCATGTCATCTTTAATTCTTTAATGAAAGTTAACTAAAATTTGTATGCATTTGAATGTAATACTTTCATGTATATGAGTTGTTTGATAAGTTGATTTTGCTTATTGTGATTTGAGAATTGGCTTTATTTGACCAATTATATATGGCTTTTGAGACAGTGATTTCACGTGTATACTTGTTTGTTGATCACTTATTTTTGTAGATCTAGCTGCTAGTAATACTAGGAGAAAAAATTCATTTTATACTTCACTGTTCAACGCAAAACAGTTGTCTTGTGGGGGGGGGATGTGTGAAAATCACAGAATGAAGACAGAGCCCAGCCAAATTTTCGAATTTTTGTCATTGTGTCAGCTACTGTATATTTCATTGCATTTTTCTGCAAAAGAACGATTCTGGAGACAATATTCTGGGTTATTTGTTCTAAATTTTCTTCCTCGAGCATTCCAGTATTTTCACACTAGTGAGCAGTTATGATCTCTTTTGGCCTCGATAAGCCCTAGACAATAAGAAAAGGACCAGATTCTTCTCAGTAAACCTCTCAAGCATGAATGAGTTCAGGTTTTCTCTCATTCACATTTGAGGGTCACAGTGCTTCGAATAAAACAGATGATTAATCAAATTTATTTAACATGCATAATGGACAAGTGTATCAATAAATACAGTTAATTTGTTCTTGTTTTTAAATACACCAAAGCCCCAAGTCCAGTCCACATATTTATCAAAGTACCTTATATTATCTATTCAATGTAGTATAGTTATTTTTGTTGTCTTTTTATATAATTCAACTCTGTGTCAAAATGTGCAGTAATATTATTATGGCAAGGGCATTTATGATAGGATTAATATGCACGAAACAAACATAGTTTTAAGATGTAAGTGTTTTAAAAGTTTTAACTTCAATTTCTCTGAAATATAATGAAAAAAGAAAAAGGGGGAAATGGATCTAGAATTATTATTATTCGAATTATAATACTATACTGAGATTAGTGGTCACAGAATAGTTTTTAAAATGAATGGGATAATTTTAAAATGGTAATACAGAATGCAGAAGGTTAAATTTTAAACAGTGATATGTAGTGGAAAATAATGGCAAATGTATTATTAGGATATTAATGAAATCATCATTCTAAAGGGGGGAAAGAAAATTCATCATTAATCCCAGTTATAAGCAGACTGATCATAAAAGGCTTGTTGAACAGATGGCATAAATATTTAATTCTCCTTCAATAAAGTGTATATGTGTCATAAATTTTATATTATTAAATTGTGTTTCATATTTTAATTAGAATTTTATGCTTTGTGTTTATTTTTAAAATATCGAATTCACTTGTCAAGCTTCGAAAATAACAGAACCTATTATTACTACTGTAATAATAGCAGAGCTTTAGTTAATCTTGAACTTAACTGAAATTTGCTTAAACAGTTGTTGGCAAAGATTGCTGGAAAAATTCAGAATTAAAATGTAGTGCATTTTTTTAAAAATCTTCCTGTTGCTTTTATCCTAGTACTGCATATCAGTATTACCTAGTTCGAAATCTTTCCATGTTTCTAAAATTCATTTTGCTTCAAGCCTGAATGAAAAAAATTCTGCTTTGGAAATGAATCATTTCTAATTACTATACAATAAGTGAAATGAAAGGAAAGTGTCTGTGGTTTAAACAATTCTTTACACAGCGAAAGGCCTAGTTTACTAAGATAATTTTTACAACGAAAATAAAGTCAAGTACTGTATCTTGTCTGATAATCCAGTTAACAGTCACATACTCTTTTCAATGCCAGAATAGTCTAGAATTGTGGTTCTCAACCTTTTTCACCCCATGCTTCTCTTTGACCATTGCTAAAAGATCATTACCACCCTTCCTTTCCTAAAACCTGAAAATTGCATATGTACATTTATTTTAGATTTAGATTATTTCCCAATGTGTTTTACAAATCAAACAATGAAAAGTATAGGAAATATTGGTAAATATCAAAATTTGATGAAAAGTAGTTTATATATATGTATAGTATATAATATTCATAAATTAAAACTTTAGAGCTGAAAAAAATGCTGACCACAATCCTGCCTGAAATTGTAATTCCCATCAGGCGGCATTCTGCACTGGTTGAGAACCCCCAGAAACATCAATTGAGTAAAATGGAGGATTGAAGCATGAAACAGGAATTGAAATCAAATGAAGAACCGAACTGTGGCTAATCTTGCTTAAATAGTCATTAAATTTAATGATGTTTTCCAGCATCATGAGAAATGCAAATATTCTGCAATAGCGACATCTAAATAAAAAGAGCAATACTTTGAGTTTGGCAAGTTAAGAGTGATAACTATAACATTTAAAAAGTTCATTAAGAAAAAATTCATTTTATATAAAATATATTGAAAAAATAAAATTGCTGTCAAGAATGCGCTATTTCCATTGTTTTATAAAAGCAAGCTTCGTTGTAAGTTATACAGAATGATTTCACAGTATTTCATTTGAAGAAAAGGGATTTTGCTTTTTCTATATTTAAAAAACACAGTTTTAATTCTGCCGCTGCATATCATTGTATATGAATAAATTGCAGTTTGAAGGAACCCACACACCTGTTGACTGTAACTATACTTCATAACTGTTATTCATAAAGTTTTCTTGTGTAAAAAACTATCTTTGTAATCATTCCTTTAGTCTATGGATGCCAGATGTTTAAGAAAATATTTGCATATCCTTGTCGTCCATATTTTTCTCACACATCAGTGTTCAGAATTTAATGATAAGAGTTACCATAGAATGTTGAGAATTCCATGTTTAATATGTCATCAAAAGTGTTGAACTTCCATTTGATGTAATATAAAGCTTTGATAAATATGTTTCCATTAGTTATATTATGTTTTTTTTTTTATTATTATAGCATAGCAAACAGAAATAACTGTCATGCATAAAACATTTTCAGAAATGTTGAGTGTAATTTATTGACAAATTTCGATTTTACTGTTTCTGTTGAATAATGTTAGTATAAAACCAAAAAGTGATATTTATAAATGGCACATTTGAAAAATTTTAGAAGAAAAGTTATTTTTTATATCTTTTGGAAAGTTTACATAGAAACTGTACTGCCTAGTATTCTAGTTGATGAAGAAAAATGGAAATTTGTAATATTTGCAAACTAAATATTAAAGTATTTTTACTTTGGAAACATCCTCACATCATATATCATTTGTTAAATAAAAAGAAAATTTTATATGTTTTGGTGTTTTGTATTTTTTTTTTTTTTTTTTTTAGATAAAAGGTCATTGGTGAAAACATTGATAACTGACTAAATGTAAGCTTTTTCACACAGTCAAATCGGTGCCAGAGATTGAATTTTGCAATTAAATTTCAAACTGTATTTTAAAAAGCTGTATGTTGGCATGATTTTTACCTGATTGCCTAGCCTAGCTTACTGTGAAAACTAGGCCTGATTTACTGACTTGGAGGCCTGGCATGAAATCTGTTTTGGAAGCTCATTTCCCTGCATCTGTAATTTTTTACAACGTAGATGTCAGTGATGTACCTTATATTTTATTGTTTATAATGTTGAAAATTGCAGTTGCAGAGGGGTTGTTTGCAAAAGCTCCTACACTTTTCTGCATGTTTAAACATGGTTCTAGTATGTCAGCCTACAGTATTTTATCTCATTTTTTACTTTTTTGGTAATTTCTTTGATCAAAATTATAAATAAAATTTTAAAAACTTGGTTTCTTTCAGACACGGAAGAAATAACTTTGTATGACAGATTATTCTATTTATCTCAAAAATTAATTTTGAAACTGTTTAAACTATCTTGTCATCTGACTCATTATGAACCGTAATTTAGTGAATTAAATTTTCAAGTTCCCTCTGCAACAGTTTTTATTTTATATTACTTTATGTAAGAATATTCAGTTTTTTATTACCTTAGCATAATTTAAGATCTTTATTATAAATCTAATATTCTTAATATTTTATTTAGTAAGTAATTAAAAAAAGGATTGAAAATAGCCGCTCTGAAACAATTTAGTTATTGAGATAACCCTGTTACTATAGTAACTGATGTGGATAATTACTTTGTAACTTTAAAGGTGTTCTTGGAGATCTGGGACCCTTGCTTTGGCCATTGCGAAAATCAGTCCTTTCTTAGGGCAGGTTATTAACCTGCACAAGATTAAAGAATTTACTGCAACTAAATAAGCAATAATGGAATATTTATTTATTTGAGCCACAAATTTTACGTACAATATAAAAAGGTGTGTGAAGATTCTATACCTTACAAAAAAATAATCTAACCCAAGCTGTCAATGATTTACAATTCAAATTATTAAATTTGTAAATTAAAAAAAATAAACAGTGGTCTCAAACTTAAATTGTTCGAACCAAATGTTGGATCTCAAAACAGCTGATGAGTCACAATTAAAAAGAATTTTTTTCTTGCTAAAGTAAAATTTATTACATGTTTGTCAAAACACAAATATAAAAATTATGCAAAGAAAAAATTCAAATTTATACTTACACTCACGTTTGTGAAAATTGCAACACCAAGAAGGAATCGTCATAATTGAATGCAATTTAATACACAGTTGAGTGGTAGTGGTACAAATAAATGATTAAATGTTCAAAGCAAACAAACAAGAACAAGAGATCAGAATCAGTATTTTGTGTGGCCACCACGCGCCGCAATAAGTGCTGCTACACGACGTGGCATGGAGTCAAACAAAGTTTGAATGTCTGACTGAGGAAGAGCATTCCATATCGTTTGTACGCGTACCCAAAGTTCGTCTGCAGACGCAACAGGACGAGGATCACGAGCAAGACGCCGACCAATGACATCCCACACATGTTCAATTGGCGACATATCCGGGGAACACGCAGGCCAAGGAAGAAGCTGTACCTGCTGCGCTGCAAAGAAGGATTTAACAATCCGAGCAGTATGAGGGCGGGCATTGTCCTGTTGAAATACAGCGCCTGGCAAGCTTTGAAGGAAGGGAACAGCTTCGGGCTGTAGAACTTCACGGATATACCGGTTGCTGTTCAGATTGCCCACAATTCGTAGCAATTGAGATCGTCTATGATATGCTATGGCGCCCCAGACCATAACTCCGGGTGTTCGTCCACTGTGGCGTTCGATAATGCACTCCGGAAGGTGGCGTTCACCGGCATAGCGTCTGACACGAATGCGGCCATCATGGTACCACAAATTAAAGCGGGATTCGTCAGAAAACACGACATGCTGCCAATCAGCACGCCAGTCTCTATGCTGATTGGCCCATTGTAGCCGCAGGCGGCGATGGTCGTGCGTTAGGGGGATCCTGTATAAAGGAGTCCGTGCGCGCAGTCCACACTGCAGCAGACGTCTACGAATTGATGAAGCACACAATGAAACACCTGTAGCTATTGACCACAGTGCTGCCAATTGTCTAGAGGAAGCTGTACGGTCCGTCCGCGCCATGCGGACCAGGTGTCTATCATCGCGAGCTGACGTCACATTTCGGGGTCCACTCCCGGATTTCCGAGTTGTCCGACACTCGTCCGTCCACTGCTTCCAAACACGCATCACTGTGCTGCTGTTACGCTGCACACGAGAGGCTACTGCACGATACGACAATCCAGCTTCACGAAGGCCGATGATTCTCCCTCGTTCAAACTCTGTAAGTTGTTCAAATCTCGCTCTCTTTCGTCGACGAGGCATAAGTACAGATTGAGTTAACGTTTACCACTAGCAGATAACCACCGATAACCATACACGCCTCGCTACAGCCGTCTATTTATTCGGATCCATCAGCCGTTCAGAGGGCGCTGCTCAGCATACGCATGCGCTACGGATTTGCAATTCTAATCATTTGCATATCATGCGCTACTTTGCATTTCCTGAAAATCGCGTAAGTCCTTCATGGTGTTGCAATTTTCACAAACGTGAGTGTATTTTCTGACTGAAATCTAAAAGTTGGTATCTGCAAGAAATGTCTGTTTGTTACAATTTTTAATTCAAATATATTGACAGCTAAATATTAAAATTTAAATGATTGACAATTATAAACTGATTAGTTTCTTATACCTTTCAGTTACAACATCTCTTTACATTTCGATTTTCGTGATGTTTTTAATCTTGAGAGAAAATTACTAGTAGATTTATTACAAATTGTAGATGCTCATTGGCAGCTTGATTCTTTTTGTAAACTTGTTAATTTTCAACTACAGAAACAACTTCACATGTAAAACATATTGCAAAAAAAAAGCTATTATTCTTATTTGCAACTAAGGATATTTATCTTTTGACAAATACGAAAAAAGAAGTTAACCAAATCTGCATCTTCAAATCTTTGAATAAGATTTATATCATAGTATAAATTAATTTGCTCCGTTTCTAGATTTTCTGGAGCGTTTTCTGATTTCTAGGACGTTTTTACTAGAAGATTCCGATTTCTAGAACGTTACTTAGTTAATTTTTGGTAGTGAAAATAATCTAAAATTGGACTCCAGACCATTAAAATAAAATTTTCCTTCAAATTCCTGTCATAATAATGCTAATTAATTTAAGAGAAATGTTTGCAGGCCTCATAATATTGCTTCAGGCGTTGGCATCTTGAGACCACTGACTTAACATGGTATGTTTCTAATTCACAAATTTCAGTTTCCACTAATCTAAAAAATGTCAAAATTACGTCACCTAGCAATGCAAAAGTGATGAGCACTTCTTCTAACACAGGGTTGTGAGAAAATACATATTTTGTTTAAAATAAACAGTTATTTAAAAATTAATGCTCACACTGGTGCGTATGCAAAACATTTCCTGCTCATACGTTGGTAACAAATTTGCCACACATATTGTTAATGTGCAGTTATGTTCAGACAAAAATAGACAGGTGTCTTGTTTTGCACCCGCTAAGTCGTTCTGGCCGCAGGGCGAAAAATCAAGCTTAGGTGCGAAGAAAGCGCAGTGGCTAATCGCACCGACGGTGCGAATAGCTTCTAGAGGCTATTCGCACCACCTACGTTAGCGCATGCGCACAATCAGTCCAGGTGCAAGCATTTTATGCTAATTTGCATGCGCACAGCTTTTTTGATTCAATGATCTTACAAGTTTCTGCTTATCTTCCTTATATGATATTTCTTTGTTAATTAAATTTTAGTTATTGTTACTGAAACTGTTATTGGTTTGAATCGACGGCAGATAAAAAATATACCTTAAATTGTGCGTGTGCGAGATGATACATTTAAAAACAAAACGGATAAGTAAAAACTTGAGATTGAACTAAATTATTTTCATTTATTATTAAATGAGATTGAACTAAATTTTGTAGATTCAAGAGTTTCCAAACGAGCAGCTCCTGACAAATTAATCGAAGAGGGTGAAGTATCTATAACTCCACAAATTGTACCTATACAACGTATGAGAAATAAAATAAATAGTAAACATTGAATCTATTCGAAAGTGTTTTCAACCAGATGCTTTCCTGATAATTGAGCAATTGAAAAGTGCAATCATTTGCATGGGGTGGAAATGCTGTGACTGTTTAGAAGATTTAGAATATAATTGTATTCAGTCTGATTTGCGTCTTAATTGGTATAACTAGACTTGTCAAAATATTGTAATTTATCCACCAGTCAAATATTGGTTTTGTCCAAACTGTAGATACCTATCATTTGTTACAAATTATATTTATTTGAAATCTTTTTATTACTTAATTAAAAATGATTTAATATGTAGAATGTATTGTCTGAGTTCTATTTCATATTTTTAATTTAATTATTTAAAAGTAAGGTTAAAGTTTACAATTGGGTGCCCCTTGTTTTTTGGCGATTCTTTTTTGACGCCAAGATCGGCGCCAGGAAGGCACAATTTCAAGATGGACGCTACACATAACCAAAATAAGTCAAAGAATTTCACAAACTCCGTGTCCATGTACACATCGGTCTATTTTCACTTAAAAAAACATCAGAGAATTGCACAAACTAATCACTGCCCATTGCCTCGTCTTTGTCCATGTGCACATCGATTTATTTTCACTTAAAAAAATCAAGAAGCTAAAACCAAGTTAAAACTCTCATGGTAACCAGAAATGGGGTTTCATCGCCAAAACTGAAGAAAATTTTTCGCCAAACGAAAGGGCACCCAATTCTACACTAGAGGCAAAAATAATGTGTGTTCATGAGAACGTTGACATTCAAAGAAAATCCAAATTTCTTTTAAAGCAATAAATAACAGTCAAATTTTCTAAGCACTAATTTATAACACAAACTATTGACATAAAACTGATTAACTGTTTATGTTCAACAAATGTGCTACATAGAATGATTTTACAAATGTATGGCATTTAATTATTACATATTGTTTTAACCATGCATAACTAATTTAAATCATAATGATTACACATTATTTATATCAATCGCACAGGTCAGCTAGTCAATAATAGAATTATGATACAACAATAATATAAATACAGTGTAGTAATAATATATACAATGTAGCAATAAAGAAATATGTGACAGTAAATATGCTAGATCACAATATGCTATAACACGATGCAATAAACATAGATAGTGCTGCTAGATTCCAAAATATAATGTAATGCAATCAAATAGGTAGCATTCTACCTTAAAATGAAGCAGTATAATCTATAAAAAATAAAATAATTAGCTAATGAAGTACAGGACGCATGGTGTCACTATAAATATTCACCAAAATATGTATAGTGAATATGTAAGAGAATAATTTGCAAGTAGTAATTATCAGTTGCAAAGACGAGGTCAATCTATATACATGATTATGTTCAGAAAAAGATAAGATCAAATAAGGATTTAATGATGGTTCTAATAGCAAGTGAGAACGTATAATTAGTTAAAAAATCTTTAATATATTGCCAAGAAGGCTGCAGAAATGACTTAAATTCTTTCATTTAACAGAGGAATTTTTATGCAAACTTAGACCCTAGTCTTATAGCATAGAACTGTCAAAATTTATTATTCAATAGGAAAACTTATTGAAAATTATAATGTTCTTATATATGCATCAATTTTTCAGTGTCCACACATGTTTATAGGTTCAAATGCCATATTTCAAAATCAAAGTTATTTATGAAATAAAACCTTATAAAATC
Organism: Stegodyphus mimosarum; assembly: GCA_000611955.2. Lineage (NCBI taxonomy): Eukaryota > Metazoa > Arthropoda > Arachnida > Araneae > Eresidae > Stegodyphus > Stegodyphus mimosarum. Next base: position 438,839 of record KK120812.1, read on the forward strand.
TGATAATTCATTTGTGTGTGCAAATTTTTCAATCTAAATCTCTATTAAATTATTTTTGCCTTTTAAATTACAGCCCATTATTTATTTAAATTTAATTTATTAATGTGTTTGTATAATATATCAAAGTTCTTTGAAATATTAGTACGAACAAAGTTCAAAATTCTTTAAAATATTTTTTGTATAATGAAAATAACGAGTAAAAAATAGAAAATTTAAAGAATAGAAAAATTAAAGAAGCATACAAAATTGTTAATAACCAGTATTATATCATTAATTGTTCATTTAATAGTTGATTTTATCGCTTTTAACTTATTTCACGTCTAAATTTTCTACGCGGGAATACTCGGTCTAATTTTTATTATAAAAGACGAAAAATTTCAGAGAGGAATAAGGTAAAATCTTGATTGTGTAAAACACATCTTCGAATCTAAATGTATTATAAGAAGTACAAAAAATGTATACAAGATCTTAGCCCCCCAAACCAGTCATTTAAACTATTCCAACTGTCCAGGAAAACGATAAACATTGCGAATATAAAAGTCTGCCCTTTTTTATATATAAATAAATAAAGGAAATGTGGGCAGTTCACGCACTTAGGATTCGTTCTTTTCGATTCAGTTCAAATGACGGATCTGGAACTGAGAACCCAATGCGCATGCGTGGTTAATGTTGGTGCGAATAGCATCGGCCGCGAAGAAAGAGGGCAATTTTGTTTAAGAGAAAAATAATTTCGTAACATTTGATGCGATTTTTTTTTTTTTTTCCAAAACCTGGTGAGTAAGTGGGTTAAGAAAAGAGAAAAATATAAGACAGAAAAAAATAAGAGAAGCATAAAGTAATCTAATCATGAATGGACAGTAAAATGTTAAATTACGAAGAACTCCATGTGACCTGTCACCTTATAATGAAGGTCCTAATGTGCTGTTGTAAATTTATAGTATGTTGAGTGTGGTGTTAAAAAATGTAACCTAATCTAAATGGAAATGCGAATTTCTTGCTGAGAAGATTCTTCTAATCGGTTTATTAACTCAGTTTTGAGCTTTGTATAAGGATCAGTTGGGGCTTGTTTTATAAGTAAATCCCGAATTAATGACAAGATATCTGGAGGAACATGAGCAATTACGTAATTGTATTTAGTAATGGGTTCTGTGATAGGTTTGGGAATGACAAGAGCAAACGTACTTTCTCACATAATAAACCATAAGGCTCGATATGATCGGTTATAAATCGAAATTTGGACGGCATATACACCAAGCATTGTGTAAAGTTTAAGCCAAAACGAAAGCAAAAATTCTACTATAGAAAATGAGATAGTAATGATAAGTAGAAAAGAAAATTGTAAAATGAACTATAATTACTTCTCGTTTGTTATCCTTAGGCTGAAAATCCATGTAATCCATAGGTTCTAATATGGAAATGTCCTAAAAACGAAAGTACTTGCGAACTTTTCACATGGCCTGATTTAAGACTCAGAGAATGGTGCCACACCGGAGTACCTGAGTGTAAACCCACCTCCGTTGGAAAATTTGGTACTTGCTGGCATATCATAATGAAATAGATAAAGTTCTACAAAAATAAAAAGTTCAGTAAAATAAGTCATAGATGATCAGAAAAGCATAGCTGTCGAACTGGTGAATTGAGCAGGAACAATAAAATACAACATAAAAGAATCAGTGCAAATCTAAACGGCTAAATAACAATTTAAAAATATACCATGGTTAGACAAAATACAAAACTTTAAGAAGAAAATAACCTACGCAGTCACAAAAGGTTATAAAGTTACTACCATCCATAGTCAACAGAGTACCAGCTACAAAGGCAGCGAAATTACAAATACAAAGAAACTAAATATATTTAGAATTACCACCTCCGTTAATTTTTTCAAGAATATTAAAAACTACAAATATCTTATCGATAGGTGTAGATGCTCCCCTTATTTCTCCTAACCTGCTGATTATGGTTTTAATAACGTCGAGTATTGAATATTCAGCAAAGATTTTTTTTTTGACTTCCTTGAAAAACATTAAAGATATTCATAAGAATAGCAGAAATACTATCCCAATTGTTTGGTTTTTTTCTTCCTTGAAGTGTTAGGCCTTTCAGACATATTACTCTTGGGTATTTTCTCAGAGTTTCACTGTTTACCACTTTACGTCTATCATTTCAACCGAGTAAGAACCTCATAATTTTCCGCTTTTTTTTTTGCATGGCTGAGTCTGGCTCGCAACCACGTGCTTTGTAATTGGCTTTAGAAGCGGTTACGTGATTTTCCGAATTTTTTCTTTCTATATTTTTAGAGGACTTGAGTAGTTGACTGACAGACTTCCACCACAGTTGCACAAACTCCCTGAGAAATCCACTTAGTTTCACTCTCACAACTTTTATAGGGAAGTGAACATTTTACACACCTCAGCTCGAGTTTACACTCGTCCAAGGAATGAAAGAAATACTGACAGTTGTGGCATTGAGCCACACCACCCTTGAATTTATATGCCTCTATAGATAAGAAAAATACATCAAATTAGTAATATTATAAATTTTTTCAGACCCAGGTTTATTCACTAATTGAATCTGAAACAAAGGCATTTGGAACCTAGTCCTAAACCTAATCATTTAAGTTACCTTAATAACATTGAAACCTTCGCGTATCAATTCCTCTTTAATGTCGTCGGTAGGACAATCAGAAGGTATTCCTTTAATAACAGCCTTCAGAAGTCGCACTTTCTTTGAATGCACTACATAGTGTTGTACTTGATTCCCAGATAAATAATCAGTGATTGATCTATGATCATCCGCATCAGTCGGAAATATTTTTAAAAATTCACCCAAAATTCTGGCAGTAAACGAAGTAGAACTTTCCGCAAACAGTTTCTTCAGGTATTCACTAAATTTTAATGGGGGATTACCATAATGGGTTTGATTCTAGCCGCATTGGGAGCTTCCGGAAGGGGCATTGCTTTGATCCATAACTTGAGCAGAATCTGCCTTATCTTTACAGAGAACATCAAATTTGTTACTAACATCTACATCCAAAAATTTTCTACTAGAAACCATCATTATCTTGCACCACCTGAGTGCGCTTTTAAGACATTACCATTTACAGAATATTTTGAAATACTAGAAAGCAATTTATCTAAATCAGAACTACCACTAGTTTTAACAACGTCAGAATACAACACATTTTTGTCATAAACATCCTTACTAGTACTAGGTTTACAAACTAGTACTAGATTGTGAACTATTTCGGCGAGCTACGGTCGGGGCATCCATTTTGGTTGTACCCTTCTCTAACCAAAATAGATGCGTCGACCGTAGCTCGCCACCACGTGGCCAGGTTACCCGAAGAAACATGTGAATTCGCAGACCGTATGCTGGATAATAATTAGAGTGAACTTCTGAAAATAAATACCTACACGTTACATGATTATGTGAGTGCTTTGCACCATGTGGAAAAACTCAAAATTATCACTGAAATGTTTGAATCGGTCTTTACTGGAACGCGGAATCGGAACAAGTCAAGCAGAACGTAATTACGAAATTCCATATATATAGTGGCTTCGAAGGTTTGCTGCAACTATATAAAAGTAAAGTGCGAGTCCTTTGGTGCTTTGAATCCAAATTATCCAAGTCAGTCTTTAAATTATGTTATTTTGGATAATGTTACGAAACATGTGAAAGGTAATTTAAGTAGTAATGCCATTAACTGCAATGCTAATAATAACGATGCTGTAACTGCAAATGTTAAACCCGGAAAGACTTCTCAAAAGATAAAAAGAGGTATCAATGATACACAAAATGCCGATAAATATGACTCGACCTTCCAAACTTGTAAAATGTAACTTGAAATAAAACGAATTTGAAAATCTAACCATTGATTCTGAAACGAATGCTGATGATAATAGAACTATGAACACTAAACCAGATTCTGGTAGGGAAAATATTCACGCTCCCAGAGTTAAACCCATCATGAATCAGCCGGAAATCAAGTTTTTCGATTACTTAAAGGTTCTTTCTTTCTGTTGACACTGAACTTGAATTTGCAGGAAGAGTCAGTGGGGAGTTTCTAAAACTATTTCCTAAGTAGAAAGATGATCATAGAGCTATTTTGAGATATCTTGAAGAGAAAATAGTATAAAATTACATTATCACTAATAAAATGGCCCCACAGACTTCTCGGTAGATGAAATACAGGAGGAGGTTGTGGGTATTGACGGATTAACAAAATTGAAACTAAACAGCCAGAGCATTTCATAATTTAAATAAATGCTTATTTTGGTCTTGAAGAAAACAGCATATTTATTTTCATATGACTTCCATACTTGTTTGCAACACATTACATATTTTTTTGACATAAAAATAATATATCAAGCCTCTTACGAAATAATGTTTACGCTTATCATAGAACACTCCAAGTAACAACGTTTTTGAACTCAGTTCGTTGTCCCCACGCAGCGAATCTTAATAACTATAGAAACACATTACATTATGTTGCCAATTAGAAATTCTTAATAATTATATAAAAACATTAAATTATGTTCCACTACAAGCTAAATAAATAAGGGTTTCAAAGTTAAAAAAGTCACTCAAATGCATAGATTAAAAAGGAGAGCACCTATGCCCCTGGTCCAGGTGCAACTTGGGTCGATAAAATTTACTTATTTCATGCATTTTTATAACTGTTACTGCTTACAAATTGAAAGGTGTTGTGAAGTGTCATAACTGTCAACACTTCAATCACTCTTCTAAAATGTATAAACTGAAGGCCAGATGTGTTAAGTATTCTGGATCCCATAAAACTGAGGGCTGTGCTGTAAAAGGAACTGATAATATTAAGTGCTGCAATTGTTTCCGCGAACTATTGCGGGTGTCCGAAGTTCCTCCTCTGCCAATCCAGATAAGCCTGTTAGTAATAAAGCTAATGAACATATTAAAAAAAAAAGGCTAACAGTAAACCCTCAATTGTTACTCCAAGTATTTCCTATGCAAGTGTTGTACAAAATAAGAATGTTACAAATGTTAGTGGTGTGCAAAATAAGCATATTGTTAATGATAAGAAAATTAACGATCCAGGCCTTGGTGCCTTTAGTGATTTATTAAAATTTTTTAAAGAGCTAAGTAACATATTTAAAAGTTTTTCTGTGTACAGTATCCTTAAGAAAATTACTGCTAAACTACCAGATCTTCAAACTACTAAAAATAGCATAGATAAATTGTTTTTGATGTTTGCATTATTTGAAGAAATTTTTAGCTCTGATATGAATGTAAACCATGTGTAGTAATGTATACAAGTTTATCAATGTGATTATATGGAATGCAAATGAATTAGCCCGTAAGATTAATGAACTTCGGGATTTCGTAAATGACTATAGTCTCGACATTATGTTATTACAAGAGCACAAACTTGGCCGAGATAGTGCTATCTATGTACCCAATTATATTGTGTACAGATGCATATGGAAGAACGCCCAGAGAAGGAGGAACATCACTCCTTTTGTGAAACACTTTATTCCCCATAACGCAGTTACAATTCTATAACTTTCGGTCTTTGAGGCCTCGGCTGTTTCACTTACAACAAACACTTCCATTACATACACTTTTATCTCCACCTATATTCCATTCTCACGTAATACTGTCTTAATCGCTGCCGATTTAAACATTCTACTCTCGGGGAATGATATTGAATGTTTAATCAAGGATTTTACTGATGCTGTTAAGTAAGTTGGCGATCAAGCAAAAAAGGAAGTGCCAAATAAAAGATACTGTAGATCTAAAGAGCTCCAGCAACTTATCAAACAGCGCAATATAGCAAGGAGGCATTTTTAGCGTACATAAAATCCTGTAGCCAAGTAGAGGTTAAATCATCTGAACAATACTGTCAAGTTTCATGCAAATAAATAACCATAGCTCGACTAGACGAACCTTAACTTGCTCTCCACTGACGATAACTCGTTGTAGAAAGCAATATGAAGGTGTACGAAATGCCACAATAATATTCCGCCCCTTAACCCTTTCCATTGTTAGAATTTCAACAAAAATGTGGTAGGCAGTCTAATCAGGCCAAGAGGAGCATACAGGTAAAATTTTGTCACGATAGCACTTAGCATTTTAATTCTACGGGTGTGCCCGAAGCGGGCTCACTGAATGAATAGAGCTTCGAAAAGAGTGCTGAAGCGAGTAAAAGATTTTGCCTACGATTAAAAAACACTGCATTATGAATATAGTAGAAGATTTAGCATTCCCCAGGGTTTGCTACGGGGAGGCCTGCTGCTCTACATCCCCCAAAAAGCTCTTCTTCGTTTATGATCATTGCATGCTTATAAATGAAAAAACAGTAACTTGGGTATATGATATTTACACTTTCATCAACTATTTTTCACGGTAGTACTTTTCGAAGGAAGTGACACTACCTTTGAAAAATCACAACTCGACATTGCATGTTTTATCTACCGGAATCTGTATCAGATTCACTATCTGAAGCCAATACGTGTAGCACTTTCACTGCTTCAGAAATGATCAGCCTTCTCCGATCCATTTGCAAAACAATTAAAAATCTGAAAAAAATAAATTAATATTATATCTACAATTAGAAAATATAAACTATAAAATAAAATTAAATAAACATATACAACTAGTGTTTAAGTGATCCCACTCTGAGCACAGTTCGGCCTTCGATTTTATGCAAGATTTCAAAGTAAAAATTTAAAACTAATATATAATAAGGAGATTAGCATACAGCCAAGAAAATAACATAGAAATTTCTTTTCAAATAATTCCTTTTATATTTAAAAATCTGGAAGATTCCTTTGAAAAATGAGGTTCTTTAAAAACTAAACATGGCTAAAATATATGGACCGTTTTGTGTTGTGCTGCCATCTAATATAAATAAAGAAGGTTCAAAGTAACCTATAAATCCTTTCTCATTTCTGTATGTACAGAGGAAATTTTTTAAGTGTGCCCAAACTGGGCACACCGTTCCGCAAAGGCTTTTAAAGGGCCCCAATCACTAACACCGATGCTGAGAAAGTAGAACTTTTAGACCAGCACCTAGAATCTCAGTTTCGTATAAACAACATTCATAACACAAAAACAGAACACTTGGTTTCTAACTTTCACTCCACATCCATGCACAGACAACATTATTCCTCTCTTACCGTCGGAAGGCTTTATGTAAATCAAGCAGCTGAAGAAAAAGAAAAATCCTGGCTAGGACAAAATTCCCAATACAATGATAAAGTACTTCCACAAAGACGGTATTCATATTCACGAAAAACCTCAAGATTATCCTCGAAAGACAATACTTCCCCAATACTTGGAAACTAGCTACCATCACTTCAGTCATCAAACCCAAGAAGCCTGTTACAACTCCAGAGTCCTACAAGCCAACCAGTCCACTTTCATCGCTCAACAAGATCGTCGACGCTGTCCTGCTAAAAAAAATAAACTCTCACTTGGATGAAAATAATATTATTCCATACCAGTTCGGGTTTAGAAAAAACCTTTTCACAACAAACCAACTGTACAGAGTGGTGGAGATGATAACTGAAGGACACCAGACCAAGAAAATCACCAAATGAATCTTCCTGGATATTGCTAATGCTTTCGACTGTGTATGGCTGGATGCATTAATATACAAAATACACAATCTGAGTTTTCCAAATTACATCACAAACATAATTCAATCCTACCTGACAAGTAGACACTTCGTCGTTCATGTATCTGGTACATATTCCACCAGCTGTACGATTCTTGCAGGGGTACCACAAGGGTTCCTTCTTGGGCCCACTCTTTAATATCTACATTTCCACCACACCCAACACCATCCTCGCAATGCAGATGATACAGCGATTCTGACACAAAGTGCATTTGTTAGTCCAGTCATCCAACGCTTACAAGAACACATCCAAACACTTGAGACTTGGCTGAAAAAATGTAAGATATTAGGAAATGTGTACCAGACCCAAGCCATCGTGTTCACTAAACTTAAAAAATTCAAGAAAAATCTAAAAGATCCTAAGTAATTCTCTCACATGGATCCCATACATTACATCTATTATTAAGAAGTTTCGAGCACATAAAGCGCAACTCTTCCCCTTAATTGCTTGAAACAGCGTTCTATCTATTGATAACAAGCTAGTTATTTAGAAATCCATCTTGCGTCCAATATTATGTTATGCATGCCCTGTGTGAGCTTACTCTTTTCGTACTAATAGGAAGAAACTCCAAAGGGCACAGAACACAGATTCGCCATGGTACGTACGTAACAACAGAATTCACCAGAAACTGAAAGTTAAACTACTAAGGGCCTGTTACTACTGTCTTGCTAAAAACTTTTATGAAAGTCAAAGATTGATAGATAATCCTGTTATCAAAATCTCTCAGTATGATGTCAGCTATCCTCTGTAACAGACCAATGTCTGTTCTAAACATGAATAATGTTCAATTACTGTTTGTAATTTTGTCTGCTTAGTATTATGTATATTTCTGTTGTAACGTGTATGCTCACATTTCACTTAGTTTCTCTGCATATCTACTTTCAACTCATACAAGTTCCCTCATACCTTAATTTATTGTAAATCTTGTCTCGGACCACCTTACTTGAAAGCACCAAAGTTCTTGCATCTTACTTCCTAGTTAGTGTTACATGTTTTCAGCAATCACACCAGTTCAACGGCTTTCTGGTTCAACAGCTCTATTACACTTCTTACTCTCAAAGCATATTTTGCTCATTATTTCAGCTCACATATTATTTTTGCGAATTTATTCTTTTTTAAAGAAATTATTATTTGGATTTAGTTAATGTTTTTGGTATTGATTAGGAAAGTACAACTCTATTCGATTAGGGGTAAAGTCTACCCCCTAGGTACCCTGGGTGTACACCATTCCACGGAAGAGCCAGTCAAAGTGCCTGAATTAAGGAATTGAACCACAATTGTACGACACATTTTAAACATCACCCTTTCAGTTTCTTCATTGGACATTCATGGTAGAACAAGTACCAAATTTTACATAACTTGGTTAAAATTATGAACTTCCAGACACATAAACTCATTTACTTTATTATAAATTATATCTAGCAGCCATGATACCTTGCTTTTACATTCATTGCAACAGTTGTTATAAGGAAAAATATTGAAAAATTGAGGTTAAAAGTTAAGCATTTTTCAAAATGGTCATAAACATGCTTATGCTCCAGAATTATATGATGGAATGACTAGGCATCTTTATCATTTTAAACAACAACTTAAAAAAATTACAGGTGTATTTCTCAAAAAAGATAAGCGTTTTAGTACCAGTGTTTCTTCTTAAGTTTTGTTCGATTGCTCTTTTATTGAATTCTTTACGAACTGCCATTTTGAATATGATCTTATCTTTCTTATATTAGCTTCGGGGAAAATTAGTCGTTAAGGAGTTTACAATTGCTGTTCAAAGTCGGCAACAAATTTATTACTTTTGGTGGGAGTGCAGATAATCAGAAAGTATTTGATTTTATTTTTTAAACAAATGCAATATTCATATATTTTCAGTCCTTTTTTAGCATTTAAGTTTCCGACAATAAGAGAGATAATATAAGAAAAAAAATAAAATAAAGAAAGAAAATAATTACAGTTTTATGGGTTAATCTATAAGGTATTTCTCCCACCTTGTCAGCATGCTTCATGGTGTAATTAATGGTCATGCCCACTCGGCGCGTATTCGAGAGGTCCGTTGTTCGAGTCCTGGCGAGAGCATTGCTAATTTCACATCGCTCCTGCTTTAAAAAAATACCAAATGTCTGTACAAGTGGCGCCCGATCAAAAAAAAAAAAAGGTGGTGGATGATAATTCTCCACCACCGGGATTTGGCCCCTAATCCCCAGTCGCCCTTTAAAAGAGGGTGTCTATAAGGTATAAGGTAATGCTATGAGTTTTGTAGAACAAATGCCAGTTAATCTAATACAAATACCTAATACAATTACAATTAGCAGACAAAAACAGGAATAGAAAGGCATAATTGTTCACATTTTTAGATTTGTATCATATATAAAGTGGTGTGTAAATACTGGTAAATTGAATTTCAATTCATTTTACAGCTCACATTATAAAGTATTTCTCCCGCCTTCTTCGCATGCCTTCGTGGTGTAATGGTCAGCACGCTCTACGTGTATTCTAGAGGTCCGTGGTTCGATTCTCGGCGAAGGCATTGCTCATTTTTCACGACTCCTGCTTCCCCCCTCAAAAAAAAAAAGAATCCTAAATACTCTACAAATCCTAGTCAACAAAGTTTAAAGACCTCAGTTCAAAGAAATGCATTTTATGCAAATGAACATAAGTTAGTTAGCAAAAAACTTTAATATATTTACAAATTTCTGCATCTTGTGTCAAATAATGTGCTATTCTGAGAAGGGGGATGATCAGTAGCTAAAACCATACAACACTGGAAGTTAATTCCAAATTCTATTCCTAGCAATCAGATGAACATATTTCCAACTTAAGCAACCATGATTTTAATTTAATACATTTTATATTCTGTTTAGTTTACCAAGTATATTTTTTACACTTACTTTTCTTATAAATTTAATCATCATTTTGATTTCTAGCAATGAACAGTTCAAATCAATTTATTTAAGGAAGTTATCAGAGACAATCAAGTGCTTTCAGAGGCCAAAAGCATACTAGTTTGATGGATATTATTACATGAGCCAAAACAGAGAACTTCTAAGATTAAGAAAGCTTGACGAAAGCATGAGTGGCTTTGTTAGACCAAAGAGGTAAAAATATATACAAAGTTTATTTTACAGGGGATATCCAACCAGCCTTCGATACCTTTTTGCACATGCACGTGTAATAGCTGTGAATGCCACGTTTGTCAGGAATAGAAACTTCTGTTACCCAATTCCCACCCCCCCATATCAAAATAAATGAAATCAGTGATCTGCACAGTAGATTAATTAATCAATTATTTATTCCGAGTAAAGAAAAATATATGTAAATCTGAGTAAAATTATCGTGAAATTTTGCCAAATAAGAAGCCTGTAAGTTCTTTGGTTTTGTACCATTTTCCTCAATTTCCTGTACACCTAGCAATTGGGTTGATGGGAATTTGTCTTTCCATGATATAGTAGTGCAATAGTAAACTGATTTACATTATATCTGTAGAAGCTTTCCTTCTTTACATGTGTGTTCTTAGATCAAACTACAAAACATTGGATAATTTTGTAGGCGCTAGGTTATTTGGTAGGCTATGAGTAATTATTTCTCCGTCAAAATATATACGCTTTGAATATACAGGGAGAATCTGAACAAATAGGCAGAACTTTAGGGGTCAGAGAAGGCAGCTATACAAACAATTTTTGTCAAAGAATGTATGGTCAGAACGCAAATGGCAAGCTGATAGATAAAATAAATGGCATTAAAGTAAAAATTTGTAAATAAATGGTATAAAAAGGGTCGGTCCTCACACCCAAGAACATTTTCTACCATGGATTGGTAATTATACAAACCAAGAAATTTCCAGAGCAATGCATTGATCAAGGTGGTCCCATAGCTTGGCTACCAAGGTCCGGATCTCTTGAGTTTGGACTTTTCCCTGTGGGGCCATATGAAAAGCCTAATCTGCAAGTATCCTGTTGAAACCAATATGGATCTAGTTGCCAGGATCACTGTTGCTGCCACCAATATTTGTGAAATGCCTGGTGTCTTCGCAAATGCGCATGAATCCCTATCCCGCAGGTGTGAAGCCTACATGACAGCTCGTGGAGGTTTCTATGAGCATGTTCTGTTAGTAAAATGATTTCTGAAGTATCTCCTCTCATGGTTGTGTTAATTCTTTAAATGTGACAGTGGAAAACTATCCTTTAACTTCTCAATGCTTGCACTCCAAACATACATTCTATGACGAATATTGCTCATACAGCTGCCTTTTATCACCCCTAAAGTTTTGCCCACTTGTTCAGATTCCCTGTGTATATGTAGCAGCTTTAAAAAAAAAAAAAAAAAAAGTTCTTTCAGCTGTGTACACCTACAAAGATTGAACTTTATTGAATTAGCCCTTTCTAAATGAAAAACTAAAATACTGCTCACCAGAACTTTGCGGAAGCACACCACAAACTACTACAAAATAGACATTTGAAAAACATAAAAAATATTGGTGCTCATAACAGTCCTTCAATTAAGCAATGTTGCCATTTCTTGATGCATTCTTTTTTGTTGTACTGAAAGTTTCAATGGTTTTTATGAACAGCTTATGATATTTTCTCCCTTATTTCTAAAATATGAACTTTTCAAATCTGTCAGCAATGTCAGCACCAACTTGCACCTGATAAGTAACTTTTATCTTTTTATCAAGAAAAAAATTGTCAAATTGCAGTACGGTGGTTGCATTACTACGTAAATATCAAATACTTTTTCTAAACGTATCTCTTTATGTGCTTCTTATCCCCCTGGGTAAAAATATTTCTGGTTCCAAATTATACACATTTCTGATCTACTTTATTAAGTTATTATTTTTCGGTTGATATAATTTTTTTTACAAAAGCAGAATCTTTAAAAGGAAAAAATATTTAATTATTACTGTATAGATTTTATTTTAATAAAATCAGCAGTTCAAATAATTATGGGTGTTTATGTAAAATCCTCAAAAAATTCTCCAGGTAAACATTTGAATAAAATCAATGAAATATTATATTTTATTATCAAATTCAATTTGAAGTTTAACATATTAATAATAACTTTTTTTCTAGTTTAAAATGATATTTAAACAAGTGGATTAACTTGAAATGTTTCCTTCTAAAACATCTGTATATGGAATACATGTATCCTTATCAGTCATGCGACAATGCGAATTTACATGAAAACACTTGCACATAACATTACAGTAACAGTCATTTTACATAATGTATTGTAATAGATGAATACATTTATCATAATATATATTCATTTTCCTTAGACAACATTTCACATAATTTTAGTGCATTGTCAATTTGTTCCCATGCATAAGAAGAGTTTTTTTACGGAGTTCCCAGTAAAATGTGTTTTAAATTTTCTGACCAAATATAATGAACCAATAATCAAATTAATTATGAATAATTCAATAATTTTACACATTTAGTGTAAAATATAATATATTAACCAATAACATAATTAAAATTTGATTTATTGTATTTATTACTGTAAAGAAAACAAAAGAAATAGAGGTACTGTTCTGTTATCAAGCCCAGATTCAGAAATGTATGCATGTGTGTACATATGTATGTGGTGTATATGTACACACACACACACATACATTTCTGAATCCAGTCCTGATAACAGAACAGTATCGAAATATATATAGGGAAACATGCATATAGATCATTCAAAAACATACGGAGATATGAAGCTCTGGAAAAAGCTGTCGGTTAAAATTTATTCTATGGTACCCCTTGGCGAATTGTTTCTTTTTCAACACCAAGATCAGCACCAATTTCAAGATGGTGCCAATCCTTCCATCTGCTACACAAAACCAAAACAAGAAGTCAAAACACATACACGAACTCGGTGTCCATGTACACATCGACCTATTTTAACTTAAAAAAATCAGAGAATTGCACAAACTAGGCATTGCGCACTACCTTAACTTTTTCCATGTACACATTGACCTATTTTAACTTAAAAAAGCATCAGAGAATTGCACAAACTAAGCACTGCACACTACCTAAACTTTGTCCATGTACACATCGACTGATTTTAACTTAATAAAGCATCACAGAATTGCACAAACTAGGCACTGTGCATTGCCTTAACATTGTCCATGTACACATCAACCTATTTTAACTTAAAAAAATAAGAGAATTGCACAAACTAGGCACTGCACACTGCCTTAACTTTGCATATCAATCAAGAAAACAGGAAACTAAAACATAGTTAAAACTATCATGTTAACCAGAAAAAATTCGCTGCTATCTTAATACACAGACACGAACAAATAACCAAAAATACAAAAACAAACAGTAATAAGTAACCAAAAATACATATTTCCTAACATAAAAACATTAAGCAACAAATCTTTTAACAAAAATTAACACAAGAGATGAATAAATAAATGAAACGTTAATTTTATAACATACCTTTTTTTCATGTGCATACGTTAAGGCTTCACACCACCATCTCCTGCATCATCCATGTAAGCAATTCAATTAAATTTTTTGTTCTTTCAGCTCATTCATATCTATCAGTAATTAAACCAGCTTTCATGAAAAAATCAAATGTCTTTCATCCATCTTCCAACCAAAAAAAAACCTCAAATTCACAGTAGTAGTAACTTCAAAATACAAGACCATCGTGCATCCAAACACAGCAATTGAAAAGAATGCTAACAACCAAAAACACGGGTTCATACAAAAAAGTTACTATTACAAAAAATAGCCAAAATCTAAATTTATCACAATACATTTGGTGACATTCGCAGAAATAACCCCTTTTTAATAACAAAATTTTCCCCCAAGAGTAGTTTCTTCAACACTAGGGTTACCAAAAAACCTATTTCACGCAGCAGGCTTCTAGATATCGAAAACAACCAATACCACTTGCGGATTTTTTTAGACAGAAACCAAAGTGTACCATACAATAAATTTCAACCAAACTGTCTTGTAAAAAAATTTGGATACTATCTGATTATTCGTACCTTCTGCTCTCAACATTAGGTAGAATTATTGCATTTTTTGTACATCATCGAGCATTCACACAACAATAGCCAGCCCACACATGTTTAGAGTTCACATGGATTTGAACTTTTTATATTTAACCATCATTCTACTAGCCGTAAAAATTCAAATATCGTCTACATGAATATTTATTTTTTGCCTCATAAAATTTGTTCCTCACAAAATGCTTATTATTACTATGATACTTTCCAGTTATCTGCATCCCCACAGAAAAGTCTCAAACTCATTGGCAGCTTTGGAGAGAAATGTTTATTTAAATATTCTTGCATCTATTCCAACGATACATTCACTGCTGATTTCCTCTTTTTTACTTTTGGATACAATACTTGTACATTTCTCAGTTTTTTACATTGTTCTCCCTATGAAAATGACAATCTGTTTTAGCTAAAAAAGGAGAGAGAGAGATATTGGAGAATTTCACAAACTTAGCAATAAAAATTAAATTAAGCAATAACAGACAATTAAATTTAAACTCAGGCAATGTAGTTGAAAACTACTCATGCATTAGAATAAGAAATAAGCTGGCTCAGTTATTTTACCAAAGTTTAAACCATCGGCTAGTGAGAGTGCCAAAGGTGGAATATCACTTTTAAAAGTTTACAATCAGGACTATTTTGACACCTAGAAGCAATATTTCCAAGATGGATGTCATCCAAAATAATGCTGAACGGATCCTCCTCTTCCTCATCCCAGAACTAGCAACCGCACATAAATTCCGCAAACTAGGAATGGAAAATTTCATCGGACGGCTGCTGAAGATCTTGTTTGCAAACTCTGTGTTTAATGTGGCTCCACCATGTCCTCAGCGGGATTGCCATTAGTGGTGGTTTTGAGCCCCTTTTTTGCTGCAAACTCATCTGATTCATCTTTGAGTTTGACCACATGTATTTCTTTCATATGAAATGACATTCATAGTGAGAACTAATTAAACCTTTATTCATACATCAATTAGTGGCAACTTCCTTACCCTTTCACTATAATTCATGAAAGAAATTAAAGTTTCCCCTTGTTCCCTGGGACATACGGAGAACATAAATTATGATAACAAAGTCACCATAGAGCTCTTAATTCCGGCTAGGCATGAAATTTGTCTTTATACTGATGATTCCAAAATGGAGCTTGGCACAGGTAGCGGCTTCTGCATCATGCAAGGCAATATTATCAGCTACACCTAGTCACAGAGGCTGTCGGACTACAATAGTGTATTTCAGGCAGAACTTGTAGCAATTAAAACAGCATTAGATTATATTAAGCAAAATTTAACAGGACCAGTCGGAATACTGAGTGATTCAGCATCGAGCCTACTGGCCATTAAAGAACTCAGCAGCAAAGCAGATTCTGTCCGCATTATTAGCGATACTCTATTTCAGATGCCTGAATTCCAATGACCATACCTGAGCTGGGTTCCAGTGCATGTAAGCATTGCTGGAAACGAAGAGGCCGATAGGCTTGCTAAGCTAGCAACTAACGACGTGAATATGCCTGAAACACCCCTAAAAGCACCAGTTTCCTATTTAAAAAAGATTACCAAATCAAAATGTTAGAAATTTTGCAACAGAGATGGAACAACTCCACCACAAGTCACTGAACCTTTCGTTTCTTCCCCAAAGTTGGTCTGAATCTGGTCACCAGTAGTGCTCATCTTACATACTTATTTACTAGACACGGACCATTTCCAAGCTACTTATGGTGCTTCAGATTAGCTACTTCAGACAGTTGTAGATGTGGAACACTAGGTGATCCAGATTACTTTGCTTTCGAATGCCCTCTCACGACAATATTTCATTTAAAAAAACCCACTGAAGCACATTGGTCCGGGTAGTCAGCCACACTCAAGAAAAGTAAGCTCGCATTTAATCAGATTCATCAAGTGATGGACATTTGTGCTCATGAATTCTGTTGAACAGAAGTGGTGTAAACAGCAGATACAGCAGTTAATTCTAAACCAACAACTACAGAAGATCAGTAGCTTTCATAACTCTTACCTTACAAATTGATATCTTACTATATACGATAATGTTCAACTACTCAAATTAGGACTCTAATGGCATTAGGACTCAGATACTCTAATGGCATGTCATTTTACCCATGTTATGCTTATGTATGACAGCCATGAATAGTGCAGTACTTGAATAACTTTGCTGGAACATGTTACCTCCTACATGCAGATTACCACAATCAATGTCTATTTGTACTTCAGTGTTGCTTCTATCATTAAATTTTATTGTGTTTACCTAATTTCTGTATTGTATTCTGTGTATTTCAATTTACATATTGTCTTAGTGTATTGACCTGTTAAGTAGTAAGTGCGTTGTGTTATGTTTTCAAATAAGTTTGCGGTATAATAGTAAATACATATGTAGAGCTCTCGGCTAGTACCATGAAATACTGGGTGCAAATATTTTGCTACAGTTTCTAAAAAATTTTCATAGCCGCAGAGCCAACTTTCTGATAAGCACATTGTATATTGATTGTTATTTTGTAGTATTCGCCATTTCATTTCAGTGTATGTACAGTATTCCATTAAGTGTGTTGTATAATTTATTTTCTATTAATGTGGAGCATCATATTTAGTTTAGTGTTGTATAATGGTAAGTGTGATGTATAATAGTAGTATTGAACCAGACTTTCTTGGCTGTAGAACTTTGTAAATACATATTGAAATGTATTATTAGATTTAATGTTTTGAATTGACTCAGCACTCTAGCTCTGCTACAGTATATTATCTTCCTAATTTTCACTGTGACTGCTTCCAAAGGTATTGTCTAATGTTCTTTTGATTAGTTTTAGCATTACAGTACAGCATCATGTACAGAATTGTCTACTTTTCTGATACGAGCAGTGTATATAGTGCGTTTTATTTGTAGTATTAGCTTTACTATGTCAGTGTGTTGTTCAGTATTCTAGTAATATATTGGATAATATGTTTTTTTATTTTTTTAGTAATGTGTGGAATTATAGTAAGTGTATTGTTGCATAAGAGTAAGTCAGTGTGATGTATAACTGCAGGCTTGAAATTCCATTGTTAGTCTTGAATTTTACTGTTTTTGTTTTACCCTAACCAGTTTTGTATCAATGCAGTTCTGTTCTTCGGAGTGTTTTTTTTTTATTCTATGCAATCAAGATTGTCATATGTATTAAAGGTTTTGTATATTTTATATGTATGTTTTGTCATTCTTTTTATATATGTATATAAACATATATGTCCATATGTTTGTATATTTTATATGTATGTTTTGTCATTCTTTGTATCCCTATCTTGATGTGACTCCATAATCTTTTTTTAAAATTTAGACTCAATAAATGACGTTGTGGCTTCTGAAGGCCAGACATCATACTGCAAGGGCTTGCTCCTGGTCAGTAGTCCTCCTTAGCAGTGTGAAAGTAGAAGTATTTATCTTGCCAGGCATATTTCTTTATGCAAGTGACGAGATAACAATTAGAATCAACCAACTAACAAAAACCAAAGGTCAATTAATGGCAATTAAAATTCCAATAATTCAAAATACGTAATACATGTACTACAAATCGCACAGCACTCGATCACTAAGAAGTTCCAATCAGATTAAACTTATGAAAAAAACACTAGCACGTAACCAAAAAATTGCTGCCATATCCGCTATGTTAAAATTCCAATGGAAGGGATTAGAATTTGAAGTCATGCTGGTGAAAATGCCTGAAGTGAAAAGTCATTTGGGAGCAAGGGGATGTTATATGGATACATTGGTTTGCCACACAATACTTTTTAGTGACATTGTCAATTACCTCATGAATTCTTTCTGGTGACATGATGCATTGCCTCACTAATACTTTTCTGGGGATTTTCTATGGGGGTACTTATCTAAGTAAAAAGTATCATTATTATTTATTAACTGAACAATACCTAGATAGCCAAATAAATGCTTTTCATCCATTGAAATTTGCAAATGTGTAGTGAACTTTTTTTATGTGTGATGAGAGAAATATAATCACAAAGTATTAAAATGTGTAATAATTCTAATAAATTTCACTTTTTTGATCTTCTAAAATAAAACCCAGGTACTCAGAATTAACAACATGTTAAAAATGTTTATAATTTTTTATTATAATGAACTAAAAAAATTGACTTTTTAACTACGGCATTTATTTTTAAAATAAATGTCAATTAATCTTCAAGAAAGAGGAAGTACAACTATTATTTTTCTAAGAGTAAATACGATTTAGAGCAATGAAAATGACTGTAACTCATTTTTTATTTTGTTTTTTAAAGAGGGGAAATTTTTGTTTATCGCATATTACTAATAACTAATTTTCATATTTTACTTAATTTTTTAAACATCTCTAATTTTTTGGAAAAGCTTCCTATTTTTCTGCAAATTCCCAGGTAAGCAAGAATCCTATTCAGAGTGGTATGCAGAAGAGGAACCAAATCTTGAGCAATTTCATACAGAAGCTACCTCAACAGTGAAACCGACCCAGTCACCAGCCGAATTGCTCGATTCTTCATTACTTGTAGCATTCTGTTCGAGTTTTACGGTAACATCACTTGAATATGCTTGATCAGAAAGGTGAGTCTGCCAATGCCGTTTCAAGTGGCTTTTCAGAGCAAAACCTTTTTTACAGTATTCACAAATATATGGCTTCTGCCCAGAATGGATAGCATAGTGTTGGTGTAACGTACCTTTTGTTTTGAAACCTTTTCGGCACACACAGCACGTGTGAGGTCGTTCACTTCCGTGAGTGAGACAGTGTTTTTGGAGGTGTGTTTTCAAAGGAAATGATTTATTGCAATATTCACACACATATGGTCTTTCTCCGGTATGGAGTGCACGATGCTGTTTTAAATATGCCCTAGTCGTAAATCCTTTATCACATATATCACACGTGTATAACACTTTATTTGTTGCATGCACTACAGAATGCTTATGAAGTTCACCTTTAGTTTTGAAACCTTTTGAACATGTTTCACAGATATGGCATTTTTCACCATTATGGACCAAATAGTGCTGTGTTAAGTCTCCTTTTGTTTTAAAACCTTTATTACAAGTGTCACAAATGTGGGGTTTTGCTGTCGTATGTGTGCGCTGGTGCTGATTCAAGGTGTTTTTCTTCCGGAAACTTCTTTGACAAATATCACATGTATAAGGCTTTTCACCAGTATGCAGAGTAAAATGCTGCTGAAGATTAAGTCTCGTCAGAAAACGTTTATTGCATACCGAACAGGCATACGGCTGCTGACCTGTGTGTAACAGGTAATGCACTTGCAAATAATTTTTCTTTTTGAAGCCTTTACCACAAACTTTACACACATACGGCTTTAGACCCGTATGTCGCACGTAATGTTGCTTCAAATGCGATTTGTTTTTGAACTTCTTACCACAAACATCACATGGATATGGATCTTCGACAGAATGTACCAAGTAATGCTCAGCTAAGAAATCTTGATTTTGGAAACCTTGGCAACAAACATCACATTCGAATGGGCCATCATCTAACCGAGGTCCTGATTCCTCCAAATTTGAAGATGCCTCGTCATAATCGTCGTTTTCCAAATCGACATCTTCTTTGTGGGTTTTCAAGTGCTTCTCGAGGTGGACTAACTGAGTGAAAGCTTTTTTACACAAGTCACAAACGAAAGGTACGACAGTTATGCGAGTAATATTTTCTTCTACTTCAGTTTTGATGACGATATTCTCCCCCGTCATAATTTCACTGAACAACGAGGACATGGCTACAACAAATCATGCTACGAAATGATATATCATTCACATATTCGTAACCTCACATTGATCACTTAGTTTTTGAATGTGACGGGGGGAAGAGAACAACAAAATATTTCAATCGCATAACAGAAACATCTTTTTCGCAGCAATCAAGTTCAACGCTGCCACCATGAATTACCCTTATTTTGTAATTTAGTAGAGTTGAGTAGTGTGACTTTCTGCTACAGCCATATGAATACGCATCTAGAGCTATAAAATATATTTGGCTTTCCATTTAATTCAGAAATCAATACATTTAACTCTTAAATCACTATTTAGCAACATTTGATACGAAAGTTAATTTATAGCCTTTTACTGAATAATAAGGAAAACTGCACCTACGGTATATCGATTAATGAAATTAGTAGTGCTGCTGATAAAGCTACACGCTGTTGCTCAATTTTTGTACGATACTAGAAGAAGAAAGAAGGACGTTTGGCAGCCATTTTGTACCGCTATACTTTCAATTTTCGGAAGTTAAATGTAAACAAAGGGGGAGTTTTGTTTTGATTTTTTAATAGTGCTTATAAAATGGATGTTGTGGACTCTACAAAATCAACGTTTATTTTAGATAGTGAGAAATCAAATATCAATGATATAGTTATCAACGAAAAGTCAGATCCAGAATCACCAGATGATGTAACTAAAATACAATATGAGTGTAATATGTGTCGCAAACGATTCTCTTCAAAGAGTTGTTTAAGTCTACATTATGCTTGCCATCTTCAGGAACAGCCTCGTGTATGTGACATATGTGGTGAATCCTTTTCACAAGGTGAAGATTTTGCTGATCATTACGCTCAGCATTGCATTGAAGAAGAGTACGAGTGCTTTACGTGCGATGAAATATTTAATGATAAATCTGAATTTTATGCCCATCAAAGGCTTCATATATTAGTATCGAATATGCATATATGTGACATTTGTGATGAGAAATTCGAAACTGAAAAAGAATTACAGGAACATTACAGAATTCACACTAGAAAATCATATCCCTGTGATTTTTGTCGTAAAACATTCGCCTTAAAAAGCAGTCTCAATCGGCATCTATTGGTTCATGGAGAGACTAAGCCATATCGTTGCGAAATGTGTAACCAAGGCTTCACTCAAAAAATTAGCTTATCAAAACATTATCTGGTTCATGCAAATATCAAACCCTATATGTGTGGTTTGTGTGATAAATCTTTCGCTGTCAAGTCAAGCTTAACGTTACACTGTTTGAATCATACGGGTGAGAAACCATATTGTTGCCTAGTTTGTGATCGACGTTTCACGAGCAAGCGTAATTTGAAGCGGCATGGCTTGGAACATATGCCTGGTCAGCGAAGTACATGTGACATTTGCGGTAAAGTCTTTCCTACAAAAAGTAAATTACAGTTACATTTTCTGATACATACAAATGAAAGGCCATATAAATGTGATATATGCAGTCGTGGATTTACCTACAGCAGTCATTTAAAACGCCATATATTGTGGCACAGTGGAGAACGTCCCTATGTGTGCGATATCTGCAACATGGGATTCATCTCTAGATTTCGTCTGACACGGCATATGGAAAGGCATTCTGCTGAATACTTTGCAGTGGAGCCTGACACAGTGTTGACAGAAATCAGTGTTGGTGAATGAAATGCATTTTATAGTTTGTATTGATGAAACATGGATTTTCAGGTCTTGCTCGTGACAAAATTAAATTGGAATGGTTTGTTTTAGATAGAGCAATATTTAAGAAATTTACCGTTTTATTTTTAATAAAACATAATGACAATTATGAAATTAAATGTATAGATTTCAGTCACTTGTTTTCCTTTCTATTTACTTTGATTTCTACCTTTAAAGTTAATTTTTTAAATGATTTTATGAAGCTGAAAAATGTTAGTCATATTACAAGCAGTGTGTAAGCAAGTCTGTAACCAAAATACATGACGTATGATGTTTGAAATCTTTTGTTATTTTCATCGATATTTATTAAATTATTTCAAAAAATAAATTATCAGTAGACTGTATTAGAAGTATGCATTTAAATCACTAAGCTTTTTGCTTTTTACATTGTTAAATGATATACTGTTATAAATCAGTAGGTAAGGTGAATTAATGATATGCTGCAAAAATTGGTGAAAAACCATAGAGGGTGGTGGAGAATGTGCAGAATCCCCCACTGCTTGGTGCATTTTTAAGATTGGTATCCATGTGCACATCGACGTATTTTCACTTAAAAAAATTCGAGAATTACATAGATTCACCATTGCACATTCCTATGACTTTATCTATGTACACATTGATCTATTTTCACAAAAAAGTCAAAAGAAATTGAGAAAAATCCAATTCTTTGTAGTCTTGTAAAAACCGTCAAACAAAAAAATGCACCAAAGAAGTGGGCAATTCTGCACTTTATCTGTGGGTGGCTATCTAGTAAAAATATTTACTATGAATCTATGCAAGAAAAAGTGGGATACTGAGATAGCCAGTACTTGGTAAGCTTCCTGACTTTATGAAAAAAAGTACTAAATTTTTATTTGCTTGGAAATTTGACTATACTAGTGTGTTTTATTCATAAATGAAATTCATGTAAAATACTAAACTCACACGTACAGAGCAAATATTGAAAGCAAAAATGGAAACTCATCTTGTAGACAAATATGAGAAATTAGTGTTGTCAGTCTTTGTAATAGAAATCCTAGTTGTAACTCTAGTAATAATTTGTAGCTAATTAACTGTTAGAACAGCATGGAGAAAGAGAGCTGAATTTTCAAAAACTAAAATGAGATTTTAAAACCAAAATGTCCCTTTAAACATGTATTTAAGGATTTTTAATATGTACTCTTTTGCAAAGAAATATATGCACCCAGAAAGAATTAAGCCACAACTATGCTTGGCAGTAGCGTTCAAGTAGATAAAAATTATCAAAAACTAAGTTGAAAAAAAGGCATTTTATGTGTGATTTGGCTTGCACTTTACTGTATGGTTCCGTTTGGTTTCTGTCAAAAAAATCACTAAGTGGTATTGATTGTTCGTGAAATCTGGAAGCCTGCTGTGTGAAGTAGGCTTTTTGGTAACTCTAATGTTGATTATGTTGGCGAAACTAGTGTTGGGAGAAATTGCAAATATTGCCAAATGTGTTGTGATAATTTGACATTTTTTATATTTTTTGTAATAGTAACCCTTTCGTATGGACTGGGTTTTTTTGACTGTTACTCTCTTCTCAGTTGGCTGCACTTGTATTGGTGTGGGTACAGTTGTGTGAGTATGTCTTAAGTAAGAGGATGAATGTTGAGAGTCTGGATTATGATGAAATTGTGAATTTCAGGTTTTTGTATGGGTTGGATGGTGGATGAAAGATGTTTGATTTTTGCATGATAGCTGGTTTAATTGGTGATAGATATTAGTGCCCAGTGTGTAGTTGATTTTTGCATGAAAGCTGGTTTAATTGCTGACAGATATAAGTATCCAATGTGTGGTAAAGGTATGAAATTGTGTAAAAGGAAAGATGTGAGTGATTGTTTTAAATGGAGGTGTAGGTCAAGGGGGAAGGGTCTGAGCATTTTATTAAGAGGAGCGTAAGGTTTCATGGTTTGAGTCGAGTCAAATGACAATGAATGAGGTTTTGATTCTGGTGTATGGTTGGGTTTTGAAGCATTCAAGTAAATTTATTAGTAATGAAAGTAAATGTTCTTCGAGGGCCGTATGTGATCGGAATAGTTTTTGTCGAGAGGTTTCTACGGAAGAGGTGGTAAATGATAGTGTGAAAATTGGCGGGCCTGAGGTAATTGACGAGAATAAGTTTTAGAAAATTAAATTTAATAGGGTTAAACAAGTGTGTGGGAAATGGGTTTTTGGTGGTATTGAGCAAAAGTCAGGTAAATGTTTTATGAAAGTGGTGTCTGAAAGGTCATCTGAATGTTTGCTTAGTGTTATAAATGAGTATATTCTTCCAGAAACGACAATAATTTCAGACTGCTGGAAGGCTTACAATTGCCTTTCAGATGAACGCAATTGTAAGCCTTCCAGCAGTCTGAAACACCTAACCTTAGGACACCTAACCTTAAATCGTAGTGTGCAATTTAAGGATCTAGAGAGAGGTGCAGATATAAAATAGAAGGAACCTGGAGTGCAGTTAAACGCGTTTTAGCGAAGATAAAAACGAAGAACAGCTTGCATTATTATTTGGTCGAATATGTGTGGCGCAAGGAAAAAAAAACGTATTTATGGCTTTCTTGGATGCTATTATACGTGTTTATCCACCATTAACAGTGGATGAGCCAAAACCACCAAAAATTTGATTGAATTGCTTATGTGTATCAACTTATGCAACATATGCATGTGAAGAAAAGGTATGTTAAAAAATGGACGTTTTATTTATTTATTGGCATTTCTGTGTTAATTTTTGTTAAAAGTTGTTTAATGGGTGAAAATGCGCTTTAGCCCACTGCTTGGCGATGTTTTGAAAATCGCCAATTCAGCGCATTTCTGCGAAACGTCTTTGCAATTGCAACCTTCCCGACACGCTCCGCGAAAACCTATTGTAAACAAAACATAGAATTCTAAAGCATAAATTAGTATGGAAACTGTTGCCACAAAAAGATAATAAAATAATATGCAAAATGAACATTGTGATCATTAAAATATTTAAATGAACATTATCATTAAAATATTTGTCAGTTAGGTTTAAATTAATTATTTACATTTTATGTTGTAATACTTACACATTTTATGCCGTTACATAACCTTCCCGACATGCTCCGCGAAAACGTAACCAAAATGGCATCGAAGAAAGAAGGAATTTTTTTTAAAAGGGCATTAAAATTACAAACGATACCATGTACACACCGTTCCGTTTTAAATAAAAAAAAAATCTGCGAATTGCACAATGTAGGCAACGTACACAAATGAATAAAATAACCAAAATAAATTACAAGAAAATGCCATGTGCACAGCGTTCCTAACTTAAAAAAAACTTCAGCGAATTGCACAATGTTGGCAACGTACACATGTTATACGGGATTACCCATGTTGGCGCATTTATTGCTCATTCAAAAACAATCGCCGTTAAGCAGTGGGCTAAAGCGCATTCCAACCGTTTAATGTTTCTATGTTAGGAAATTTGTATTTTTGGTTATTTATTACTGTTTGTGTATTTTTGGTTATTTGTGTCTGTCGGTGGCGAATTTTGTCTGGTTAACATGATAGTTCTAACTTTGTTTTAGCTGTCTGATTTTGTTTAAGTGAAAATAGATTGATGTGTACATGGAGAAAGTTAAATTAGTGTGCAATGCCTAGTTTGTGAAATTCTGGGATTTTTTTAAAGTTAAAATAGGTCGATCTGTACATGGACACAAAGTTTGTGTGTTTGATTTCTTGTTTTTGTTTTGTGTAGTGAGTGGAAGGATCGGCACCACCTTGGCATAAAAAAATCAATGATTTGCCAATTGGCACCATAGAGTAAAGATAAACCATGATTTGCAATACAGTGAATGGGAAAATAAGGTGTGGTAAAGTCATCCAAGGCAGCTATACGAGCCAATACTCATTTGGACATGGAAGTTGTAGATGTCCCTTAGTGGTAGATTGTGCCACAAATGGAGCAACTGGTCAGCGAGTTGGGATGTATTTGTACATGGCTGAATTTGTCTGCCCAGGCACGTTTGATACTTGGCAGGCCAGTCAAGGACATTAATACATCAAAAACATTGTTGGAAAAGTCGTGTTATATGTGGTCGAGCATTATCCTGCTGGAAAATGGAACCTGGATGACTTGCTAGCATAGGCAATACGATCAGCTGTAAAATGTTTTCAGTGTACCAGCGAGCAGTCAGAGTACCTCGCAGCGTGATTAATGGTGGACACCTGTACCAGCTCATCGCTCTACAGACTGTTAATCCTGTTTTTTAGCTATATGCCATTTGATAACAAATGGTAAATTGTTCCGCTCACCTCTCCATCTCCAGATATATAATAAGTGGTCATCACTATTGAGACAAAAGTGGGATTCTTGGCTAAAGATCACAATTCTCCTGTTGAACATTGTCTAGCTTGAGTGGGAGCAGCACCACACAAGACAACGTTGCTTATGGTAGAGTGTAAATGGCAGGCATCGTAATGGATGTTGTGATCCCAGGCCACCATCACCTAGTATTCTGAAAATCATATCTTTGGATATCCTAGGATCCCTGCAAGTTAGCAAATGGCATTGAATTGATGATAGTGTAACTGTTGGTGCGGATGTGGCAACTCTTCTAACTGCACAATTATGTCATGTACTGGTGGCCCGGAGATGTTTCAAGTCACTCCGGTGGCTGGCTGTGCCTTCGGTTAGCCTCTGATTCCAAGAACGGACAACGGGCATGTGACCAATATGCCAGCCGATCTGCTTGTTTGACCAACTGGCCTCCTTTAAGTGTATGATTCGACCC
The DNA here is from genome assembly GCA_000611955.2 of Stegodyphus mimosarum. Classification (NCBI taxonomy): domain Eukaryota; kingdom Metazoa; phylum Arthropoda; class Arachnida; order Araneae; family Eresidae; genus Stegodyphus; species Stegodyphus mimosarum. Next base: position 465,664 of record KK120812.1, read on the forward strand.
CTCCCAAAGTCCAACATCTGTTCGTAAAGTCGTCGAGTATATCTTAGAGTCATCTTTTGGTAGAATGTTGTGTATCCAGGCTGTCAGTTTGGTTGTAAATGCGGTACTTACGTATTATCGCAACCAGGTTGGCACAATTTGTAAGTTTGAGTATAAAAGTATGAATAGAAAGAAAATGTACATTTATTAATTATAGATAATTTTTAATACAGTTTTTTATATTATTTTGTTTTAAAATATAAAATATCAATTAAACCCTTCCGGTTTCGAATTTGAATAAGTTACAGAATTATTTTTTCGGCAGAAATCTTTTGGCTATTGCTTTTAGCACTGATTTAAAACACAAACAATAAATGAAGCGCACCGCTGTCACAAATGAAATTCGGCTACCTTCAAACCAATTTCCGGTTCTCACACCCAAGTGTTGATTGCACTCTTCGACGTTACATTTCCAGAAGATTTGCTTTCCAAAATACAGTTTCATTTTATGAGAATTTTTACAAGTACGTTCGTTCGGTATGATTCCATATCCCTGCAACAATTCAACAGCATCTCTTTCACTCGCAAATACCCATAGTTAAAGTATTTCAGGGCATTCAATCTAACCAGTAAACAAAATAATTTCTTTACGAAAAACCACGTATAACACGTAGGGTCGCCAAATTTGGCGATTTATGCGAATTTTGGCCTGGTTGCGTTAATACGTAAGTACCGTAAATGCTTGTCACTCGCCGCTTCTGCCATTTTACATTCTACTAGTTGTGCAGTTCAGACACACGTTGTATTGCTCCACTATGTTGTTTGGTGCTGTAAGTTTAATCATTTACGCAACTTGCCAAACCACATTTGCATGCTGTGTTTCTAATTTTGGCTCAATTTTTTCTGCGTGCATATATTTTTTTGCAGTAGAGTGTGTTCAAGAGTAATCTTAGAATTATTTCAAGGTGCACATTTATATACTTCTTTTGAAGAAGTCACAAAAAAAAAAAAAATTCTAGACCGTGTATCTTTGCCTGTCAGAAGGTTAATGATTTGCATTTAACACGTATATGTATTAGTTGCAGATATAACATTTATCTTGTAATTTAGTCTCATATTTATTAAGAGTTAAATGTAATGTTAAATTTTTAGTTATTTAGTATGCTGTTTCTATATATGCAGTTGTTTTCCTCAGAAAATTGAGAAAGGGTCTATGGTATGATGTAACACAAGTGTGTTTATGCGCATGCGATAGTAAAAAGGGAGACAAAAGTATTTGCTGGGATCGGAAGCACTGCATTCATTTGCTTTGTATTTTTGCACTTTGGCTTTGAAAAGGTTTTCTGATTTATTGATGAAATAATACCTTTCCTTTAAGAAAAAGGCAAGCAAATTAGGATGTTAAAGGAACATCTTTCTATCGTGGCTTAGCATTTTTATTTGATGTGACAGCCCATCTGAATGAGCTAAGCAAAAACTTTTTGAGAAAAAACCAATTCATCTTTCAACTGACCACTGCTGTATCTGCTTTCAAACTAAAACTTCAGCTGTTCTCAAAGCAGCTCAGCTGTCAAAATTTTATTAGTTTTCCATATCTAAAGAAACTCAAGGAAAATTTTACTGATAAACAACTGGATCATGCAGATCAAATAAAGATGCTGCTTACGTCATTTGAACAGCAATTTACAGATTTTGAGTTGCATAAAGTTAAACTGTTTGGGGATCCATTTTCTGTTGTAGTTGAAGAAGCTCCAGATTATGTTCAAATGGAACTTACTGATTTACAAACGTCTGTCTTTTTCAAATCCATATTCTGTGATTTAGGCATTCTTGACTTTTATAAAATTCTACCTGCCAAATTTTTGCACTTAAAAAATAATGCAAGCAAATGTGCTACAATGTTTAGTAGTACTTATATATATGAACAAACATTGGTGCTTTGGGATTATCCCGTCAATCTGTAAATGCTCGCGAAAATACGCAAACCCTTTGGTGCCATCATAATGAAAAGGAGTTTCCAAAATAAACTTTCTAAACACATTAAATTTATCAAATAATACTAAAATAATAATAACAAAAAATGTAACTGTAATAATATGTAATAAAAGAATCAAAACAAAGTAAAAACCTGTATTTTTTTTTGTAATTACACATTGAATTAGTCTTGAATCTAACCATATATATTATTATAAATCATTTCGGTAGCCAAAAATCCTTGATAGCTTTAAAGCGAACAACTAAGTCATTATCCTTGTATGCTCTCCGCCACATAAATTCATTTAATTACGAAGCCAAGTGTTTTCGGGTAGTTCTGCAGTAATTCTTGTCTCATTATTTTGCCAAACCCCACAGTCGTTCTATATTTTGTGTATGTGTGCCAGTTTCAGGATCCACAAAATTATATCAGAGATTCACTTTAAAGTGTTGGAATCCCACTGCTTCCAGTTCATCAGTTTTGTAACTTCTCCATGAGTCTGAGAAAATTTTAGTTCTTTCTGCAATGTTGTTTTGAATTTCAGCCATTAGAGTTGCTGTATTTTGATTGGGAACCTTGACAATGAAACATTCGTTGATCTCTCTGCAGAGTCCCTCAAATATCCAAGAATACAACCAACTTGGTTTTTGCGCTTTGTGAAAAGGCTTTCATCTATCTCTACAATTTTGTTCAAACTTCCTATTTGTTTCGAATCATGTCGTAGAGGGCTATGAGTACACACTTCTCTCATATAATTGTTCCAATCAAGAGTTGTCTTTCCTGTTAAATCCAGCTGTTTTTCTCCCCATTCAGTTGATGTTAATTCTTGCGACCGGGGTGGTAAGAAACGTTTCTTACTCCCTTGGAGGGTAGTAAGAAATGGGAATTTTGAGCTCTCCAACCACGTGCCTTTTCGAATACCTACTCGTTTATTGCACCCCTTTACATTGCACTGCTATTGCTTATCAGTTTTGATATACAATGCCATATCGTGGCCGTTAACGCACATTTCCTTAGAAGAAATGATTGCATATTCTTGTAAATATGACACTGCACTCTCTTCAGTGCTAGGCAAATCCCAAATTTGAATCATTTTGCGGCGGAGTAAAGAAATCAGTATATTTCAACATGCTGAAGAAAGCTAACTTGTATAGTCAAAGATTAAACAGTTATTGGCTCAGAAGCTACCTTTTGGTGATAATATTGGGTTTGGTGAAAATGGTCCTTCTGATAATCCTAAAGTGCCCAAACATTTTCTCTTATGGATCTAAATAAGTCAAAATTAAGATGTAAGCTGACAGATCAACACTTGCAGTGTGGCTTATGAATATTAAGAGCTAGTTTTCAAACAAAATTCAGTCTCAAATATCACACTAATGTATTTAACTATGGGTAACTTGTACACATTTTTATTAAAATATTTATGTATTAAATTATCATACATTAACAGGAACTCTATTTTATTTATTTATTTTTTTTTCCAATCTGAACTGGATGTGTTTGCACTGACACCATATGCAAGAGGAAAGGGAAACCTGCTCCCTCCTTTCTTACATATATATGTAATGGTCTCCAAATAAGTTTAAATTTGGTATGGTGCATGTCTGAACTGCAAATCAAGCAAATTATTGCATTGGCCTGTGCCCCTCCTCCCGCCTAAATTTTTTGCATACGCTATTGGCCCTCGTCAACCAAGTCATTTCTGTGAGTGGCATTTCTGCTAAAAATGTGCACCACTGACTTAGGATATATATTAGATTTATATATATCATTGTTCTAGCATAAGTATTTTGACACAAAATTGGTTTTTTCTGAAATGACATACTGATTTTTTTCCATACTTTGATTTTCAGACTCAGATTATGCCCAAATGTTAAATTTTGTAAAATTTGATAAAAAACTTTCAAGAAATTTAAAAATTTATCTTGCCGCACATTTTTTATCTTGTGCCAATAATAATTAACTTGGCATAATTCTTAATTTATAGTAATCTATTTTCCTTTCTCATTTTTCATTTGGCATGAGTGGAAAAAAAGGTGCATGGTTCATTCTTTCAAATAATTTTAAAGCGCATAAAACACATTTGACGTTATCATCGCTTGTAACATATATGCCAAATTTCTAAAAACGCCAATATATGAATTCACTTATATCTTTGGAAATTTTAAATTAAAAAACTCTTAATTTTTTGTAGGAAGTACATCTCTTTTAAGGTGATAGTAAAAATTTTATGGGTTATAATTAAAAAATATATAAAAAATACAAATTTTAAAAACGTTGGAAAGTAGCTGAGAATTTTATTTGGACTGAACCTAAATTTCAAATTTTGAGGTATTAGGTAATTTTATTTAAAAAAATGTGATATTAATAAACATATATTCAATTAACATTGAGGAGCTAAAATTTTGAGAGCTAATTCTTTAGAAACTACTTTTGCAGTTTTTACAAAGCTTGGCACTTTGACATAATCTGAGTCATGTAATCAAAGTATGAAAAAAAATAGGTATGTTATTTCAGGAAAACTTCGATTTTGTATCAGATGACCTCTGTTAGAACAATGCTGTGTACCTTAATCTAATAGATATCTTAAGTTGTGCTTTCGAAACATTAACGACACAAGTTAAATTTTGTCAATCAGCCCAGTAGAATGGGAGATATAGAACTCTTGCATTCTTTTTTGTGTAAGGTGCAAAAAAATGCCTAAATGCTAAAAAGTATAACATTTATTCTATGTATATTTCTCTTTTAAAGGATGAACTATAGATATTCACATATTTAAATAACTAAGAGAAGTTGCAAATTGCTATAAAGCATAATGCAACAGATACTTGCTTAAAATTAATAAAAAGTATCTGAAAATACATATCTTAGTTATTTAAAGGGGGAAACTTGTTTGGCTTTGATTGTGATATCTTTTAGATTACTCTAGTCATATTTAGACTCCCAGCCAGCAGTTTTTATTGCCATAAAAACTCTCACCAACATCACTAAATTACCTGTTCCAAAGATATTTCAAAGATGAGCTGTAGTTTTTTGTTTCAAAAGCTTTATTCTTAAATTAAAGGCCACAGATTATTGGTATTTTCTCGATGCTTTTACAATAAAATTTGCCGTTCTGTAATAAGCTTTCATACCTAGTTCCAATAGTTTCCAATTATCTGCAATCCCAATTTCAATATTTGGTAGAATAGCTATGTTTCTGGCATAATTTTAGTATAGACATGACAATAGCAAACCCACGTAAGAGCATACTGCATATTTTGGCCTTATCAGATATATAGACATAACACACAATAAGCAACTTAGTAGGGAAACATGTTCTTGAGAGCAAGCAGGAGCTTTCTGTCCATGATGTTAGGAAAAGTAATTTTTGTCTTAATTATGTATTAATTCAATCAGTTTAGTAGAAGTTGCCAAATTTTCCGAATGTGCCAAACTCTGGCAGTGCTCATAATAATCCTTCAGTCAAGCAGTGGTGCTATTTTCTTATGCATTCACTTTTGTTGTATTCCAAGTACCCATGGTTTTTATTATGATATTTTTGCCATAAACTTAGTTTTAAAATGTGAGCTTCTGGAATTTGCCAGCAATGGAAGAAGCTGCAGTAAAATTTCTGCAGAAATACGAATTTTGCTGTAAATTTTCTAAAGAGAATACTGAGGAAATTTGTTTCTTGGATGGGGCTGCTGCCAAGGATTGAACGAAGCCAAATCTCCACAATTCTTTGAACTTTTTTTAAGCGAAAACATATTCATATAGACTTAGAATAGCACAAAAAAGTTACTGAAGCTTTTGAAGAACAGTGGTTTTTTTTAATGTATTACATAATCCTTATTTAATAATTAAAATTTGTATATTAAGTTACTAAAGTATGTTTTCTTTTCATATGGTGATAATGTTTATTGACTTATGATAATATTGATAGTTTGGGAATCTCTCTCAAAAAAAAAAAAAAAAAAA
>KK120812.1:473804-528657 GCA_000611955.2 Stegodyphus mimosarum
TCTATACAATAGCAAATAATTTCTTTTAATTGGTTAGCAACAGTTGAACTATATGAGTATGAAATTGAGATTGTTGACTGATGCCCTCTTATCCGACCTATAGTCAGCCCAAGCCCACGAATTTCCTCGTGGCAAGGAGCGCAAGGTTAGGCTTGTTTTTGGCAACAGCTTTGACGACCTTAATAAGTGATAGTGCGACTTAGCTCAATTCTAATGAAGAGCACCCCAGGGGGAGGGTCTGAGGGTCTCCAACCACTCTTCCTACCACCAACCTCTCGAGACGACTTTCAGCTTGCCACATATTTAGAGTGCTCCCATGTCGCTTGTACACTATACATTTTCAAACATCCATGTCTTCTCCGGGATTCGAACCTGGATCCTTTGGCATGGCAGTCAGCAACGCTAACCACTGTACCAGTTGGGTGGCATGAAATTGAGATGGGGAGGTTAATGAATGAGTGGAGGAAGAAAAACAGTGAAATTATACTTGTGTTACTGAGCTTGTCATACCCGTGTATCTGCTTTTTCAGTATCCACAGTTTCCATGGTTCTGAGTGACTGGAAAGGCTCCAAAGGTACATGAATTACCGAGCACTTGCTGCTACAGCTTAAAAAATAAGTTTTTGAAAACTTCCAAAATGGTGATTGTTCAATTTCTCAGCTTTTGATTGAGCTATTTTCACAATTTAAACATTAATTAATTCATAATTAAAAGATCTATAATTTTATATGTGAAATAAATGCTTATAGCATGTGGTCATAAATTCAGTTAAAAATACACAATAAATTATTACATAAATGCAACACATAAACAAAAAATAATACAAATATATAGAAACCTAAATACAGTCCAATAAACACTAATATTTATTATACAGTTTTGAAAAATGAAGTATATTTAATTAATCCAAAGATCAGTAATTATGTACAATCCTGTTCTTAATAAAAATGTTGCCTTTCAGTTTTTTTTCTGCTGTTGCCCCTAAGTTTAGGGGAGTTATTTAAATTGTTTATTATTATAGTATTTATTAATATACTTGAAACCTTCCTAATCATTTTATATGTTTTTTGTAGATATATCTTAGCTTGATAAACATTCAAAATGTTTGTGAGCTATTTTGAAATCATGAAATTTTCATCATTAGAGTTAATATATATATCATTAGATTAGATTTACGTGTAATGATAAATAAAAGTATTTAAAAATACTATGCGTCCACTCCAACCGAAATAGTACAGTTTTGTTCAGAAAAGTATTCTGTTTTATTAACTTTGAGATGTATTTGTAAATAACAGTTAAAAAAAATATTTTTACATTTTTTTTATGTATTTAGGACGCACTTGTATTATGCAGATCTTAGAAAAAATGAAGTACTTAATTCAAATACAAATCATTCTCTGTTAAATAAAATTCCTTTTTTAATTATATGTCATAATAGAATTGTTTATAAATTTAGAATATTATAACATTGACACTATTTTCTGAATGTAGCAAAAAATGTTAGCGTTGGTTCGCACTAAAATTTCAGATTAATTAAAAATATTACATGCACCTTTTCTGTGAAGCTTATACACATAATTTTTACATATATATTCAGTTTTAGAGAGATTTTAAGTAATTAGGCCAAGTGAAAAAGAAAAATTTTATTTTACTTTCAGAAGAATAATAGTTCTTACACAGAAAATAAATAATTAAAAATGTAGTTTAAGAAGAATACATAGATAGCTGAAATTCTTTTTAATATGAAAGGAATATCCAGACTACGAGAATCGTTCATAGAGTAAAGTCTGAAACAGTAATCACTGAAGAGAAAGTTTAGTTTTACCATAGCTGAAATTAATTCATTCCAATTAAGGAGTACCTACAGTTAGAACCGTCTGCCTTTATACCTGAATGAATTAAAAATGAACAGAAAAGGAAAAATACATAATGATAGTTAGAGAAGATACTATAGGGTGTCACATGGTTCGAGAAAGAATAAAACTATGATTATATTTTAACTGTAGAATAAAAATTAAGAGAATTCATTATCGAAGAATATCGAGTCTTACCATTGAAACTCTGTTTTTCATAATGTTTGCCTGAAGATGGCGCCACTACACAGTATATAAAATTGAGCAGTCTTGGACGATTGCTTAAAACCGGAAGACAAGAAACAAAATGATCAGCCCTCCTTTTTCGATTGGATATGGCAACAATTTTCTAAAGCAAAAGAATTTTTTAATCAATTTAAACGAGCGAAAAATATAATAGAGAAATTCGAAGTCGGTATGACGGCACTTGAGTACTTTTCTAATATTGACTATGTATTCTAGTCCCCATATCCAAAATACTAGTATTTCAGCTATGTAAGAATTTGCTATTTCAATGCAAACGGTGCAAGAAAGCAAATTCAGGAAATTGCTCATTACTTGGAAAAACATAAAATTGATATCATGCTTCTAAGTGAGACGCACCTGAGAAGAGGAGACCGCTTTAAAATACAAGGCTTTAATATCCTAAGGAATGATCGAACACATAACAGAGGGGGAGGCACTGCTCTTTTAATAAAAAGGCATATTAAATACTCTAATTTTGATTTACCCCATAATAGTAATGTTGAATTCACTTCTGCAATTATATACAGTGCCTTAAATGAAGCTTACTTATTTGTTTCAATTTATAATCCTCCGTCTAATCTCATCACGGATAATGATCTGGATCTACTCACATCTACTGGATACCCTACCATTATTGCTGGAGATATCAACGCAAAAAACCCAGTTTGGAACTGTAGACGCACTAATACTAATGGCATCACACTCAAAAATTATTTAATTAAAAATGATCTAAAAATTGCTGCACCCACCACTCCTACTCGCATGCATTTCAACGGAAACGGGGAAGTTCTAGATATAGTGCTTTTAAAAAACATTCCTCACATCCCTTCCTTGGAAGTAGTTCAGGACCTTTCATCGGACCATTTTCCTGTAAATTTTGATTTTTACGGGTTTTACCCGCCACTGCCTAAATTCGCCACCAAGATCAACTGGAATATTTTTAATAACATTCTTAGAAATACTGAACTTCGTAACCGGAATGACTACACTCACTGTGGAGACATTGAAGAAGACGTATATTCGCTAACTTATCACATACAAAATGCGATCAAGCAAGCATCATATCCTTTCAAAGTTAAAAATTACCTGACCCTCCCAAATAGTATTATAGATACAATTAAGCTTCGTAACAGAACTCGAAAAATATGGCAACTTACAAGAAACCCTAGGGTTAAAAGTCATGTCAATTACCTAAATAGAAAAATTAAACAAGATATCATGGAATACAGATCGCAAAAATGGGATCATCTATTAAATAATATGGAATTACAACAGGATACAGTTTGGAAAATCGCTAATTCTATCAGAAGAGAAAGAACAAATCAAATTCACTCAATCAGTCACGTGGGTAGAGTCTTCCAATCGGAAGAAGAAATTGCTAACCTTATGGCTGATGAGTTAGAAAAAGTTTTTAGAACAAATGATATGGAAGGAAATGAACACGAAGATAATATCCAATTCTCTCTTAATAGTATCAAAAATCGAACTCCTACGAATTTTATCAGAAGTACAAATAGTGGAGAAGTTAGAAAAATAATAAAGAAACTTAAAGTCCGGAAAGCTAAAGGCTTTGATATGATTAATAATGAAGCGCTGAAAGCCCTTCCAAGAAATTGCATAAATCAGATAACTAAAATTTATAATGCTTGTATTAAACTTTGCTATTTTCCGCAACAGTGGAAGCATTCAATAATAATTACATTACTCAAACCTGGGAAAAACCCAAAACTTGCTTCCAGCTATAGACCCATCAGCCTCTTGCCTGTAATGGGAAAAGTGTTTGAGAGAATTTTATCGGCAAGATTGACTGAACACCTAGAAAAATTCGACCTAATTGACAGCCTCCAATTTGGATTTCGAAAAGGGCATAGTACTACACACCAAATTTTAAACTTGGTTGAAAGCATTGCTCTGGCATTCACTAAAAAGAATGGGGTTGCTGCATGCTTCCTCGATTTTGAAAAAGCTTTTGATCGTGTGTGGCATGCAGGCCTCATTCATAAGCTATCAAATTTTCTGCTTCCAGACAGCTTCCTACTTCTCACCATCTCATATCTTAAACGACGCACCTTTCAAGTTCGCTGTGGCGATACTCTTTCAACTAAAAAAGTAATCTTCACCGGGGTCCCCCAAGGAAGTGTTTTAGGCCCAAAGTACTTCAATATATATATTAATGACCTACCACACCCTCTTAATGCGAAAGTACTTAAATATGCAGATGACACAGTCATACTTACTGAATCAAGGAACCCTCAAATAGCTCTAAATAATCTTCAACTTCATGTTAATGTCATTTCACACTGGTGTAAAATCTGGAAAATTAATTTAAACGCAAATAAATGCTGTGTAGTTCTATACAGAAGGTACAAAACAAGAATGCGGGTCAATACGGACATAAAAATAGAAAATATCATCATCCCTGTCGCAAATTCTTACAAATATCTTGGAGTCTATGTGGACAAAAACTTAAATTTCAAAGAGCATATAAATTACATTATAAATAAAGCAAATGCAGCATTCATGTCAATCTATGCCCTCATAGGGAAAAAATCAAAACTCAATATCAAAGTTAAAAAAATGCTATATATTTCTCTAATTCGACCAATATTACTCTACGCAGTGCCTGCATGGGCCGCAGCAAACAAAACAGAAAGACTCAAAATAGATGTACTGCAAAACAAGATTCTGAGATCAATCGTGAACGCACCATGGTTCGTTCGAAACTCTCAAATTCACTCGGACTTAGGAATTGAACCAATTCACAACCAAATTCTCATAACAGCTCATAACTTTTTCGAAGCAATAAAAAACTCTCCATATGCTGCAATTAGGCAACTAACAGATTATGATCCCACTGTGGAATCGGTGGTCAAACGTCCACGATCGATTCACCACAATGTATTATGGTGGTAAAAACTGTAAATAGTGTAAATATTTTTATTTTGCATATTCCTGACAAAGCTTATGGACTTTGCTATTTTTTCCTGACAAAGCTTATGGACTTTGATTATTTTACAATTATTTTACTTATTCAATGTTAATGAAAAATTTTTTCTTCGATCAAGTGACCATCGATAACCAATAAGGTTACTTCATCTGAAAGATCTGCCAAAATCATTTAAATAAGTGTTTTCAGTGCTTATAATTGCAAGATAACTGTGAAAATGTATAACTTCCAAGTTCCGATTAGCACGCAACGTAGTCTCGGGTTCTTTGACTGTCAGCTCACTCTGAGCTACGATGTCAACGATGTAGTTGCTATCAACTCATGATTAAGAACGATTTGATTTTGTATGTTAATTGCTAATTAAGTTTAAACGAACATCCTGCCTAATTTTGCTTAAATTTCTTTGCCTTAAAACTGCTGATTTATGCCATGTCGGGAATAAAATTACCGTAGTATGCCATGCATTAACAGAATGATTTCCTGCTTCCTGCAACTCTAAAGATTATTGCCTGAGTTCAAGTTCAAATGCCATTGATGTAACAATGCCAGTTTAATATTGCTAATCTGATTATGCTTATCGTTCTCGCCTCCGGGTGTTGATGCCAGAGGGCATCATTTCTTAATTACTACCGCTATTGGCCTATGGCAATCAGTTTGATTTACTAATCAAGACTCATAGAAGTCGATATTAGTCGTAGATTGAAGATCACAAGATCACAAGAGGACGATTGCTTGTGGCTGGTTTATTTTATCATTTGCGGCGGAGTTTTTAACATGTGGCATTCAGCGCAACTTAGGATTTGAACAAAATTTTTCATTTTTCATACACGGTGGTCATAACAGATATTATGTATAATACTGTAAGGTTTTTTTTTTTTTTTTTTTTTTTTAAAAAAAACCAAAAGAGCTCTCTCCCTGAAGAACTATTGTTTTCGTTTTGAGTCGGAAACTTTAAAAGTCTGAATCACTTTTCAAATTATTGCCACAAAATATTGCAGCCCTGTATTAAATTTAAAGAAATTAAATAACGAAGAATCTGCATAAATGTATGTATATTTCACCAAATGTGATAAAACAACGGTACCTACAGCCATCCAATTTCGAATAACGTACGTTTCCACCCGAATATGCGCATCTGGAAGCCCGACTGTGGAATTTGTTTTATTATCTATTTCATATTTTGTAAAACTTTGACGAATTTTTGATGAACAAACTCAAACGATTTAAAAGCGAGCAATGGCTACACTCTACGGGGGGGGAACCTTTTTCTCTAAAGCGCGCGGAACTGTGTATCAGAAATTCTAAAGATATACTCATTTTAGAGTTATTTTGCGATATTGCTGTTGAACTGAATTTTATGGTTTAAGTGAGAAGAACGTGATATTTAATAAATAAAGGTAATACACAAAACGTTAAAAAAACGCCCCTTTGAACGTAATTTAAAATCTGAAACCTTCCAGATCCCTTTTTTTTTTTTTTTTGTAAAGCAGCACTAGTACAAGGCAGACAATATGTCTTTATCTTTCCATTAAGGTATAAACTAAGAACAGAAAATAATCTCTATCCTATTAAAAATGCGTCTTCTTTATATCTTACCTTTTCATTGCATACCATTTTCTGCAGTTTTCTCAAACGCAACATTACAGTAGATCTAATAACATGCAAATTATGATTTTACTGACTGTGTTAGTTATCAGAAAGTGGAACAACGAGTTTAATGACTTTGAGAAGTTTAAAGCAAACTTCAGATACGAGTTGTTCTCCTGTAACTTTTCGAGTTATTAGGTTAGGTTAATTTCATTTACCTAACCTAATAACGCGAAAGGGTTATTAGGTTAATTTCATTTATATTTCATACTTTTAGAATAGAGCATTCTTTTGATAAAAAAAGGATTTTAAATTAAAAAAAAATATTATTTATCTTATTATCAAAAAATTTTTGAGAGCTGGTTACAATATCTGCGGAAAAAATTGCGCCAGTGTATTGTAATTACAGTTCGAGACGCATATCGGATGAGCCATTTACTAAAGTGAGGCATCTTCTTCCTTTATATATGTCTTTATAATTGAAAAATAAAATGCTGAAAAGAACAGTTTAAAATGTAGATAAAGTAACATTATTATAAAAAACTCAGTTTTGTTTAAAAACGCTTGTCATACAGGAAATGAACGGAAATTTTTGGATAATGGCTTTCTTGAATGAACGTCAGTTCTAAAATACAGTGCGTGTTTACACATTTTTAGATTTCAATAAAGAATTTAAAAAAAGGAAGGGGTCAAATATTTTAGAATAAAAATTTTTGTCAAAAGTTTACTATTTGAAATGAGAAACATCGCCTTCTACTTCTAAATTTATTCTTCCTTCAAAATGTCGCATACAAAAGCTATGGATTGAAGGACATGTTTTTTGAACTTTCCGAAGAGAAATATTCATATTCCGTGATACGAAAATGCTATGAATTTCACGGTATTAAAATTTTTAAGTGTAAAATAAGCAACATTATTAATCGGAAATGGAAAAACCGTTAATCATTAGTTTGGTTGTCGCTTGCAACGTTCTTTTTTTATAATAATTTAAACAGCAAAAACAAAAGCAAGAATCAATTTTTCGTATAATAACATATTTATTATTCTTTCCAGCGCTCGGTAATTCTCCTTGTTGATTTTAGTCATAACAACACTTCAGCTGAGCGATGGGTGAAGTGAAGTACTAGTTATTAGCTAATAGAAGAAGTTGCAGTTATTATGACCAATAATAATTTTTGCCTACATCACTCCCCTACCAGTACCGAAGTTACGTTACTCTGAAAACATGGTGGGAAAGAAGATACAAATAATTATACAAATATATAAATTGAAATTATGCACACAAACAAAAACATAGTTTTAATGAATATGAAAGAGTTATAATTTCAAGAAGAGTCAATAACGTCATTGAAACGAACAGGACGTTTTTCTTGTCTTCCACAGCATGTTGGTATTCTATTCTTACATGTTGGTAAATTGCGCATTTTTTGCTTTTAAAATGATTGAATTATATTGTTCTTATCTTCGGTTTAAGGTTTTTATGCCTTTAGTAAATCTGCATGCAATATTTGTAGAATTATCAACAATTAAAAAGCTGTGCGGCTAAGTCTAATTATTCTTACCAAAGCAGCCATATCTGTTTACATTTGAAACTTAGAAGAATAGTGGATTTGTTGCCAATCTAGAAAAACTAAACTTCGCAACAACAAAGATAACACCTTCTTTTATTATTGTGAATTAAATCATGCTTAATCCATTCTGGAATTCAATTCGAGGAAATAAGTGTTTAAGATTTACTTGGTAATTTTTAATATAGATATTTTAAGTTTTTATGTATTTTTGCCTTAAGTGAGAATTGAATTAATTGAATGAGAAATGCTGAATCGCCTGTGAAAAACTGTTTTTGTTTGTTTGTTTGTTTGTTCAGTTTTTTTTATACATCGTTTTAGATTTATTATAGTATTTGGATAGAACATGTGGCAACGATTAGATAATTTATTTAAATGCAGAAGTTATAAATAAATGAGTTATAAAATGAATGAGATGTAACGCTGTTAAGTGAATCTAGTGCCAGAGTGTCTCTGTAGTAAACAAATATAGTGAATTTTAAAGAGTGTATTTATTCTATTGTGGTTTATGAACTATCGAGGAAGTATATTTAATTCAATCCAATAAGTTTTAATGAAATGCTAGAAAAAATGAGTATAATTTAATATTCCGTACAAGGAAGTCATGTGGTGCACGCATCAGATTTTTTTAAAGAATTAAGACTGAAAGAATCTTTGACAACTTTATCAGCGTGTTCAATGTAAAAAAACCGAATTTTTCATATGAAAGTGTAGACGAACCTATACAAGATTCGAAAGAAAAATGTAAAGTATTTTTTTCCCCTTTACTGTGGGTCAGGCCGTGGAGGTAAGAATAAAGGGAGGCGCTACAAGTGAAGCAGTGCTCCCAGGCTTTGGTCTCCAGATGGGGTGTTTTTTGTTTATATCTAGAAGTTCCCTTGGCACCGCTTTGATAGTATTTCCACACACGACAGTTCGATTCAAATCGAAAAGCGGGACTCTTCCGCTTTAAAGAAACATTCATTGCGTGATGAATAATAGCAGTTTGTATAGTCTAGTGACATTTACGCAAAAATCCCATCTTGGTTATTTTTCGATAACTCACAACAGCGATTTTGATTATGAATTTGTTTTATAAAATTATAAGCTGTTGGACTACAAAAATATACATTTTAGCAAAAATGTAATGCGTAAAGAATGAAAAATACCTTACGGTACCTTTAAAATCGTATACGTCTTTCTATACCCTTGATACAGTATTCGCCACTTTTATTTTATGTTCGAAACACCAAAATGTTTTAAATAAAATACACGTTTTTGTCATCCACATATTATTGTAACGCGTACTTTTTAAAAATTTTTTAGAGAGAGAAGCTTAATAGTTGCTACTCTTAAATTCATCATTTTATTTTTATATAACTGAACAATAATCACTTTGAGTTAACTAAAAAATGAAATTATCACCAAATGTTGAAATCTTTGTCAAAATTAATAAATATACAGACATATATGCTAATAAGTTTACTTTTTCTTGATTTATAACCATACGTTTGTGTAAAATTACATACTGTTTTACATAAATATGTGGAAAAGAAGACAAGTATATTTAGGAATTTAGCGGAAGTACCAAAAGTACCATGTGCGGTCAAGATGATGTGACCATGTGAATGTGCCACATCATCAAGACAGCTTATTAGAATTCGAAAATAGGGTGATCGAAGGAGATGAAAACATTTGTGTATCCTGCCAAAGGAGTGTGTCCCACGCAAGTCTTTTCTTCCCGGAAATTCGAGGTTCATGCTTGTATGAAATATGTATGGGTATTCATGCATATGCTTGCAAAAAGAATGTATTTGCCTTCAACAAAATACATAAATATTTATTAAATTATTTATAAATGCATGTATTTTGAAATGAAGGATTTCTTCGTTTATGAATGTTATTATGAAGTTACCAGTGAAAGTCACTAAGTTCGATCAAACTGTTCTGATAAAAAGTATAGAATTTAATTCCGTTCAGAATGAAATGTTGTTTTAAAACGTATTGTTTTCACATATTTAGGACTCTGAAAAACTGTAGGAAAAGAAAATATATACATTTATACGTAAATTTACGACGTAATTACAAAATGTTTACATGCGATCATGTCAAAACTCATTGATCTTAATAGTAGGTCACTGAATGTTTTAGTCTCCACGAAGGGATTGCCACTGCTTCAGAGCAGTGTATCGGGAAAACCAGTTAAGGTCTCTCTCCTTACTTCCTACCTCCATGGATCAGGCGATCAGTGTACTAGTACTGAGATTCAACCTAGTGAATAGTCAGAACGACTCTTTTGAGTTTTTGTACGATGTCCACAAACTTAAAGACGTGTGTAAAAAGGAGCTACTTGCACATTCTAAAGATTTGGAAAACGTCTTAACAAATGGTGTTTCCTCTGATCTTAACGCTTTAGAATTGGCTAATCCAATAAACCTTCTTCACTTTTAAAAAAGAAAAAAACTCAACGTTTTTAAATTCGGGCCGAATTTAATCATTGCTTTAAGAATTTTGCTAAACCTGCCCATAGCTGCTGCTGCCGGCTAAGAATCTTTTTCTAAACTAAAAATAATAAAAAATTACTTAAGAACCATGCTTACTCGAAATCGTCTTAATGGGTTAGCAGTATTGGCCTTTGAACATGAACTGAGTGCACGATTTTGCAGAAAAAAAGTTCGAAAGAGATTATTTTATTTAGGTTTAAACTTTGTGTATTGTACTAGTATTCTTTAGTCTTTGGTATTTTAAAAGCATTATTTATACTAGTTTGAATTCCAAAGGTTGTGTGTTTCTAATTTTAAAACATTTCGCAAATATTGCACGAGTGTTATTGTCTTAATTCGATTAAATTAAATTGCATTTTTCTTGTTATAATTTTTTTATAACTTTGTTTCCTTTTTATTTTAAAGTCTTTGTAGCTTGGGGTGGCACTTCTGAGGTTTGCCTATGGTGATACTTTACTGATTTTTAATTAGTCCAAAGGGATTTAGTCCCGAAGGACTATTACTTTCGTTTTGCGATTTTGCGTCGATTCACTCTGAATGCCCGATTCACTTTTCAAATTGTTGCCACTAAATGTTATCGCTCTGCATTAAATTTTAAAAAATGAAAAATCTGCATAAATGTATGCATGTTTCTCGCATTGTGATAAAACTTAGAGCCATCGAATTTTGAATGACGTAATCCTACTGCGAATATGGGCATCTGGAAGCCCTAATTTTGAATTTGAAATTTGCTTTATTATCGATTTTATGTTTTGTAACATTTCAACGAATTTCTGATTAACAAACTAAATGATTTCAAAGCGAGCAATGGCAACACTGTACGGAAAAAAAAAAAAACATTTTTATCTCCAGCGCACGAGACTTACGGAAATTCTAAAGATATGTTCATTTTAAAATGATTTTGCGATATTGATTTTGAACTGAATTTTATGGTTTGAGTACGTAGTACATGATATTTAATAAAAAAAGGTAGCACACGAAACGTTAAAAAAAAAACGCGCCTTTGGACGTAATTTAAAATCTGAAATCTTTCAGATTTTTTAGTTTTTTTTATTTCTCAAGTTTTTTAGCGTTTAAATTTCTTTTGAGAGTTGCGAATGTGGGTAGGGAAGAGATATGAGGTACTTGAGAGACCGTAAAATATGCACTCGAAAAGGAGAAAATATTCAAATTGCTTCGCGCTTTATCTTAAATGTCTCAGAGGAACGAAACCTACATTCGAAACTCAATGATCAACTAGGTACAAGGCTTCAAATCACTTTTCCCTTGATAAGTTCTGTATGAAGCGTTAAACTCGGGAGAACATTATTTACTTTCAAATATTTTACTCGGGCGATCTTTGTTTACTATCAAAATGCCTTTGTTTCATTCATGACTTACATTACTGTACTCAAATTTTTCTCAAATGTTTACTCAAAACTCAAATGTTTACTAGTACTACCTTAGGGCGACACTCTTTTCGAGATTCTAAATGATTAGGGCCTTCACTTCATTTTCCGTAAACGACCCATCTTATCTAATTCCTCTCCTTTAAAATATCTTTTTAAAGATTTTCGAACTTGCAGCTTAAGAGCATTTCGACTTGGTTTTTTAACTTCGTTCCCATAGTCCTTGCAAAAAATTTTTCTTTCTTATGAATATATATATACACACATATATATATATACACATATAATAATACTCTCTCACACACACACATACCTATGTGTTTAATAGAAGTTGTTCGCACATTTTTTAGAAGAATTTTCATTGCATTCGCAGAAATATTTTATTTAAAATTTTTGTGTTTTATATGATCTATTTGATAATTTCTTTTCTTCACTACCGTTTGACACCTTAATTTCCAAGACATTAAATTCTTTTTTACTGTCAGAAGAGGTATTTTATCTCATTCTTCTTGAACAGCTTTTTGGCCACTAGCGGCCGAACGTAAAACCGCTGAACACTGGTAGTTCGGATCCCTGTAAAAGTGTGGGCGTTTTCGTAGTTTTCCCCATGTGTAACGTGTATACGAGCCAGTTTTCCTTAAAAAGTCCTCAGCGAAGACCTCCCTCCCCTTAGGCAGATAGCCCTCGAGTGCTTTTCCGCAATCTAATAAACCAACCAACTTGACCGACTTGGACAGCTTTCCAAAATCCAAAGAGGGTTGTAGGTCGACGTTTGGACGATCCGCCTTTTAGAAATACAAAAGCACAAAATTCCATGGGGATATATATCAGTAGATTTAGTAGGGATAATGAGTGAAGGATCTCGACACCCATTACTTGTTCCAATTTTGTTTTTGGGAAATTAACAGTAGACTTTGACGTGTGGCTACTTGCTTTGTCTTGATACAGTTGTACTGATTGATGTCACTGTGGGTAAAGAGAAGGTATTTTGTATTTGAAAATTGGGTATAAAATATGCTTGTCATAGTATGTGGAGCTGATCTTAGTATTTTTCTCGAGTCTCTTTATTTTTAGTTTGCCGTTGTATGAAAAATCAGCAACTATCATAAATTTCTTTGAAAAACTTTTCTTTAGATTCTTTGAACAGTGTTTTAAGATTTTATTCTCTTCTTTGATGATAATAAATGGATCTCTTTTTATTGCAGTCATTTAAACACATTCCAGACTTATCTATTGTAACAACATTTTTCCATTTTTGTCCGAATAAGTGTTTCTCATATAGAATTCTGCAGCGTGTTCTGCATTCGGCGATATGTCGCGGAGAAAGACGATACACATTACATTTTTTCGCATTTCTAAGCCTTTCAAATATTTCAATTATTCAGACCATGTAGGTCAGTGATCCTAACCTCCGAAGAAACTTTAGGAGGCCACGAAGGCATGAATTTGTAAAGATTTCAATGATTTCCTGTTCAGATTTAAATTACTTGATTTTTATTAAAAACGACTGTGAATAACGTACCACAAAACCTGTAGGGGAAGCTAAGTAATTTATAGTGTAATATGAACCTTATCCAAAGATTTGAAGATCAAGATTTTATTAACTTTTTTTTCGTATTTGTCAAAAAACAAATGAGCTCAGTTAGCAATTTTATAATAAAAATAATCGCTCTGTTTGGGAATACATTTATATGTGAACGGCTTTTTTTCACATATGAAAATTAATAAGAAAAGCGCATTAAAGATTTTATATTACACCCACAGGGGCGTTTTTTTTTTAACGTTTTGCGTGTTGCCTTTAATTGTTAAATATCATGTTCGTCGCACTTTAACCATAAAATTCAGGTCAACGGCAATATCACAAAATAATTTAAAAAGAGCATTTCTTTAGAATTTCCGATACACAGTCTCGCGCCTTGGAGATAAAAAAGTTTTTCTTTCCCCTCCCAGACCCTGTTGCCGTTGCTTAGTTTGAAAGCGTTGGGTTTGTTAATCAAAAAGTTGTTCAAGTTGTATACAAAATACGAAATAGATAATAAAACAAATTCCAAATTTGGACTTCCAGATGCCCCTATTCAAGTAGAGGATTACGTTATTCAAAATTTGATGTCTCTAGGTGCCCTCGTTTTTTTCACCATGCGAGAAACATACATACATTCATGCAGACTCCTCATTATTAAATTTCTTTAAATATAATGCAGAACTCTAATATTCGGTGGCAACAATTTGAAAAATGAAACGCCGTTTGTAGTGAACCAACACAAAATGCCTAAACGAAATTAATAACCCTTCTGGGCAAATTGCCCCTTTGGGCTGATAAACTGCCTCCAAGGCTGCAAACGTTTTCAAAATCGAATCGCCATCAAGTTAATTATTTGCGTGCAAATATTTGTATTTTTATTTACGTGTCGAAGAAAAGTTTAATAAATAAGAGAAAGAGACTAGACTGTTATTATTTTTTCTCAAGTTTTTTCACACTTGGTCAATTTTCTCCGAAAATTTAAAAAATTTTCATAATTAGTTAATTTTTGGTTTAAATTAAAGTAAGGTGTTTAACGATCCAATTAAATATGTTAGGATTATATCAAAGAAATGTCAGTCTAAGAATTTAACATTCAGCTGTCATCATATTTGAATTACAAGGTGTAACGAATAAAAATGCCTTATAGGTAGCAAAATCGTAGTAGGAAATAAATATAAACTTTAATTTTTTGTTTGTGATTTTATTATTATTATTAATGTATGTTTTGATAAATATCTGGTTGTAATGAAAGTTTTCCGCCAAAAAAAAGTTATTAATAAAGTTAGGGGAAAGAAAATTAAAGCAGTATCTTCAGTGCGTGCGTGATAACCCTTCTCTAAATCTATAATTTTCTGCCCAGAAACTTGGTGGCTGTGAGTCTAAAAACAAATCAACCTCATTTCGGATGTTCTGTGCAGAATGGAAGATAGCACCAGCAAGATGTAGCTGCAGGTGTGAAAAAAGGTAGATAGACCTCGAGCAGTAATGTCGAGGCTATAATGTAGGTGTGGCAAAAGCTCTCATTCGAGTCAGTACAGACCTCAGCCGGTGAATGCAGACACACGTGGGTTTGCATTGTCTTAGTGGAACATTACCTTTTTGCGCCGGAACTCAGTTCGACGTTTTCCCTTGATAGTAGCGTCAACATGGACTAGCATCTCGCTGTACACCTTACTGTCGAGGGTTTTAACATTTTTTCCAGATGTGGATAATACCACAGCAATCCCACCAGATACAAAGGGTGATCTTTTTGTTAGCGAAATTGCACTATGCGATGCTACAGACGGGCTGATTGGGCACAGACCAACCCTCTTTCTGGCCTGTGTTGTTGAAGCAAATCCACTTTTCATCACAAGTGACGATCAGGTCCAGAATTTTGTCCTTGTTTTGATATTCGAGCAGATTAGTGTAAGCCCGAACACGTCTTTCCTTATCTGTTTGAGTCAGCTCATGCGACACCCAGCGATTGAACTTGTACGTCAAGTTTATGCGATGCATAGCACAACTAATGGACATGGCACTAATGTCTAACTTCTCAGCAAGCTCTCGAGTGGTTGCATACTGATCTTCTTCCTCAAGTTCTCACATGCGGATTTCGTCGATATCAGTAGACCGGCCAGAGCGCTCTGCTTCTTGAATGTCATAGTCCTTATTTTTGAGCATTCGTTCCTAAACCTTCACAGTGTCATATGATACAACATTAGTACCTAAAGCTGTACACATGATTTGGTGACATTCTGTAGCTGACTTTTTGCAACAGAGCTAGAAGTAAATGATGGTTCTAATCTGGTAGCAAAATAGTTCCATTTCAGACACCTTGAACTTAACAATAACGATATTTTTTACAAATTTCACAACGCAGTGTTCTAAACTAAGTCTCTTTCTTCAAATGTCAAAAATCGTTTGTCAAAATATGATTAAACACGCCAAAGCAAACTGTTTGCGCAGACCATGTTTGCGGTGGCGGGAAATTTTCGTTAAAACCCGATATTTAGTAAGCTAAATTGAAAATTTATTTAAAATATCTTTTATTTTGTTATTAAAATTTTTCATTTAAAAAAGGAAATTCTGGCTTTTAATCTGTTTTCGGATTGAGCATTTGGCCATCGTGCGGTTACATTCTGAGATCACTGACGTAGATGATGAATGTTTTGGTAGCATAATATAATGTGAAGGAAAAAAAGTAGAAAAGACCTAATAAATTTCATTACGATAGGAATTTCGCAACGTAAGACTTTTCTTCCTTATAATTTATCTCCAACTTGATGGCAATGGAATAAAAAATACGAAACAAGTTTTAAAAATTTTAACTCTGACTGAATTCGGGAACAAATTCTTAAAGTTGCGCTTTTAATGTCTTCTCCATAATTAAAAGCAATGGAGTTCGCTTAGGAATTTGGAAGAAGATAATAATAATAATAATTAGAACAAATAAATTAGAACAAAAAAATTCTGAAAAGACTTTAAAATTTAAACATTTGCATAGGCATCTGAACTGAATCTTAAGCACTTTCGATCAAAAACTTCATTGTCATGAATGTGTCTCCTAGATAAAAAAATATCCCATCATCTGCATACAGATATCAATTCATGTTGTAACATTTCCCTGAAGATAAGATTCGCCTAATTGAAATTCCACGGAATTAATTAAATGAGAAAATTTATTGATCGTGTACGTCAACTCAGAACACGGTTTCACTGTCAAAGGATCGTTTATTTATTCGGTATTTCGGTTTTAAAACCATTTATTCGCTAGTTTCTAAGTGAATATCTTTCAAGATGTGTTTTCTTCTCGTTGGCGTCGCACAAAAAGTTTATTAACGTGCATTAGAATTTATTATTAATTTTTTTAATTGTGGTTACAGCATTTAATTATTTCTAGTTCGTATTAAATAATTGGTAAGCAGAATGAAATTTTTCATCTCTTATACTATTAAAAGTCGGACTTTTAAGGCTTTCTGAATAAACTAAATAAGATAACATTACTTCTTAAGAAAACGTTTCTGTGTCGGAATTTTCGAACTTTCAAATGCTCACTCTTGAAGAAAAATGTTAGAATTTTCCACTGATAAAAACTGAAGATTTTATATTTTAAAAAACAGTTTTTCACAATCATCATTTTCTTGAAAAATGCATATTTCTGCTCTAAAGTTTAAAAATTAAATTGAAAAACAATATTTTAAATCATTAATGTTCCTTGGATTGCAACAATACTAAATAACGCAGTTGAGCAGTACTTCTATTTATAACTATAATAGAATAACTAAAAAATTCTTTTTCCTTTATTTAGTTAGTTAGGGTTTTATTTGTTTGCTTGTTTATTTGAGTCAAATCTTCAAAAAAATTTTTAAGCTCTTCCACTGTAGCCCTTCTTTTTTAATTCAAACCGAAACAGGAAGAAAAGCAAGACATTCGAATAATTTTGTTTTGGATTATTGGCATCTGTCAATTTTTTTGTACATATTTCAAATCTTGTTCCAAATTATTAGACCCTAAATTTGTATTTCAATTTTACTACTAGTTATCTTAGAAATAGCTCTCACGCAACAAGGATGCACACCTGCAAAACAAAAGTTGTGTAGAATATTTTATTAAGTCGCATCATTATCTGTCCTTATCCACGAGTTCTTTGTTTTATTCCAAAGGAGAAGCGCGTCGACTGGCCAGTGTCGGGGGGACATTTCCGACACCATCCAGGGCAGTGGACGATTAGAACGCTGATCTGTCATCCACTGAACGACATCATGTTCTGTTCTTGCAAACCAGACCCCAAGATCAACGTGGGAGACGCCAGCCACGCCCGCTGCCAAACCTGTCACAAAAATATCATCTATCCAGAGATAAGGAACCCGTCTGGAGGTCGCCGCTTCGTGTATTTTTGCCATTGCTGAAGGGCGAGCAAAATAAGCCAATCCGCTACAATATTCGGGGTACTCTTGCAGAGGATACTCTTTTTGAGTCACTTGATACTTCCCGGAGCGGTGAGGAGCGGTGCCACTGGGCATAATCCGGCAGGCTATGACATCACCAGAAGGGGACTTTGGTCCCAGAATGTCTACTAACAAAGACAATGCTCGTTTCGTATCTACGAAGGCATCATCGTCCGCTTTCATGAGGAAAGGAACTTCAGGACAGTTTCTCAAGGCCCATCGGATTCCAGCCAGATGCTTCAATGTCAGCAATTTGTAGCTGTCCATGTATTGGACTAGAACCAAGTCACCGTGTTCTTTTGCCTCTTGGAGAACCTTCTGCGATATCTTTTTCGATTTGGAACGTCCAATAACGAAGACGGTTCGGACGCTGTCTGGCCCTTCCGCGAAAGAGCCCCAGGTTTGACGAATGGCTTTCCGGTGAGGGACATGACTAGGAGATGAATGGATAATAGCCAACAAGAGTGGTCTAGATTGGTTGCACGGCGCAGCTGTTCCTTGCAGAAACTTGATGCTGTCAAAATCGAAGTAGTATGGTTCGGCGGTTGTTGATGGAGGATCTTCTTGAGGACGGTCAATCCTAAGGGAGTTGCGTGAAATGAGTAACAGGCCACTGATGACAAAAAAGAAGAAGGCAAATAGGCTCTTTCTTAATCTGTGGCGTCCTAAGGGCAGCATATGGTGTAGAATAACACTTTTCCTTCCACAGAAGCATCATCTTACCTGAAAGGAAAGAAAACAAGGGTTAAGGTTTTAGGTACAGGTTCTGAAGTTTCTCAGATCCAAATCTGAATTCAAAGTCTGAAAGGTTCTTGAATCTTTCAAGTAATAATAATAATAATAATAATGGGAAAGGGAGGAAATAACTTTATTTATTATTTTAAAAGATTTCAATTTAAGTAGAATTTCTTTCAGAAATTTCAGAAGTTGTATGTTTCTTTCAGACGTTACAGAACAATTTCTTTTTTCTAATGTAGGCTTTTTCTGTTTCTTTTAATAATAAAAGAAGACGTTACTTTGTTGTTGCGAAGCTTAGTTTCTCTAGACTGGCAACAAATCCACTATTCTGCTAAACTTCAAATGTAAACAAATATGGCCGCTATCATAAACAAAAAGCCGCAATTCAGAAAGTTTTAAATTGTTGATAATTCCACAATTATTGCATGCAGATTAACTAAGAGCAGAAAAATCTTAACCAAAAGATAAAGAACAACACAATTCAATCATTTTGTAAGGTTTATCCTAATTTTATTAACAGTTATTTTAAGTTATGCAACTTTCATATCTATTCTAATTTCAGCTTACAATTTCCTGCTAAAATGTAATTTCAGAAACGCAGTCAATGCAAATGAGTTGACGTTTCACCGTCTTCGACAGAGAGAGTCTGATTTTCCTGACTAACGCGCGTTTGCATTTTGGTTACGTTCTCTCTTAGGTACTACATTCGGCCATACTTTAGGCTCTTGCTTGTCTTCGCCGATTTAATTAATATTTAGGGGCCAACTACTTAGAATCCTAATAGCTTCGGATATACCTTTCAGTTAGCTTTAGTTAAGCTTAGTTAAGTTTAATTTCATAATCATTTAAGTTCAAGATGTATTAAGTTTGTAATTATTCTCAGAAATATAGTTAACCCATCTTACGTCTTACGTGTTTGTTCACACACTGAAGCGATTATTCGTTTGCTAGTGTTTGTGGGGTTCTAAGGTTGAATAATGAATTAAATAAGCACACCCTACATTTTTTAAAGCAAAAGATGCATAATTTACAAACTTATAAGAATAATGAAACTGAGCTCACTGAGCCGAGTAACAGAGTGGATACATATATACATATATTTATATACTTTTGGTGCGGGCGATTGCAACCAAAATGCGAGGTGTACATCTGCATGTTATAGCAACCCTTTATACAAAATTTTAAAGTTCTGAGGCTACTCGTTTTTGAGTTATGCGAAATACATACATACATACGTACGTATGCACAGACGCCACGAAAAAATTTCATCAGAATCCATTTTAAATCAGTTTTATAATTATTTGAGGGGAAAAGAGTTCTTTATTCTATCCTTACGTACGGATGTCACTCAAAAACATCGTTAAATTGCATTCGATAGCGGCGAAAATAGATATTTTCGGTGAAATATGGTATCCGAGATTTTTCGCGATTACAATACTTCCTTTTTACTTCGTACAAGTAAGTAATTAAACTTAAAATTCAATTATACATGCCTTTCAATTTTACTTTTTTTTTTAATTTCATTTGCACCTTCTTCATAAACAAAGACGTAATTTTGAAAACTGTACTCACTTATTTTTTACTAAACGCACGTTCCGAATTTTGCTTCATCCGAAAACATTTAATATTAATTGCTTTTCTTCTTACTATTGTTATACATATGAAAGATAGGAAGAAAATTCAAGATTTGCCTTACCTCCCTTTTTGGATGATTGACTTTGCTACAGTGATGAGCAATTCCCTTGTATAAAAGATGAATAAGGAAAAATATTAGTCTTCATCACCTGCTAATAGTTTTTATTCTGACAAACATTTTGATGTTAAAACGCGCAAACACACAGACACATACAAAAACAAATTTCGTGTTAAAAACCGTTTAACAATATAAACGACACCATATAACAGTATAAATACACAAAATAATATATGGTGTTAAAAAATCAATGTTTCCATTAGAAAATAATCTTTTTTTTTTTCACTTTTAGTTTTAAATACAAACCTCTTTTTTAGCCCTACCCAAGCTAATCCATCATTCTTTATCCTTGTTGCCATTTTCCAAAGCGAAATTTGTAATCGGGCCAGACTCCAGAAAACAAGATCATCGCAAAGGACGTAGAAAGACGTAACTCTGCAGAGTTCTTAATAACCTGATCCTTTAAAAGCCTTTTGACTTTTCGAGAATTTTATGAAATTTTCATTGTGGTATTTCATCACATACTTCTATGAAATCATCTTTTTATTTCGAAATATAACCACAACAGAGGAAAAAAGAAAGAAAGAAAAGAAAATTGATTGATTGAACATAACACAATCTTTTAGTTAATGATACAAGACAGTGGTCTTTAAACTGTGTTTTGTGAAGTCCTAGAATTCCACGCAACTTTTATAACGATTGCGCTAATCAAAAATCATAATTTGAGAGAATTTTTTAATGCCACGTGAATTAAAAGTGCCACAGGAGTTAATTAAAAGTTAAAAGTGATAATATATATTTTTACTTCCTTGTACGAAGTAAAGGAAGTATTGCAATCGCGAGAAATTCCGCGTATTATTGTTTCAACGGAAATATCATTTTTAACTGCTTCCTAATCCAGTTGGACGATTTTTTTTTTTGCGTGACGTCTGTATGTACGAATAAAGGACTCTTTTTTCCAAAATGGACTGTAAAATAGATTTCAAATAGATTCAAAAGTGATTTTTTTGTGACGTCTATACTTATGTATGTATGTATCTCCTATAACTAAAAAATGATTAACCATAGAATGGTGAATTTTTGTGTATGGGACTGCTATAACATCTAGTTGGGAACATCTCTTTTTTGTTGCAATACCCAACTAATATATATTTACCAGGCCTTTATTTATTTTCGTAATCGTTGGTTGTTGGTTGCAGCCATGTACTTCCAATTACAAAAGTGCTTTAAATGATGAAAATATTTATGTCTCAGCAATGTGAAATTAAAAAAAAAAAAAAATTTTCATCAAATATCGAAATTTAACACCTCGGTTCCTTATATTTGAGAAAGTTTTTATTTCCGTTATGGAAAAAATGAAATTATAAGAAGTTTGACTTCCTTACAAAAATTGACCGGGGTAATTTACTTCAGATTTGCAAACTTTGATGTCATTTTCAACTTGTCTTGAAGGATCGGTTAATCAAGTTAGAATAATTCGAGAAAGTAAGTTTAAATGAAGTGCGGGAAAAAAATTGCATAATTTAATAGTCAGTAGAAGGAAGTGATGTGGTGTCAATATCAGAACTTTTTCGCTCCGTTATGATTGTTAACTCAAATAACACAAAGTAGGTCATTTTATGTAATAGAATGAAGTAATAATTTTCTTTCCATTTTTCACATAAAATGTACGTAATATTGATATATTTTCAATTCTTTTTATATATTTATTATTTTAATAAGTTGCAACAGGATCCGATAATATACAGTGGCTAACATTCATTTTTAAACACTTGCATTTTTGAAATTTATTTGCCTAGATCTTGCAACAAATATTGTAACAAAGACTTGAATTCTTTTGTAATGAACTATTTGTCCTTCGTACTAAGTCCTGCTTATTGGAATATAAATATAATCAAAATATTCCTTGTGATGAAATAATTTATTCAAAACAGAGTCAATCAGTAACTCACATAGAAATTTGGACACTTGAAAGTTTTGTTCAGATATTTTGACAGAGGATGTTTCTTGCTATAATTTTTCCTTTTAAATAAAAATGCTTTCCAAGAGTTATCATTAACTCTTTAAGCTACACCTTGCTCGACTACCTATTAATTTTATCAAGCTTACACACAGCTACTTGAAAAATAGAACTTTCCAGCTTAAAATCAACCATACTCTTTCATTCAGGAAAAGAATTGAAAGTGGAGTGCCTCAGGGCAGTGCACTGGCACCTTACTACTTTTCAATATTCATTAATGACATGCGACATCCATTAAATGCCAATATTTTCTTATACGCAGATGACACAGCAATTTTAACCAAGTCTCTACAGCCACAACTTGCTATTAGCAAACTGAAAACCTCTGTTAATATAATAGCCCATTTTTGCAAAATTTGGAAGCTTAAAATAAATCCCACCAAAAGTCATATCTTGCTTTTTACAAGGTACAAGAAATACACTCCTGTTGAAATCAACATAAAGATTAATGATCAACTCATCTTTGTTGTTACTTCCACTAAATGTCTTGGAATTCATCTGGACTCCCAACTTCTGTTCAAGAAACAAACAGAAAATGCTCTAAGAAAAGATATAGCTGCTAAAATTGCACTTAAACCACTCATAGGAAGAAATGCAAAATTACATGTTCATCTTAAGAAAAGAATTTACATTTCGTTAATTCGGCCATTTCTGCTTTATGCAATACCCATTTGGACAACTGTTTGCAAGACACACAGAAAAAAGTTACAAATTTTTCAAAATAAGATACTTAGAGAAATAATCAATGCACCTTGGTTCATAAGAAATTTGCAAATCCACCAGAGCTCAAAGCAAAACCAATAGCTAACCAAATTCTTTCTACCAGCCACAATTTCTATACAAGAATTGAAAATTCTAAATATCAATATTTTAAAGATCTCATCAACTATGATCCTAGATTAGAAATTGCAGGAAAAAGGCCACGCTCAATCTTCCATAATAGCAAATGGTGATTATTTCAGTGAATGTTTTGTAAATATTGTAAATATGAACTTTGCGTAACTTATTTCGACAAAGATGGACTTTGTGGTACTGTGGCAAAGTGTTTTCACTATTTATTCAACTATTTATTTCACTATTTACTCAACTATTTATTCAACTATATAATCAAGATTCTGTGTTTGTGTAATTTGTGCTTCATATTTAACCTATTATATTTTTCTTCATTTTACTATTTTATACTTACGCATGGACTTTGCCTCCATATTCAGGACTTGAACTTTTTGCAAAGCATGTGTTTCATTACCAACTCGACGGCTTTCGAAACTCTCATCACTGATATGTACGTAAGTACCTGACTGAGTTCGCCTTAATGGCGGAGCGCTTAGCGCTGTGATTTTTGACTCCAGAGCCATAGGGCACTTAAATCGAACGCTATCCGGTAAAAGCAGGTTAGCCTGCTAAATGCCGTTGTATCCAATTAACGATACCGATACCGAGAGTTATCGTTTGCATTAAAAATTATTACATTTTAGGAAAATAATTAATATTTTCATACCTGAAATGAACATGTCAAGACGCAGCAAATAAATGACAAATCCTCCTAGAAATTTAAATTTTCATCATGTTAAAAATTTGATGTACACGCTTCATGACTTTCGTGTACGGCCTATTAAATTATGCACATTTTTTTTTGTGCATTTCATTTAAACTTATTTCCCTGAATTTCATTAGAGATATATTTCTCCTCCAATCGATCCAGTTCTCAGTTTGTTGCAAGGAAAAAATGCATTAAAACTCAAAACATCTTCATTAAAAATTGAAAAATACAGTAAAACCTAAAACACTACATACAGTTAAAAACCGTTAAAAAAATTTTATAATTAAAGTTAGAGTTTAAATTAATTAAAATAAAAAGAACGACAGATTTTTCGGTGCGCAAGCCTTTTTGGCCCCCTTCCGGCAAAAAAGACACTTAAATTGATGCAGAAACTGACGTAACTCACTATGCTACAAAGGTTTCAGTGTAAGAAAATGGCGGCGTTGTTTAGGGAAACTTACAAAATACTTTAGTTTAAGTATTTTGTTCTATTCAAGTTTCGATATGAAACATTGAAAGTAAATGTCAAATATAGTAAATACGAAATAAAGGATTCTTAGTTTTGTTTTGAAAATAGAAAAAGTATTGAAATATTTAGTTTTGCTATATTTTGCATGAAGTTAAATTACTGAAAGTATTCTATATTAGTTTATATTCTGAGTATTGGATTATTCAAGCAATGGAGCAGAAAGTAATGTAAAATGAGTTTATTTCAAGTTTTGCTTTTGAATATGTATATTTGAATATGTATTATATGCATATAAAAATATTTTAAAACTTATATATGTTAGCATACTAAAAGATATAAGTATACATTTTGAGGAAATTTACCCAGTTTCAGTTAAGTATGGCTTGTTTAGCAAAAGGGAAGAAGCAGGATTTAATTGAATTAGCAGAGACATTAGGTGTAGTGGTAGCAGAAAATTTTAGAATTCCTGAAATAAGTAATGCTGTAATCACTATGACTATCCTGTATCACATATGACGCGGAATTTACAAAAGAATGTTTGAACCGCATCATAAATGATAGGAAAAAAATGGAAACAGCACAACGTGCTGACAGAGAGAAAGAAAATGAACGTTTGTTTGAGTAGGAGAAATTAAAATTACAATCTAGTATTACTGCTAGTAGATTGGAGTCTGTAAAGGTATCTTCTTCTGCAGACGCAGAAATGCCTAAGCTAGAATTGAACAAGTTAATTCCTAATTTTGATCCTAAAACTGCCGATATGAGTTTATTTCTGGATTTGTTCGAGAGGCAATTAACCCTTCTGTAGGTACCAGTTTCAAAATGGGTAGTTTATCTTGTTGGTCTTCTGCCAACCGATGTTGCAAAACTAATTGCAAAAGAATCTTCTGATGTTGCTCAGGACTATCACAGAAAATTAAACAGATTCTCTTAAAGCGCTTCAAATTGAGTGCTGAGAAATTTCTACAACAGTTTACCTAACATAAGAAAAATCCTGAAAACACCTGGAGAGACTTTTATTTTGATTTACAAAACTATTTTGATGGATGGCTTAAGGAATCAAAAGTCACGACGTTTGAGCAGTTAAAGAATTTGATACTCGCAGATCAGATTAAGAAGAAAGTCCCTCCAGATTATAAAGAAATTTTTTTGTATAACTGGAGTGAGTGGAACAACCCACTTCAGCTTGCTGACAAATTAGATATGTATGAAGAAGTTAGACATGTACGAAATAAAGACGTTAGTAAGGAGACCCCCTAAGTTTCAACAAAGGGATGGCCCCTAAAATTGTAGAGGTAATCCTCAACATAATAAAAACAAAAACGCCTTATCAAGAGGTAATGCAAAAAAATGATGATCAACCACCTGTTAGTTGCTATTGATGTGGGAAGTCAGGCTTTATTAAGACTAAATGCCCCGTCTGCTCCCTTCCTCCCAAGAAAGCAGAAGCTGATTTTAAAACTATATACCTTCGGACATTCTCTGTCGAGGAGCACCATACGACTCTTTTGAGAAAAAAAAAAGGGTTAACCGGAATTGTGTGTGCTGACACTGGAGCCAGCCACACTATAGCGGGAGAAACATTGTATCGTCTTTTGAAAGAAAGAGGAATAGAATTTAGGAAAACTCGTATGAATGTTACCCTCGCCAATGGTCTACAGAAGGAAACAGAAATTTATATGACCCGAGTAGATATCGAAATTGAAAGACGATCTTTCACCATAACTTTATTTGCGTTACCTGCAGCAAAAGCTAACAGAACGCTTTTAGGAACTGAAATTTTGCGTAGTGTTGGAATTGTTTTAAACTTTCCAAATAATAGATGCTATTTCCATGACGACCTTAAATAGAAATTTAGCTTTAGTGATGACGCTATCAAGCCACCTGAAGTTCAGAATATAAAGCGAAATTTAACAAGTTTGTGTCAAGACAAAGTGAAGAGAAATATCTGCTCAGTTCAGGAACCTTTCAAAAGGGGGAAGAACATACTCCCAAAGTCCAACATTTTACTAAAACCAGTAGCAAGTCCCCGTCACAATTCCAAGAAATCGTATATCTCCACCAAAGAAAAAAGTGGTGGGAAAGGTCATGAATTCCAATGAATATTATAATTGTGTAAGAACTGGTCACATTGCTCAAGACTGCAAAAAGTACATCGTCCGAGATTGCAAAAAGGGCACGAAAACGTGTTACATATGTGGAAAATGTGGGCATATATCCAGAAACTGTGAACAAGATGATCGTAAATGTTATGGCTGTGGTAAAATAGGCTATAGTTCCCGTGCCTGCTACAAAGCTAACTTTGTTGCGGATATGTGGTTCCGACTGTTCAGTCAACGTAAAAACAGCGCGCAAGATTTGCATTAAACTCTGCTACCGATGATCCTTTTTCTTTCATAGGTGACTACCATGTATCTGTCCTGCGGCCATATGAAGGGCAAAACTCTCCTTTACACCTTATTCGAGGAAGAAGTCGAACCAGAACAGTCTCTGAATCCGATGGACAATCTGGCCTTGCCAGAAAGCAGCCACTAAGAGCAAGCCCTATATTGAGGACAACTTATACGGTTTGAGGGGAAGAATGTAACAAATGGTGTGTTTTATTCTTAAAACAGAGCATCTACTCTTGGTCACGTGATGCGAGATTCGCAAAAATATAAACATTCCTTCTTTTTACAGGTCATGTGATACAACGAAGTTAGGACTTGGAAACTTAGGAGAGAAAACTTGGAACTTAGGACTTGGAAAGCTCAGCGCGAGCTATGTAACTTAAAATTCTCTTCCTTTTTATTTCTTTTGTGTGTTAATTCTTTAATAAATTAGTGTTCGTCGTACTTAATGGTCTTCATTTAGCCATGAGATTCTTTAATAATGGATAACAAGAAATATATGTGAGTTGTGTTAAAATACTGAATAAGAAACGTGTGTTAAAAAATAAATTAATTTTAGGCAAATTTCCAGTTTTACAAAAATTTCAGATTATTGTCATACCTTTATTGGCATTTTCTAATTATTCGTGCTCCCGCGAAGAGCTTTAAACTCATTGGCGAATTTTTGAATTGGCGGGAAACTTTTATTTAGGCTACTTAGCATCGTATAATTTTTATTCTGTTCATAAATAAATAAAAAAAATTAAGAGAAAGCTGTATGCGAAAAAATAAAATTATATGCAGGATATTTATATTTTTACAGCGGTAGGTACCGTTTAGTTAAATATAAAGCATGCAAATCCACGTGCACTAAAACTCGTGTGCGGTACGCGCTCTACCACCTCTTAATTCGAATTTCTTAACTTTCTAACTTAATACGCATGGTATACACTCGAAAATACATCAAGAATAGAGAGGTGCTACGGAATATTGAAACCGGGAAGCAGATAATTAAGGAAGTACCTATTCATTTCAGTTTACAAATTTTACAAGAGCACATCTGTTTGAAAATTTAATATATACAGCATAATATTTATGATATTTAATATTTGACTGGAAAGAGAGAAGAAGGAGTCAAATATTATCATCAATAATTTTCACAGATTATTAACACCCATTTCACAAATTATTATATTTCACAGATAAACACTAACAAAAGTGTCACAAGGGATAATTACTTATGAAAGGTCATTCTGTTTTCTTTTTAAAATGTGGGGTAAAATTGTAAGCAACACAAGACTCAAGGATGAAAGAAACTAACAGAAACAGAAGATAAAACGAGGTTTCACTGCTTTTTGTACAATAATTCAAAATAATGATTATTACAAACTATACAACTTGCAGATTAAATACGTATCAGAGTACTTCCTGCCACTCAATGCTGATGTCACAGATATTCATTGGAATCAAAAATATATGCTTGGGGAGATTGGCTTCATCTATTAGTATTACCGTATCTATGATTCAGATACGAAAGTATCTCTTATTTTCAGGGATTCTGTTCAGTATGCGCTGCGTAAAATTTAAGCGCATACCTTTTGAATTATAGCTTTATATGTTTTCTTTATAGCATCTGACTCCACAAGAAAGAAATGTGAAAAGAAACTAAGCATTTTAAAACTGAAATTCGTTTTGAATTGAATTTTAGTTTTATCCAAGAGACGAAATAGAGTTCCCTGAGTTGGAAGTAATAGGTACTATTTATATGTAAGACGAAAGGGGTAATTAAAATTGCACGCTCAGCTTGGAATTGTATGCTAAAAGCAGCCAAGAAATTCCTTGAAAAATCTTCCTTAAATAATAATGAATATATTAGCAATTATGATTATGATTTATATATGATGCCCATAACGGAAAACGCGCCAGGGTGATCTTTAATGTAAATATGACCTAATGGCGGCAATTATCAATTCTTTTGCTTTCATTTATTACTTATGTCTACTGTCAAATTATAAACCTTGTAAAACCTCTAAGTTTCGAGCTTAATGATTTATCATAAATGGCATTCTTTGAATCGACATGATTCGAAAAAACAAATTGTTGGACTGGGATAGTGCTTCGAGCTTTAGACACCCTGATTTCTACACTATTCCAGTCCGAAGTTATTAAAATTTGTAGATCGTGAAGGAAAGTATTTAAAAGGAAGAACTTAAGGGAAAACATTTATTTTACATATACAGTTGCAATGAAGGATGAAATGATTAAAATTTTAAATAATTTCGAGGTACAGAGTATGCAGAGGTCAGAACGTAGTACATCCACTTCTAAAAGCAATACCAGCTTTATAAAGCTCAGCGTCGAGTCCAGCAGATTGGACAGACTCCGTAGTAATAACGAATATGGCTTTACTTCTATGCAAGAATTCATCTCTCATATCGTTTAACGGATGATATCGTGCTAGTCTCCCTCCTCTTTCTCAAACCATTGGGCTGATGAGATTTCAGCTGATGAGAAATCTGGTGACCTCACCATCTAAGGCTCTATTTTAAGCAAAGGGCTCCTACTCTATGTATTTCGAAACATAAAACAAAGTAGGCAACGTAAGGCCTGGTAGTGTCCAATGGAAAGCTGTAGCAATGGAGGCTCCAAAGATATGGTACAATCACGGTCATTAAGACCTCGGAAAAAGGTGGCACCTAAAAGTAATGGGTTCGGAGATGAGCCGGATATATACTCACTGTCACCCGTATCATCTATCCAGGCCCAAAACTTCTAAATTTCGTTCCGCGTGATATCTTTGCATTTGGAGACTTCCATCAAGATTTGGTAAAGAGCAGTTGTCCTCATTTATCATTAATTAAACTGAACTGTAAGCAAATGTAAAATTCGTCAGAAAGTATGATGCATGCAATTGATGTCTATGTGCTTCGTTGAGCATACCATTGTAGGCTTTAATTCCTCTGCTGCAGTATGAATCTAAAGCGAAGCCGTGTTTGCCTTGCTTACGCTGCCAATCCGATAAGGTACGATTACTTAGAGCTGCTAAACACACTGACTTATAGAGCAGGGTACGTGATATGGCTGTATGATCTCTAACAGCTATTCAGTGTCTGTCATGTCTTTGAGACTCCGTATGTCACTCTAAGATGTCCTGGAATCATCCATTGAAAATTCTCATGACAGTTATTGGATCTTGATCCAGCGTGATTAAACTTTTTTCGGGGTAGGATGTTCAGCGATTCGTCTGAGGTACTGACAATCGAATGCTGAGACTGTCTCATATGAATTTCTTCTTTCTCCAAGAGGTACAACAAAAGAAACAAGGAGTACACGCGATTTCGGAGAGAAAAATCGACAATCTGCCTTTTTATACTGTTATGTGGTGTCATTGTCCTTACCTATACTGTGCTTATGCTCTGTGGAATGCTAATCATTTGCATCTGCCTATCATGCAAATCTCAAATTAGTTATACACTTCATCCACGATATAGTAATTTCAATGGCCAGGTGTTAAAATTCTTTTTTAGTGCTCGTAAATACGGAGCGTCATGACCACTGTATAGCGCTGCTCGTTAATTCTGTAGCATAGCGCCTTTTATTGCGCAAAGTAAAATCAAACTCAATAAAACGAGTCGAGTTTGTTTCTATTTAAAAAAGAAGAGAAATATTTGTTTGATCCCCCCCGGCGGCTGGGAAGAAGTTAAATGTTTGGCACGACGACACTAAAACATAGCATGCTAAAGCAATCGTAAAGAGCGTAAAGGAGGATTAAAAGCCGAAAGGTCAGTTTTTGTGTTCTTACGGGTTAAGCAATCGCGGTATCCGTGACTGTTCGGCCTTTCTTGAAAAAAGGCGTTCTTTCTTTAAAATAAAGGCGGAAACGAGTTGTAGAACCAGCCCACGCTAATTAGTTCATCTTAGTGGGTTGACAAAGGTCACGCAAAGGAATTTAAAAGCTTTCCTTTTCTTTTTTTTATTTTACAAATTCGATTTCAGTTTTTAATTCCCAACAAACAGTGGCAACGAAGGCAAAAAGTTTGTCCAGAATTCAAACTTTTTACTAGTGGATGAAAAACTTATACCGCCGTGGAGTTAAGAAAAGAATAATAATAAAATAAGCGAGGGGGGAAGAGAAATAAAGAAAGAAAGTTAAAAAAAAGTCTGAAAGCTTTCAGTTTTTAAATTACGTCAAGAGGGGTGTTTTTTTAACGTTTTGTGCGTCACTTTTATTTATTAAATATCATGTTCTTCGTACTTAAACCATA
Source organism: Stegodyphus mimosarum (assembly GCA_000611955.2). NCBI lineage: Eukaryota > Metazoa > Arthropoda > Arachnida > Araneae > Eresidae > Stegodyphus > Stegodyphus mimosarum. Next base: position 504,924 of record KK120812.1, read on the forward strand.
AAATTCAGTTCAACAGCAATATCGCAAAATAATTTTAAATGAGCATATCTTTAGAATTTCCGATACGCAGTTTCCCGTAGAGATAAAAAGGTTTTGTTTTTCCTGTAGAGTGCTGCCATTGCTCGCTTTTAAATCATTGAATTTGTTCATCAAAAATTCGTTTAAATTTTACAAAATATGAAATAGATAATAAAACAAATCCCAAATTCTAAATTCGGGCTTCCAGATGCGCATATTCGGGTGGAAACGTACGTTATTCAAAACTGGATGGCTCTAGGTACAGTTATTTTATCACCTTTGGAGAAATATACATACATTTATGCAGATTCTTCATTATTTAATTTCTTTAAATATAATACAGGGCGCTAACGTTTGGTGGGAATAATTTGAAAAGTGATACAGCCACTTATAGTGATTCAACGCAAAATCGTCAAACGAAAACAATAGTCCTTCAGGGACAAAGCCCCTTTGGACTAAAAAAAAACTTTTAGTCAAATTTTAATTGAACACTAAAAAGCTGATGCAACATTATATGCTTGCAATATGACATAATAAAAACCTCTCTTCGTAATAACAATGATAATAACAATTGCCTGCACTTGCTCGTACGTGAATGTGAATTATCAAGTAAAAATCCGAAATCAAATTTTTTACTCAACTCGAATTGAGCAGCTTCGATGGGTAAACTAAACAGGAATTGAAACTTTTTTGGTATTATTACATCACTCTATGCTAGCAAAGTATTTGTCACTTACGATGCGTAAAATATTTCATTTATTTTCCACGAAACATTGCAAATTGCTAGCTCCGAAACGAATATAAAAATTAACCAGCAGATTTTGGAAATCTGCTAATGCATATCTTTTTGCAAAATCTAGGAACACATAATCATTTTTGGCCATTTCCTTTCAATATGAGAATTGATTTTTTAAGTGTGGCATACAAGCAGGCTTACTTAACATGCTTGGGGTTCCATTAATGTAAGTATCGCTTGATTGCCAAAGGAGTCAAAATTATTAAAACTTAACTTTTACTGCTTAATACGAAGTATAGGCAGTATTGTAATCGCGAAAAATTTTGGGTATCATGTTTCAACGAAAATATCCATTTTGGCAGCCTTCGATTGCATCTGAAATATATTTTTTTATGCGTCACATTTGTATGTACGGACAAACAAAGAATTTTCCTTTACAAACTTTTAATGGCTTTTACTGTAATAGAAGTCTAGATAATACTAGTTAAAGTACTGAATAAAAAATATTTTTTTTATAATTAATTATTCATGGTTTTAATTTAATTTCTATTCATTGTAGATAATATATAAAACACTTTTCTAATAATAAATTATTGGTATATATTACTAGCCTGTAACCCAGCTCAAAAAGCTCAGTATTTTTATTCTTATATGTTAGAAAATTGTGTATTGTTTGCTTTAAAAGTGGTTGAATTATGTTGCTGTTATATTCTTGTTAAAGTTTTTATGCCTCAAGTTAATCCGCATGCAATAGTTGCAGAATTATCAACAATTTAAAAATTTAAGTGGCGCTGGTCCTAACGAGGCTACTATTTGTTAACATTTGAAACTCTTAGTAGAGTAGTGAGATAAATCAGTTGGTGCACCAGCCTCAGTGCCTTTTTATCCAATGGGGTGGAAAGTTAACCTTCAATTTTGGGCTTCGAAAATTTGGTCTTCCGTCCCGTTAGCCGAATTGCTTGTTTTCCTGTAGAAGCCTTTAATTGTAAAAAGTGCTTTAAGAGGGAAAAAACTGTTTTTAACTGTATTTGGTGTTTTAGGTTTTTACGTATTTTACAATTTTGATGAAGATGTTCTGAATTTCCATGTATTTTTGCCATGCTACGAAACACTAGTATATACTCCAGTATATATTCGCAACCATTCTTATGGTTAGTAAGAATTTTTAGTTTCGTATGACGAAGTTTTAAATACATTTCCATTAGTGTCAGTTTTAAACACTTCTTGTTCAAGTTCGAGACTAAGAAACACTTACTATTTTTAATAGGATTACGAGGTAATAAGAAATGTTCAACCTCGAACCTGTTACTGCCATATTGCCAACGAAAAAAGGAGTTCGTTATATGGTTTAATCGAATAAAAAAGTTGTGTTTTCTTAATTAATATGTCTGTGAAATGATACATTGAGTTAAAATAATTTTAATTAAATTGTAGTGGATATAGTTAGTATCACTATCATCATTTTTTAAAGTTTCAATCATAAATTTTACTAGCTTATCTATCTAGTCTTTTTTACCATAATAATTCTTTTATTTTGAAATGTAAAACAATTCTTTAATTTAATTTTTTTGTAATTTAAATTTTAAATTTATTAAGAAATGTCCGCAACGGTGTATTCATAATTTGTCTGCAGATTAGCAAGACTGTGGTTTAAAAGGACATTACAGGTTTATACTCTAAGCATAATTGAGAAACAAATATTACAATAATCATTATTTATTTTGAATATTAAGGATAATTTTCATTCAAAGTATTAAATATTATTGATATACATAAAATACAGAACGTTAAGTTATAACTGCCAAAATTTATTTATTTAAATATATAAAATTCTAAAGCATGAAACAGGTGCCCTAATCTTATACTTACTTCTGTTTTTCATAAACTTTAAATCCGTTGCCATTCACAAGTTTCTAAATTGTAATTGGTATAATACGGAGGCTCGAGTTACGTTTTTTAAAAGACCGAAATTTTCAGTTGACGTAAAAATGCTTATTTATGTTTGATTAAAAATATTTTACTCTATGATTAAGAGACACATAAATAATTATTTTAAACATTTTCTTAAAATACCTGTTTGCAGCAGAGAAAATTGTTAAAAACTCGAAGGAAATTACAATTCCCAATTAGTCCTATCTCGAATTGTTTAATAATATTACCTGTAGTTAATGAATAATAACCGTAAATGATAGTTAAATAATCTATAATCAAATAACAAAAGCTAATTCGAAACCCGTATTCTGTATTACTTCCTTACAGAACAATCGTAACAAGTTTTAAATACGTTCCTAATATACAGTGTTTCACAAAAATGATCGGCCCCTATAATTTTTTTATTTTTTAAGTAATAGGAGAAAAACTTTGAAATAAAATAATGAAGAATATTTTCCCTTTGAATTTACATTTTCTTAGCTCTCTCTTTGTACTAAATACATTTGAAAAAATAAATAGTAAATTTTAAAAATAAGATTTTAGGCTGAAATGGGAGAAAAAAGGATACCACAAAATTAATCAGACATTTTCATAATTTCTAAGTAAATCGTCTTCAATAAATAAAAAGCAAAATTTTATGTAATTATTTCGGATAAAGAAGCTAGGCGAAAATCTAAAAATCGTTTGCTTTTATAATTCGAATTTTGTTTTTAGAAAATATTCGTTATTTGAATGTTTTGTTGCAATGGCTCGATCACGAAAGGAAACATCGTTAGAAACCTTCAAATTATTTATCGATTTGCATCAAAAGAAAGGAAAATCTGTTAGGAAAACTGCCTATTTACTTAAATTAGGTAATTCTACATTTTTGATATTATTAGCCGTTATAAGAAACAGAATCGTGTTTAAAACAAAAGAAGACCAGGAAGACCATCTAAGTTATCTGATGAAATGAAACGCTTTCTTCTAAGGAATATTAAGAAGAATCCAAGACTGAGTGTTCCTAAACTTGTAACGGAACTTTGTGAGTTATATGGAATATGTGCAAATCCAGAAATTGTAAGAAGAGTAATGTGATGCGCAGTATATCACGGGCGAATAGTTAGAAGATAATTTTATGTCAGTAAAAAAAAAAAAAAAAAAAAAAAAAAAAAAAAAAAAAAAAAAAAAAAAAAAAAAAACTACAAAAAAAAAAAAAACCGAAAACTTCGACTCGCTTTCGTAAATTCGCTGAAATAAAGGACACTGGAAAAAAGTGTTGTTCGTAAATGAAAGCAAATTTAACATCTTTTTCGGTGTGGGGAAAACCCAAAGAAAAATTTCAGAAGCAAAACTAAGTACCAAGTGATAAACACGGTGGAGAAAAAGTTATCGAATGGGGATCCATGGCAGATTTCGCTGTTGGTAATACAGAGTTTATAGACGGTATTATGGATCAGTATAAGTACTTTGACATCTTGAAACAAAATTTGACATCGTCAGAACAAAAACTTAACATATTAATTAAGGAACCACACTAATCGCCAGATCTTTATCCTATTCAACATATTTGGTAGGTAGAACCGAAAATTCGAAAACAAAGCATATATTCGTGACAGCAACTGAAAACAGTGATTCAAGAGGTTGGCATAAAATAGGTTCAAAAATAACAAAAAAACTTGTGGAGTCAATGTCTAAAAGATTAAATGAAATGTTCAAGTGTAAAGGATCGTAAGATATTAAGATGCAAAAGCAATGTTAAGTTTTTGTAGATTTTGGCTGTTACTGAAAGTTTCCGATTATTTTTGTCAAAATATTTCTCTTTATTAAACAAACGATATTGATTTTTTGAATTTAATTTTCATCTTGTAAGGTTTATCGTAATTTTATTAATAGTTATTTTAAGTTAGGCAACTTTTCTATCTATTCTAATTTCAGCTTATAATTTCCTACCAGAATATAATTTCAGAAACGCAGTTAATGCAAATGAAAAAGAGTACTATTTAAGTCGATGTTTCACCGACTTCGAGAGAGAGAGAGTCTGATTTTCTGATTAGCGCGCGTTTGCCTTTTGGCTACGTTCTCTCTTAGCTAGTTCGCTAGGCCATACTTTAGGCCCATGCTTGGCTTCGCCGATTTAATTAATATTTAGGGGCCAACTACTTAGAAACCTGATAGCTTCGGCTATATCTTTCAGATAACTTTAGTTAAACTTAATTTAGTTTAAATTCATAATTATTTAAGTTCAAGCCCAAATGGAGACTTTGTGTATACTCCGAGTTAGGAGTTGATTGTATTTATTAAGAGAAATAAAGGGTCACTTCTTACGCCTTACTTGTTTATTCTTACACTTAAAGCGATTATTCGTTTGTTTGGTTCTAAGATTGAACATTGGAATTAAATAAGAAAAACCCCACATTTGGTGCCCGAAGTTATTCTTAACGAACCATGCCGCTGGGCAGTGAAGATATCTCGTTGACCCCTCCTACCTTTCAGTTCTGTCAGCCACAACCAAACCCCATGGAGGGATTCGAATTTATCATGGAAACTATGAGAGTGGCGATGAAGCCAACAGCAAATTTTGATGGAAGAGAATCCGTAATGACCTTCCTGGAGCAGCTGGATCTACACTTTACGTTATATCCTGTTAATCAGCCGCAAAGAATTATCATCGCTACGACGAATTTAAAAGGTCATGCCCTCAGCTGGTATCAGAATATTGGCAAGAGTTTGTTGGGGGATCCAGGATCCGAAGCGGGGATATTTGGGAAAAATTTAAAAATTCGCTATTGAAAGCATTACAGTTGTAAGAGACCGCCAAAGACTGGAATCAGAATTAGTTAGTAAATATCAAACTAATTACGATGAATTTACAGATTTCATCTTGAGGAAGATCCACATTATCAAGTTATTATATGGAAAAGGGCCCGGCAAAGAAATCATCGAAATAATTTTGCCGCGGTTGCTTCCGTCAGTTCAGGACTTTCTTGAAATTAGAAATCCGCAAACGCTGGAAAGCTTATTCGAACTAGCTGTCAAATTTCAGAGTAGGCGAACGGCCGAAAATTCGCGTGCTAACAATCTTAGGCAGTATTCAAGATTTCACGCTCAGACGAAATCTCAAAGTCAGCTGAATTCCTATCGGCAAGAGGGGAAGGCAGCAAAGCCGAATAAGAAAAAAGCTGGTCACACCAAAGAATGGGGAAATAAAAAGCAGTTGGACCAAGGGGTTGAAAAGAAAAATTTAAACTAGTCACGGTGACCAGAAGGAGGGTGAAGTTATTGTGTGAGAAGGTAAATCCCTCAGAAATCAAACTGAATACGGTAGTCGTACAAAATTTGGCCTTCCCAGAAATCCAGATGCTACCAAACAACGTCCCTACGACCTCCCTACTGGATACCAGGCCTCAATGCAGCTTCCTGTCGCAGGATTCTTTTAAAAAGCATTTTCATCGTTATAAACTGTTTAAGACAACGGGAAAACGGGTGATTGCTGCCCAAGGCAAACAGTGTGTCTGCTTGAGAAAAGTGGGACTGCATGTTCAAATAAAAAACGAGGTCCAGAAAATAAAGATTAGTAAAGAATTTGCTAACCGCAATCATATTGGGGGTTGATTTATTACGCGCAGCTAGCTCAAAAATTAATTTTAAAGATTCTGCCTTACAGGTCAAGATGGACAAAATTCAAAAAAGAAAAAACCGCAGTCCCGGAGGTGAATCTAAGTCACCTCGAAGAAGGAGAATAAGAAAAAATTCAAGAATTGCCAAGAACGTTTTCTCAATTATTTGATGAAAACCTGGCTTCTGCCAGATTGTCTCGCAAGGCATCGATACTGGTAGTAAGCCCCCAGTTCGTTCAAAAACCTTATAGATATGATCGAGTGAAGGAAGACATTCTTTAACAACACGTTAAGAAAATGCTCGAGGATAAAATAATTAAGCTAAGTACCAGCCCCTACGCTAGTCCTGTAGTTTGATGTAGAAAGAAGAATAGATTGCCATCCGGAGATCCAAACGCATGGAGATTCGCAATTGATTACCGAAAATTAAATAGAATAACGAAATACTCCACATATCCCTTCCCGATAATAGATGGAATTATAAGAAATATTCAGTCGACTAATATATGACAACTTTAGAACCGACGTCAAGCTATTTTCAAATTTCAGTAAAACCCCAGGATGTCGAAAAAACAGCTTTTATTACAAAGTCAGGCGTGTAGGCCTTTTTGAGAATGCCGTTTGGCTTAAGCGGAGCTCCGGCTACATTTCAAAAAGTTATGCCAGCTTTGGGAACACAGAGGCCAGCTTTGGGAAAAAGTACAGTCATCTATCGCTATGATATTATTGTGATAAGCGAAACCCTAGATAAACACATTAAACATTTAGACGAAGTTTTCACATTATTAAATGAGGCGGGCCTGAAAATTAATCCTAATAAGTGCAAATTTGCCGCCAAGGAATTGAGGTACCTCGGCTATAAAATCTCGAAAAACGGTATCGAAACTGACAACTCGAAAATTTTATCGATCAAAAGTTATCCACCGCCAAATACGGCTAAGAAATTATCATCCTATCTGGGAATGTGTTCCTATTATAGAGTATTCATAAAAAATTTTGCAAAGATAACTGAACCCTTGTGCTTAAACGAAAAACGACGAGGTTCACATGGACAGCGGAGGCGAACACGGCGTTTGAGGAATTGAAACACGCCTTAATTAACGCCCCTGTTCTTAAATTCCCGGAAGGGGATCAAAATTTGGAAATTGCAGCAGACGCGTCAGACTGCGCAGTTTGCACAGTTCTTTACCAGAATGGGCAGCCAATAGCTTTTTTTAGCAAGACGCTTAATCAAACTCAACGAAATTATACCGCAACTGAGCGGGAAACCCTCGCGGTCCTATTAGCGGTGCAAAAATTCCGTGTGTACTTTGGAAGGGCCTCAATAACTGTATTCAGATCATGCGGCAGTTGGTAGCCTATACTGCGGTAAATCTTTCGCCTCGCCTCATACGTTGGACACTAAAACTGCAAGTAATTATTAATTAATAATAAAACAGACGCCGGGGAAAGAAATGTAGTTGCAGACGCACTATCAAGAATAAAGATCGATGAAGACCGAAATACAATTAAATGTGCGATGCTAACTGCGAAAATAATTGAACCCCGGGAAACAATCATTGGCGAATTAAAAACGGACCCAGAATTTAAAGACATTTACGTTTATCTGGAAGATCCCGAAAATTTTGAACATGTAGACTTAACGGCTATTCGCAATAGGGCGGCCCAATATGAAGTTATTGATAAATTGCGAAAACAAACTACGATAATCAGGAATTGCGACCGGTAGTCCCAATGAGTCTACGCTTAAGTATTCTAGAGGAGCTCCATGATTCGAAATTAGTAGGCCATCTTTTGTGTTAGGAAAACCCTGCAAAGGGTCCGCGAAGCGGTGTATTTTCCGTATTATACAAAGTTGTGACGGTGTATGTCAGATCATGTCACTTGTGTCAATTAATTAACGACGTTAATTACAACCCGGTGGGGTACTTAAATAGCATAAAAACCACTTTCCCAAATGAATTGGTTTGCACTGATTTGCTTGGTCCCTACCCTAGAACAGAGATTAATAAAAGTAGATACTTGTTAACCATTGTGGATCATTTCACAAAATGGGTGGAAATAATTCCCCTTAAACGGGCTTCAGCAAATATAGTAGCAGGTTCGTTTCTAAATAAATGTATTTTAAAATACGGGGCCCCAGTAAAAGTAATATCAGGTAATGGTAGGCAATTCGTAAGTAACTTACTTGAAAATCTTTGTGCAGGCCTTGGCATACGCCATCTAAAAATGGTACCTTACAGACTGCAATCGAAAATTGCGGACAGCGTAAATAAGAAATTTGGGATATGTTAAGAATTATCATGACCGTTGGGGCAGCTATGTCGATGAATTAGGCTTTGCCTTGAGAACAGCAAAACATAATACCACACAAAAGAACCCCGCAAAATTATTCCTAGGAAGAAAAATTTTAACGCCACTGGATAAGCTATTTTTCGTTCAACAAAGACAGGAAGAATTTCAATTGAATGATATCCAGAAAATGGTTAATGATGCCATCAAAAATTCTGATGCGGCAAGTTCGAAACAGAAAATCTATTATGATAGAAAGAGACGCGAGGTAGAATATACGATAGGCCAGAAGTGTTAAAATTAAAACATTCCTTATCATCCGCACTCGAAAAGAGGGTAGCCAAATTTTAGCCCAGGTTTGAGGGGCCACTCATTATAGAAAATATCAAATTTTCTACGGTTTACTTAAAGGCAGAAAATGGACAGCAAACAATTGCTAATGTGGACCAGCTGAAACGTACTATAGTCGTACGGATTTTCTAGTCTTAAAAGATCTATTGCATGCTCCTGGGCTCCTCAAGAACATTGCCCCCCTGGGCAGAACATTGATTTCGCCGTCGCCTAGCAGGGATCCCCAGCAACAAAAAGAAAACAAACGAGAACACTTAAAAAAGTACCGCCAAGAGAACGCAACAGCAGCCACAAGGTTCAGGCCCAGCGAGAATGAAGAAAACGAAACAAAGAAATGTTCCCCTTCAACAGAAGCCAGTGCCGATGGGAACGCGGAAAAAGCCCATGGAGAATATTCAAAGAAAACGTCCAACGCCAGAACTAAGCCAACTACCTCGAAAGAAGCCACAGGAATATGGCAGCCGATATCTACGAGAAGAAAACGATTCGCCGAGGCAAGATCCATTCCTTTTCAGGAAACGAGGAAAATTAAGAAAAGATTGAAAGATCTCGAGGAAAGATCGGATACTACAAGACAAAGAGGAAGCCAGAGTTCCAGAACCCTCAACCGACGATAAAAGCAAGCCGATTCAACGCCAGAGTAACGAAAAGAAAGGAGGGGCTGGAAGTGAATACCAGCCGGCCGAGAAGACCGAGAATTCAAAGTTTAAGATCTTCCACATGGCAAGAATTCTGTGAGATAAGAATAGAGGATTATAGAAACCAAAAAGATAAGAAAATTTTCCTTGTTTACTATTTTTGTATTGAAAGTTCGATTTATGTCATGTGTTTGAAGTTGCTAAATACTGTTTAAAGCAAGAAATTGAATTCGCAAGTTTGCGAGAATGTAGTTACGATTATCTTTTAAACAGAAAAGATTTTTCAGTTCGCAAGTTGGCGAGAATTTATTTTGTAAATACCTTCTTTTGAGAATTCTCAAGTTGCGAGAAACTAATTTGTGATTATGTTTAGTTGAAAGACTTCAAAGGTGGTAACTTAAAGAAAGATTGTAGAGAAACTTTGTAAATTTTGTATAGCAACTATAACGAATGATGTAAAAGGAATTTTAAAATATTATTGAATGTAGAAATGCTAAGGTCAGCTTTTAAACTATTGTAAAAGTTAAACTTATACAAATGTAAGTTTTTGTCAAGCATGACTGTAAATACTTTGTATAAGAGATGAATAGAAAAAAAGTATAGATTGAATGTGTTTAAAGTTAGGCTCTCTAGGCTTCATTTAAGAATTATAAATTAAGTTCCAGTTTAGGACATTAGATCTAGTTTTGTGTCTAATGAGTCTTCTGAGGTCTGGAATGTCAAGTTCTAACAAATCGTAGTTATTGGATAGTCGGTAGTGTATCTTCGAAATAACACAACAATAAGACGCTCGTTTCACTCAGAACAATTTCTGGAGAGCACGGGGGGGGGGGGGATTTTAAAGTGTGGTGTGAATGAAAGGGTTTGAGGGCCAAATATAATTTCAATAAAGAGTGTTGGTAACAAAAGTGGAAATTATTTGTAAGAACACTACCAATACGATTTCCTTCCAGATAATTTGTGGAAGGACCAAGGCTGTATAAACCTGCTCAACAGAGAAGAAGATATTTGTCCCAGTCAATCTGTAGAACTTTGAGAAATATATTTCCCTTAGTTTTAGTATAGCTTTAGAAATTGTGTAAAGTTTGCTTTAAACAGGAAAAGTTTTAATGATGAAGTCAAGAAAGCACACTTGCTACAAGTTTAAAAATTTGATGAGAAAGAGATTTGTAGAATTTGCACTCTTAAACAAGGTCACTTTGAGACCTTATTCTTCGAGTAGTTAAATTCTGGTGGAGAAAGATGTAAGGTTTATCCTAATTTTATTAACAGTTATTTTAAGTTATGCAACTTTTCTATCTATTCTAATTTCAGCTTACAATTTCCTACCAGAATATAATTTCAGAAACGCGGTTAATGCAAATGAAAAAGAGTACTATTTAAGTCGATGTTTCACCGACTTCGAGAGAGAGAGTCTGATTTTCTGACTAGCCTGCGTTTGCCTTTTGGCTACGTTCTCTCTTAGGATACCACTCTCGGCCATACTTTAGGCTCTTTGTGGCTTCGCCGATTTAATTAATATTTAGGGGCCAACTACTTAGAAACCTGATAGCTTCAGCTATATCTTTCAGATAGCTTTAGTTAAGCTTAATTTAGTTTAAATTCATAATTATTTAAGTTCAAGCCCAAATGGAGGCTTTATGTATACTCCGAGTTAGGAGTTCATTGCATTTATTGTGAGAAATAAAGGGTAGTTAACCCTTTTTACACCTTACGTGTTTATTCTCACACTTAAAGCGTTTATTCGCTTGTTAGTGTTTGTTTGGTTCTAAGATTGAACATTGGAATTAAATAAGCAAAACCCCACAATCTTTTCGAAAACATATTTACTATAAAAATGTCGAATTTATATATGTTATCAAAATTAAAGTCTTTCTTTTTGTTTTAATTTATTTCAATTTACTTTATGTTGATTAAAGAATACGAAACTGAAATTGTCCGATCATTTTTGTGAGTGTATGAAATTAAACTATGTGTGAACAACAAAACTGATATTATAATAAGTTTATTTCTAAATATTCAGTTACTACAGAGTGGCAACTGCAAAACAGCTTTAGAGCAGCGATTCTCAACCGGTGGTACGCAAGAGGAAATTGGTGGTTCCAAAGGAACAAAGTATTTTTAACTATTAAATTAAAAAATTAAATACCCCAACATCCTGTTAAAGTTTTTTTTCTAACACTCGCAAATTTATGCGATCTGAGCTTTGTTCAAGGTCTGTAGCCCCTCATAACTAGCAAAATAATGCGTTTTTATTTTCAGAAATATTCTTTTAGCCATAGACATAGCAAAATTTGTCATAAGTGATGTTTTTAAAAGAAGTAATATAAATTGATGTTCTATTTGATAGGAAATAAAAATGAGTTTCTGTTAAAAGAGAGTTGATCGATTTATTAACGTGTCTAAACTTTATCTCACCACCATTTTCGGGCTCATGTTGTTCTATTTTCCGTTAGAATAATTTTTTACGTCGATTTGCTGTCTCTAACAGCAGGTATTTTGTCTTCTTGTATACTTACTTTCTACGCAATTTGAGAATATCGTCCTTTAGTTTGGAAGAACTTCTAATGTACACTGGTTATCAAAAATTAAGGAAAAATCACAAAAATCACAATTACTCAAAAAGTTACACATAGACTTTTATGAAACTTATCCACAATATACAACACATAATAAGGTATCAAATAACATAAAAAGAAATTACCAGATAATTATGGTAGTATAGAAATTAGCACATGTATAAAATAAACAAATCGAAGGTGTCAGTTTGCTGTAGGAAAAGTACTTTCAATATGGAATGTGATCGCCTCTAGAAGCAATACAGCACATACAGCGATGTGTGATGTCTTCAATTATGCGGTCTATCAGTTCCATAGGAAGCGAGGGCCATTACTCTTGCAAAGCAGTTGCAACCGCGGCAAGGGTATGAGGGGCGGATTGAGAGCAGCTAGACAACTCCTTAAAGCATCCCAAATGTGCTCGATAAGATTCAAGTCCGGGGATCGAGCTAGCCACTCCATGCGCATAATTGTTTCGTGTTGAAGATAATCATCTATGATGCGAGGCCTGTGTGGTCTTGCGTTGTCAATGTGTGCCGGGGCAATAGGAAAACATCACCTATTGCCACCCAATTAAGCATCAACGATGTCATCTCTATAAACCTGAGCATTCACGGTTCCCCTTGGAAAGCCATGGAGGTCTGTGCGTTCACCCAAAGAGATGCCACCCCAGACACAGATACTGCCTCTTCCCTATGCATCTCTGTCATGGATGTTTGACGGATGATAACAGGTTCCAGGTTCTCTCCATATCAAATAACGCCTACTTTCGCTTTCTAGACTAAACCTGGACTCATCCGTAAAGTGAACAGCCCTCCATTGATCAGGCATCCAGTGGACATGTTGTCGTGCCTACTACAAACGGTCCCACCTATGGCGTGGCGTGAGCGGCACGCAAATGGCTGGTCGCCTCGCATAGAGACCATCTTTGTGAAGCCTTCTACGCACAGTTGACGTTGACACCAATCTTTCGGTGGCTACAGCAAGGGAGAAGACTCAGAGTAGCGCTTCTACTCCTGTGTGCACATAATGTCATATATCAGCAATCGGCGCTCGTCGTAGCAGTAGGCTGTCCTTGGCTGAACCTCCTAGATGCCAAATCTGTGGTTTGAAATTACCTCTAAAGTCTATGAACCACAGAAGGACTCGAATTTACCCATCTGGCCACTTCTGTTTGACTTTTGTCCTGCCTCTAGTCTCCCAATGGCTCTCCATCATAGTTCTGCAGGTAAATGAGGCCTGGAGGTCATTGTTGTGAATTGGCTATCTCAGATTTTTGATGTCACTATCACAGTGAAGTACGTGAGCTTGCTCTCAAACATGGAATTTTATGCTCCTTGTAGATGACGTATTCCGAGTGCAGAGCCACTAATTTGCATATTGCAGTTTTACTCAGCTACTCTTACGAAGAAATAATAAAACAAACCTAGATTTCCAAAATTGAAAAATGGCTAGGATTGACTGAGCGGAAAAGTGATAATCACAGGTGATGGATCCAGGAAAATCTACTAGCACTAAGAATATTGAAAATAAAAGAAAATTTTTTATAGAAAACTGTGATAAAAGTTATTTATCATTTGGGTTTACTTGGAATGGAGATGAAACGAATGTTGTTTGCGGGGAACTATTATTCTGAAGGGTATGAAACCATTGTTTCTTAAAAGGCATCTTGAATCTAAGCATGCCAATTTAAAGGATAAATCTGAAGAATATTTTAAGAGGAAATTATGCAAGTTCAAAAATAGTAAACAAGTAATGAAAGGTTTTGTTACTTCAAGTGAAAAAGCTTTGGAAGCTAGTTACCTAGTAAGCCTAAGAATTGCCAAGACTGCGCAAGCTCACACTATTGGACAAAAAACTTATATTACCAAAAGCTAAAAATATCGTTTTAACATTATTCAACGAAAAAGCGGCTAATTAACTTAATAATATTCTTTTATCAAATGAGACAGGAAGTCGTCGAATTCATGAAATAGCAAATTCTATAAAAGAGACACTTATTCAAAAAGAAAATACAGTGAGCATTTCGCTTTGCAATGGGATGAAAGTACCGATATGAGAACTTTATTCAATTGTTAGTTTACATACGTTTCGAAGAAGGCAAATGAATTGCAGAAGAATATTTATTTTGTTAATCTCTTCATGATAGAGCAACTGCAAATGAACTTTTCAAAGTAATTGACCATTTTATGTCTGAGACTGATACTCCTTAGAGTAAGTACATGGCAGTAGTGATGGAGTTCGGGTTTTAAAAGGAAAACATTCTTGTTATTTCTCAAATAAAGAAAGTCTTGCCTGAAACTGAATTCACTCACTGCTCCATTTATTGCGAAGCTTTATTAGCCAAAACAATTTTCGAAAACCTGAAAATCATTTTGAATCAAGCTGTGAAAAACGTTTATTGTATTAAAAGCCAAGCTTTAAATTCAAGAATATTTACGGTTTTATGCCATGATATGGGTAGTGAACATGAAACGCTTTTCTTACATTTCAAAGTAAGGTGATTCTCCAAAGGCAAACTTTTAAATCGTCTTTTTGAACTTCGATCAGAAATTCAAAGTTTTCTTCTCTGTGATTCAAAATTTGAATTGCAAAAAATGTTTATTTAGTGAATTATGGTTGGCACGTTTAGCTATTTAGCTGATATTTTTGGAAAGATAAATGAATTTAATTTAGGATTACAAGGACGAAGTGTTAATTAGTTTACCATTAGAGATAAAATAAATGCCATGATAAAAAAACTCGAGCTAATAATAAAAGAATTGGATAACAATATTTGAGATTTTTACCACTTTTAGAAAGTTTTCTAACCGAAAATAATTTGAAGATAAAACGAGAATCAGCATCCGGCACTAAAAATTGTTTTCCATTGATAAATAATTTCAGCATGTATTTTCCCGAGGATTATGAAAAGAAAATTGGATTGGAAATGCATTTTATTCAAATACACCTGAAATTTTATGTCGTAAAGAAAAAGAACAGTTGATAGAAATTTCTTGTGATCGAATATGGATAAAAAGGTTTAAAAATAACACACTTGTTAACTTTTGGCTGAATGGAAGGAAAAAAAAGAATTTAAAGGCAATTCAATTGCCTTTATTGCTATTTATTGCTTTGCACAACTATTATTTGCACAACTATTTGTGTGAACAAGAATTTTTTTCCATGTTATATTTGAACAATAACATAGAACAAAATTAAAAGTGGATCCTAATTTACGGTTAAAACTAAGTGAAATAAGACCAGACATAATAAAACTGATCTCGCTTAAACAGGCCTAAATTTTGCACTAAATTTTAGAATTATAAAGTATTATAACTTACAATTTAACAATTAAAATGATAACCAGTTTTTAATCTAATGTTTTTTATGTGTATGTTACTGTGAAAGACCGAAATTGAAGAATGTCGACTTTCACCGGAGAATGTTAACATTCACCAAATACGTCGGTGAAAGATCGAATATAATATTGCATTCTTGTACATTCGGACCCTCACCGGTGTATGTCAACAATCACAGATATGCTCTAGTGTAGGTCGAAAAGAGAGGAGTAGACAAAGAGGCGACTGGCTGTTTCCCATAAATGCAGTTGTAAAAAAGCAAGGTTCTCTTGTGAAATTCAAAGTGTCTTAATAGTTTAAGTTGTTGCAATAAATAAGATTTGAATAACATAATTTACTAAGCTTTTTATTGCTATTATTTTATTTTCTCATTTAGAACGTACTGTATAATTAAGTAAGTTTTCAACTTCTATTATTTTCCTTTCTCATTTTGAGTATACTGCGTGTTTTAAGTTCTTATGTTATTAAAATCTTATTTTAAATCTCAAGTGCGTTTTTTCACGACTGAATTACGGAAAAGAAAATGTAATATTATTATATGTTGAACATTCACCATTAGTACATGGTGAATGTCGACATTTACCGGTGTAAGTCAGAAATAAGTGTATTTGGAAAATATTTTGGACATACACCAAGCGACTATGTGAACATTCACTGGTGAAAGTCGACATTCTCCAGAATTCGGTGTTTCACCGTAACATGTACATATTTAATACAAATAACCAGTAAGTTGTTCAAATTATAAAATATATATATATTTTTAATATTTCTATTGAGAACTTGAAAAATAATCATTGTAAAATGTAGTGGTGGTATTAAAGTTTTTCAATTTTAGTTTAGATGGTACGCGTTAGTCAATAAGTTGAAAACCGCTGTTTTAGAGAATGCCAAGTGGTTTTGATGATATAACAAGGGCTATTGTAAACGAAGCTAGATTATGATTCGTATATATTTTGTACCTCGAACGTTCTAATTTAGTCTACATTAATATATATACGCATTTCTGCATGATTTAACCATCTTTTCTAATAATAAACAAAATATATTAAAAAAATACCTTAGGTGCATATCTTTATCAAATAATTTCAAGTTTTAAATTTGTTGACATGCGTCCAAATTCTTTTTTAACAAGAGCAGAGTAATGCTGCGTTTAGTTTAACAGCGAAAAATAAATTTGCCTCTTCTAACTACATCTAAAAACAAATTCTTTTTAAATGTTTAAATTCTCCTTTGCACGATCTGTGCTGATAGATCGTGATACCAACTGCGATTATAACTACGATTAACTTTGAAAGAACCAGGATCTTTCGTTAGTTGCCCAAGTTCTGTAATGGATGGTTACACGGTGTAGCTTTAATTTCAGAAATAGTCAAGTAATATTATTGGCTTTTTTTTTCAACGAGGCCTTGTTATCTTCAGTAATCCTTTTATGACTGTAACAACGGACTTCTTATTTTATTTTTAAATATCTGTTAGATTCTTTCAGATATTGTTATTTTCGTTTCGTTTAAATCGCGTTCGGAACAAGGCGGAGAACTTGGCAGTCTGGAAAACTTTAGATTCTAATCTAACACATCAAAGAAGAATTTATCATTAAAATACTTAAAAAAATATGAGAGTATATTTAAATATTTCTCGACCGTTCGCGAATAAAAATATTACCACTACTGCCAACTATGAAAACATCGTATCCTGTCAAGCGTTATCATGTTAGTGAACTACTATTGTACCGAACTGAATTTGAAACCTCAACCCCCGAACCTGTGAATAATTTCAAATTTTAGAATCAGTTTTTAGAGAGATTAAGGCTCGTGTCCGATACTATGGTATTTACACTATTCAACCCTTGTAAATCACCAGGAAAACTAAATGTTTATTGCTGAGTAAAATTAAATTCCAGTTAAAAAAAATTGAAAAATTGAAAACGTCTAGATTTTAAGATCGCCGAAAAGGATTTGTTAAGGTTTTTTACGTTCTCGATGAGCTCGCCGTTTACCAGTCTGTTGCTGCACTCCCTCCTGCTAATCCATTTCATTTTGTAATTTTAGCTTTACTATAAAGCATCATTGTCTTCGCACTAACGCAATATACAATTCAACAGAAAAATTACAAGAGTTTCAAAAGCAACATAGCAACATATGTTTAGAATTAATGATGCGGTAATAAGTATTGGCATACACTTTTTTATTTTTTTTTCAGTCTTTTATCAGGTCATCATATAAACGTTCAGATTTCCTAGTAAAATGCATTTCAAAACTTTTTTTTTGTATGTTTTTATCATTAACGTTTCGCGTGTTAACTTTATTTTTTAAATATCATGTTTTTCACACTTATGCCACATAAAGTTTAATTCAACCTCAAAATCACAAAATATTTAAAAACAGCATACCTTTAGCATTTACGAGAGACATTCTCGAGCACTGGAGATAAAAATGTTTCATTCCGTGCTGTGTTGCCAACAAACTCAACAATTTGATAGCCGTTTTCGCTATCAAATCGGTGAGTTTGTTAACCAAAAATTCATTAAGTTTTACAAAATATGAAATACAAAATTCGAAAATTCGGACTTCCAGATGCACATGTTGGGGTGGCATACAAGACAATAATATTTGGTAGCAACAGTTCGAAAGTGATTCGCCGTTTATAATGGACGATGAAAAATCCAGTTTCTAGACTAACATCCCATAACATTGGGCTATAAATCAATTTTAAAAGTTCCGAAGCCTGTTTTTACCTCTTTTAATAAAAAAAAGTGTTAGAAATAATATCGAATTATAATAGTTTTTTCTATTTCTAATGCAGCTGGCAACACAAATATCCTTATGCCATACACAGACCCCAAAACTATAAAACTTACAATAATAATGCAATAGAGCACATAATACAATCATTTACACTGAAAAGTCTTAAGTACAAAGAAGAATTACACAAAAAGGAAAATATAAATGGATAAAGATATATGTAAAGAGGTTGAAACATAATGAAATCTGCAATATGTTTAAAAGATCTCTAGCCTGCCTGTATCTGGAAAAAGCTTAAAACCAACTCGGTCGTTTGAAACTTGAATAATATGGCTAGTTCGTCTGCCCGAGGATGCCACGATGAGAAGAAAGCCGTTGCAAAACGACCATTTATGTTTTTCATATAATTCTCGTAGTAGGGATCTACATGGCATTACAGATAAGGAAACAGTAGCTCGGCAACTTCTATTGTCTATACAGGGTGTCTCAAAACGACCGCATAAACTCTGCACAGCTAGATTCCTCGTTGGGAGTACATAAAAACTGCCCAAAGAAGCGTTCCTGTACGATCCATAGTTTACGAGAAAAATACGAAAAACAAAGTATGACGTCACTGCCTGTGCAAGAAAAAACACTTTATTATACATCAACAACAGTATTGGCATATCTTTCCAGACGATAATGTTTAAAACGTTCGCCGCGCATATCGCATCAAGCATGCGCGCACGCCTTGGAATGACGTTAAGCCGCCGTTGAACTGGTATTTAAAAGGCTGCATCTTGCAGCTACCGGTAGTCTTCGTATGGTGGCCATGTATTCTGTTCGTGACTACTGCGACCCCATCATGCTGGAATTGCTGATCTTTTCACAAATCTTTTTTCAGTTTGTCTGCAAGACGTTAATTGTTACCTAATTGGAATCCAAATCGGAATTATTGGTCAACAGCAGCGTACTACACTGAAAAGCAAATATAAGTAACTTATTTCAACTGCAAGTGATCCAGATTATATTGAATTTTGAAACTTTTTACCAACAAGAAATTTTCCAAATTTATACGATTTGGCTGTCAGATATTTTTATAGGTTTGAATCAACATATGTTTGTGAACAAATGTTTTCTATTATGAAAATAAAAAAAAATCAAAATATATCGTTCAATATTAATTGATGTGCTCTTAAAACAGCTGATTTTGTTAGCATCTTCAAATAATCATAATATACATAGATGACTTGCTAAAAAAAACTACATATTCAAAAACCACATGAATTAAGTATTGGCTGTTTAATAGTTATTTGGAATTAAATATTTCAAATAATTCATTTTTACAAAACTTAACTGACTGGACTTTTAAAATTTTTTATTAACAAAAAAACCCTAGTTTTGACGTTTGTTTTATTAGTCCAAAGGGATTTAGTCCCGAAGGACTACTACTTTCGTTTTTAGTCCAAAGGGATTTAGTCCCGAAGGACTATTACTTTCGTTTTTTAGTCCAAAGGGATTTAGTCCCGAAGGACTATTACTTTCGTTTTGCGATTTTGCGTCGGAAACACAAAAACGGCGTATCACTTTTCAAATTGTTGCCACTAAATGTTATTGCTCTGCATTAAATTTTAAAAAATGAAAAATCTGCATAAATGTATGCATGTTTCTCGCATTGTGATAAAACCTAGAGCCATCGAATTTTGAATGACGTAATCCTACTGCGAATATGGGCATCTGGAAGCCCTAATTTTGAATTTGAAATTTGCTTTATAAAAAAACAAACTCAAAGATTTCAAAGCCGGCAATACCAACGTTGTACAGAAAAACATTTTTATCTCGAGAGCGTATACCGAAATTTCTAAAGATATGCTCAATTTAAAATTATTTTGCGATATTGCTGTTGAACTGAATTTTATGGTTTAAGTGCGAAGAACATAGTATTTAACAAATAAAGGTAACACACAAAATGTTAAATAAACGCCCCTTTGGACGTAATTAAAATCTGAAACCTTTCAGATTTTTTTTGTTATATTATTTTTTAGATGTCTACTACTCAGATTTACATTAAAAAATTCCATAATCAGCACATAAATAATATTTCTTCACTTTTTTATATTTTTTAGTATATTGGAAAAGTTGGAAGTGGCTCACTTCCCCAAAACGTTGCTCTCCCGTACTGTAGGGTTACACTTGACCCGATAAACTATTTTATTCTAATAACATTAATGGACTTGAAGCGAATTATCATTATGTCTGAGAATAATATTCCATTGTTCTCAGACATAATGATAAGACATAAGTCTCAGGATATAATCAGACATAAGACTCAGGTTAAAATAGCCTTTTATTTAATACTAGCCGCTGCGCGGCCAGCCTTCGTCTGGCTTTTAAGTGAACCGGAAAAGTGCCTAAAGAGAACACCAAACATTAAATTTGAAAACTGCACAGAATTTTACTCTGCAGAACAATTTTATCGAAAAAGAAACAAACAACAACGGAAAAAAAAATCAGTTAAAAATGCATTACATATAAAAAGCATACAATGAAATAAGCAATATCCCTTAGTACAAATATTAATTATCTCAATAAATAAATTAACCAACTTCCTGCTGCCTTCTCTAGACAAACGTCCAGTATCCAAGAGAAACATTAAATTTAAAAACTGCACAGAATTATCGCCCTCATTTTTCCGAGAGGCAATAGTGCTGATATCAGCAACAATGGCTGCGTGCCATTGTTGTTCATATAATGAGAGAAAATCATCAATTTGAAACTATTTCATTAAAAAAAAACTCATTTGAATTTTGAAACATCGATGTGCACTGGCTCTCGTCTAGATGCATCCTGTGTACCAGATTTCATAGGCATGGGTCTATTAGCTTACGCGCAGTACGAACGAAAGACACCTACACACACAGAAAAACTCGTCCTTTTAAATATAGATATATAAATTAATTAAACAATTTACCTTTGCAAAAAGAAATAATCTTTCAATTTTTTAAACTGTTCAATAGAGTGAAATCTCGCCTTGCTTATAGCCCATCATGTCTTAAAATGACGCGATTTCGTCAGAAAACATAAAATAAAAAAATAAAAAAAATCTGATAAGTTTCAGATTTTAAATTACGTCCAAAGGGGCCCTTTTTTAACATTTTGTGCGTTACCTTTATTTATTACATATCATGTTCTTCGTACTTAAACCATGAAATTCAGTTCAACAGCAATATCGCAAAATAATTTTAAATTCTGCATATCTTTAGAAATTTCGGTACACGCTCTCACGCGCTGGAGATAAAAATGTTTTTCTGTACAACGTTGGTATTGCTGGCTTTGAAATCTTTGAGTTTGTTAATGAAAAATTCGTTAAAGTTTTAGAGAATATTGTTACGAATTTCACATTTATTTGGCTATTTATTTAGAACTGTAATTAGAATTCCTTTTTATTTTCCCAAAAGTTTTAGAGAATATTGTTACGAATTTCACATTTATTTGGCTATTTATTTAGAACTGTAATTAAAATTCCTCTTTATTTTCCCGTGCAACGCACGCAGACGATTTTTGAAGAGAAAGCTACGTTAAAAAAAAAATGCATACATTTATGCAGATTTTTCATTTTTTAAAATTTAATGCAGAGCGATAACATTTAGTGGCAACAATTTGAAAAGTGATACGCCGTTTTTGTGTTTCCGACGCAAAATCGCAAAACGAAAGTAATAGTCCTTCGGGACTAAATCCCTTTGGACTAAACAAAAAAATCTAATTCGAATTTCGAAAAAATCGCTTCGAGGTGCACTGGCTCTTGTGTAGATACACCTATGTACCAAATTTCGTGGCCCTGGGTCTATTAGCTTACTCGCAACACGAACGAAAGACACACACGCACAAAGTAATCAGAGATTTATAGTTCGAAAGTTTGTGAAAAAATCCACATTGGAGTGCTGTAAAAATTTCTACAGAATTTACTAAAAAATTTTCTACTTCCGTTTCAGCTGAAACTGTTCGACGAGTATTCATATCAGCTGGATTATGTGAGTTCTCTGTCGGAAGAAAATTTTTGTAAGTGCAAAAAATAGAAAGGTTAGGATTTCTATAATTAAGACACAATAACACGCCGAACGAATTAGTTAGGATTTCCTTTGCAAAATCGATGGTAAATAAGCCCGAAGTGTACTGGATTCATGTCCACTTTCTGTTATGATAGGCATATATATACATTTTTTTTTTCCATTGGCAGTCCTTCATCGACTTCGGTTCGGCCACTAATACCAGGTGTACCAGAGAACAGAGGCCCCATTACCTGGCTACTAAATCGCCTGCCTCACATGGATTATAGCCTCTGCCTCCAAGCATTTATTTTTCAAAGCAAAAGATACATTGGCAAACAAGGCCTTCCAAGACATAGATGAGTCTGTTATACAATTGTTATTACAAATACACTTTTCAAAATTAATAGCACAATGAAAGAAATATGTTGATAAAGTCAAATACTTTATCTTCAAAAAATCATTTGTAATGTTACAAATATACTACGTACCAGCGAGCAGGATTAACCCTGTCTTTTAACACCGATTTAAGTAGTACTCCCTGGCGATAGAAGGCAAACTCACAATACTAGACTAACGCTGCAAAAAATCATATATATATATATATATATGTAATAATAAAATTCCATAGTCAAAAGTACATATAAAACCCTAATTTAAATTTCGTCTTTTATTTTTGTTTATTCCTCAATCACAATTCTAAATGCATGTTCTTTTCATTTTAATGCCGACGATCTCTTATTCGAAAGTACGTGGAATTAAATTCACAGCCCCGTAGTCAAATTCATTTTCCCGCTTTTTCTACACGTACAGTTATTGAATGTTCTGGAAATATTTAAAGCGAACTGGATTGGCTGACAAGGCTGACGTCATTTCTTGGAAGCTCCGCCTTTCCAGTAATTATAAAAGGACTTGCAAAGGAACATCGGGCGGTCTTCTTCCTTCTCCGAAATACCAGCGCTCCGCTGGATATTTCGGTTTTGGATGAGTTATCCTCAGATCATAACCCGGTTAAAATCATACTTGATATCAGCAGTTATACCTCAACATACAAAAGAGCCTTTCGTACTAACTGGCATGAATTTGCCAAAGCTCTAAACAACATTCAATACACGATTCCAACGGTACAAGAGAGAGATGACATTGACAGTTTAGTTAGTGAATTCACTAATCAGATACAAAAAGCATTTGAACAATCTAGGACTGAAATCAAGACCAACAAGCAATATCGTCCAAGGGAAATCAGACTGCTGGTGCGAGAAAGAAACGCTGCCAGACGACAGTTTCAACGTACACGCCATCCTGATGATAAAAGGAAGTTAAATCGCCTATGTGAAGCTGTCAAGTCTCTTACTAATGTACATGCACAACACAGCTGGACCAGATACCTTGAATCCCTTTCTGTGGAGGATAATTCTCTGTGGAAAGCGGTGAAAAGGTATACAAAATGCCACACATTCATTCCGCCCCTTAAAGGCCCGCAAAGAATCCACTACACTGAAA
>KK120812.1:530837-546533 GCA_000611955.2 Stegodyphus mimosarum
GATGTAAATTACACAGCTGTTTTTCAAGAAAAATAATAAATGGATTCTTTTTGTTATCATCGTTTGTTACTTTGAGCTACGACTACATCACATCATCATGGCACATCACATATATATATTAAACGAAGATTCAGGTACTTCAAGAGAGGTCCATATTTTTATATTAAACTACGATAATGAGTGAAAATGAACAACTGTCCGACGATTGCCTTTATACTCAACAACAACATATTCATACCTAACTAGCCACTATTAGTAAAACAAAATTAAAATAGCTAGAAACCTTGTATTAACAAGTATACTCTAGATTATCTTGAATTACAGAACAAATACACCAGTAAAGCGAATATTGTCCATTTTTCATACAAGATTTCAATTATATCATTCAAGGCAATAATTGCTTAAACATAGGCAATTTTGGAATCAAACAAAATAAAACAAAAAGCGACACATAATCTTTAAAAAATTAACGTTCATATTAAAAGAACCTCAAAATTATAAATTACAATCAGAGTTATATCGAAAATTACAACAGATATGTAATACTATTACCAAATCACAATGCAAAACAGAGCGATCAGAAATATGAGACTGATGGTGGTGGTCATTTTATTATGGAGGCACCGTAATAGGTGAGTCACTTTTGTCTGCTATGAAGGAACGAACAGTTACAACCAGGCCTTCTTCAGGATTCGATCTCTCGCCCTTTGGTATCGCAGTCGTCTTCCTTAACCACTATACTATCTGGACGAGGCCGTGTAATTGTATGGAAAAGAAAAAATGAGGAACTTAATCCCAGGATTTTGGTTAGAACAGCAAAGCATGACGATGTAGGTGTCCTTGTGTGCGTGTCCACGTCAGCATCAGGATTCAGTAATTTAGTATTTATTGATGGAATATTGAACCATGTTCTTTATTTAAATATTTTAAAATTAGCCTCCCAAAATTTAGGTATTGGAAACAAGAAGGCGGGAAAAATACGTTATAAGCTCGTCCTCAACGTTCGCCTTTGCTATGCCTATAATTGTCCAGAAGTTCTGAAAACACTACTTTATTCACCAGATTTAATCCCAATAGAATACATCTGGAGACAATTAGAGTACGAAGATACAACATTAAAATGAAAACTAAACTGAAAGCAATAATGATAGAAGAATGGAGGAGCATTGATGCAGATATTGCAAGAAACTGATGAACTGTACACCCAGATGTTTGAAAGCTGTCATAAATTCTGCAGGATATGCTTCAAAATACTGATTGACTTTTCTGTTACTTTTTGGTTATTGATTTTCCGAAAAAGAAGTTTCGCTATGTTCATAAAATAATTAATATATGTTTGCTAAGAGAAATGTATAGATATTGAAAAAATATCTTTATCAAATATACTTCTTTATTAATGAATAAAGCAATATTTCTCTGAAACTCGTAAATGTACAAACACTTGTGTGAGCCACTCTAAATAAATTTTGAAAGAAACAGAATTCTTAGCAGAATACTCATTTATTTAATAACCAAATTTAGCATTTTAAATAAATCGTTCTGCAAAAATTTATTTAATACAGAATTCGAAATAAGTTATGGTATCAAATTGTTCAAGCACCTAACAAAATTTCTGAAATAATTGTTACCTGTTTGAATAGAATCTAAATTATAATTTACGTTCAGATATATAAAAATATCTGTCCAGATGCAAATTTTTACATAAATTGGGAAACCAAAAAAAAATATTGATAACAATTTTTTTTTACTTCAAGAGAATCACCTATTAAAACATATATTACTGCGGACGGTTATAAATTAAAACGAAATACACATTGTTATTCAGCTTTAAATTATTTCTATCAAAATGCATTTTTCAGATGCAAACTTTCCGATAAACTGTTTCGCGAAGAACTTTCCTCAAAGCAAATTTTTAAATAATATTATCTATAGAAATTCTTCCTTCGATGCGAAGATTAAAAAAAATTGTTCTACCAAAACATTTTCCTTCATTCTACTTTTGAATATACAGTGGCTCACAAAAGTGTTCGGACACTTAGGAGTTTCAATCATTAATAAAAATTAATATTTTAGAATGAAAAAATTTTTAATGATATCTATAAATTTCTTTTCCAAAAATTACATTAATTATTTTATGAACATATTAAAACATTTTTTTGGAAAATCAGTAACAAAAAAGTAACAAAAAATTTACCTTATAAAAGTCTTCGTACGCTTTAAAGAAATCTGCACATATTAGTAAATATTGTAGTATTTTTGTCAGTTAGTATTTTGTAGTATATTCTGTAGTATTTATGACAGCTTTCGAACGTCTGGGCAAACAGTTCACTAGTTTTTTTATAATATCTGCATCAATCTTCCTCCATTCTTACACCATCATTACTATTTTTACTTTGGTTTTTGTTTTAATATTGTGTTTTCGTACTCTAACCTCTAATTCTCTCCAAATGCATTCTGTTGGGTTTAAATCTGGTGGCTGAGGTGGTGATTTCAGAACTTTTGGATAATTATAGACAACCAAAAGGCGAACGTTGAAGATCGTGTGCTTAGAATCGTTATCCTGATAAGAAATAAAGCCGTTTCCAGTATCCAAATTTTGCGCGGATAATTTTGAATTATCTTTTAAAATATGTAAATGAAGTGCATGGTTCATTGTGCCATTAATAAATACTAAATTATTTAATTCTGATGCTGAGATGAATCCTCCCACAAGAGCACCTCCACTGGCGTACTATACCGTACCAACTAAGAGGTCTTGGAATTCAGCTCCTCATTTTGTTTTCTCCATGCAATTGTACACCCATCAGAATTAAAAATTTTAAATTTGTTTTCATATGCAAATTAGACATTATCAGGACTTAGCATTCTGTGTGTATTCTTTGAGAACATGGTAAATTCTGTAAAGGGTTCTTACCCTTACGTTCTAAGTCCTGAAATGGAACAGGGAGCGGAAGGTACGCTATGTTCTGATGTAACTGCTGGGCTGGAGAATAACTGCACGTGAAGGGATTTGAAATCCTCTTTTATTCACTCACTATTAAATACAAACCTCCCAATTCGGGAGAGATACAGAACGTAACAGACCACACTTTGGTCGAACTTAACAATCAAATAAATTTAAATAAATTAAAATGGAACTTAAATTAAACTTTGCTTCGCAGAGCAATTCGCGGAAGTTGGCCTCTACCGAAAAGGGTGCGTAGCAAGATATACTAAATACTACCGCACTTTAATTTATTTTACAAAGCAATCACGTAGTAAGCACTATGGCTTATAAATTTAAACTGCTAGCTGGTCAGGCGAACGTTGAGCAGCGTGACCGTGATCTGAGGCAAAGCTCTCACACACCGAGAGGTTTCTACCTCTGGCTTAAATAGTGCTTGGCTGAACTTCAAAAATTAGCATAAGCTAAAAACGCGCGCTTCTTCTGACAGGAAGTTGAAGCAGAGAGGAGATAGAAAAGATTTAAATTAAAATAAACTTGGTTAGTTTAACTAAAACCTTACAAACTTCCCGCCAGAATTGCGATAGTTAAACTACTTTGGTCCAAACGGACCATGTTGAAAACTAGCAATTCTAAATAGTCGAAAATTTCACTGTTCTAAACTTAGGCCAACTCTTACAAGGCAATATATGTTTGTGTAAAATACAGACGAAATTTTCTGGAACAACAATCTTCAACATTTTTTTTTTCAAGTCTTATTCTTCAAACAGTCTTACTCCTTCCAGCAAAATCTGGAAGGAAAACAACTTTAGTATGACATAATAACAGAATAATTCTAAGTGGTACAAATCCTTATTTTTTTTTTTCTGTGTAATTTTGCACACACACATTATCATTCAAGCACAATTAAATTCTTCCCCCGTATGCTCTCTCACCGGTGTTGGATGTAAAGCAAACCGCCATTGCGGGTTTTTATGTGTTCGGGGGTGTTCAACTCTTCCACCTACAATCGACTAACATTAGTTAGAACTTGACATACGAGACCTGAAAAAAACGCCCTATAACCAGCTAATCCTAAGGTTCTCACTAGCTTTATGTCTAACACTTTAAGTGTATTTGGTGGAGAGCCTAATTAACACTTGCATTCTAAAATAGTCAATCTTTAACTTTTCATGCATACAAATTCGCAGTTTGCACACAACATTCACATTAATCTTGCACTTAACGTGCATTGCTAGCATAATATTATTTGTTACATTTCATAACACATTAACAATTTCATAGCAATCCTGAAATGCAAATAGAGGTTAAATTTCTAAGCTTACAGAAATATAGGTTAAATTTCTAAGCTTACAGCAAGTGCTTCCTATTCCTTTCTCAAGGTACTTTCTTGAAATATCAAATTACATTGAATTAATAGTCTACAGACTAAATCGTGTTTTTCAATTTTCCGAATTTTCATTCTAGACATTTTACAAGTCTTTAGACAAAGCGTCATACAAAATCATTTAGTTAACATATTCTTTTCAGCAATTCATTGCTTTTACAGAATTAATCTATTTACAAAACATTAAGTGATTTTAAATCTTTGAAAATTACAATTTCTTTTAACAAAACATTTTACTTTCCATATGAGGACTTATCGCTCACTTGGCGTAAAAGTCAACCTCGCTTGAGGTAAAATCAGCCCTGCAACTTGCAGTATACTCAAAAATTAACTAAACTTTTGAATACGAAATTGTACTTATCTTATTATGATCGTCCATCCTTTTCTTGGCCCAATCTTTAAAACTTGAGTAAGTTGTGGCCTGGTTCAGTTTCCTCGTTTTTCGTTGTTCTTTCGGAGCCTGCTCGTCTCTTTTTCTTTTGAAATTCCGTCGTTGTATCCTCGGCAATTTCCTTTGTAGAGGAGGTTGCTCCGCTGGACGTTTGGTGGACTGGGCCCTTCTCTCCTGGGCCCTTGCTCGTTGCTTGTCCTGGTTCCTGCTGTATTCGGGAAGTTGATTCTCAGGCTGCAATCGACGTTTCTTGCTTCTCAGGCACCTGTCCGATGATTCCACAGTTCTTTTGGATACATTGGGCTTCCCTTGCCCATTCTGCTTTCTTCTCTTGGTGCGCTCGTAATTCCGTTCGTAGATTTGTTCACCTGCATCGTGAGACTTTCTTTTGAAACCACCTTTTTGGTTCTTATTTCTTTGTTGGGGGGGAGCTTTCTTCTTCTGACATTTCGATGCCGTTGTAGCTGGTTCCTGCTGTTTTTGCTGACGTATATCTTCCTGGCTAGTCGATTGCCTCGGATCCTGAAACGAATCTTTAAATACAGCCATTTTGCTGCGATTATAGAACGGTTTTATTTGGTCCACATTCGCTTTGAGCGTTTGACCATCATTTCTTTTTAATATAACCACTGCCCCCGTAATTTGTTCAATTGTGAACGGGCCTTCAAAACGCGGAAAAAATTTCCCCACCTTTTCCTCTGGGGCATTTGACAAGTTGTGTTTAATCTTCAACACTTCATCTCCCACATTGTACTTGACCTCTCTTCTTTTTAGGTCATAATACAATTTCTGTTTTCTTTGGGCCATTTCTATATTTCCCGTCGCTTCCCGTATTAACTTTTGTATATCACTCATTTTAAATTCTTCTGCCCTTTCCTGTACAAAGAACAGTTTATCTAGGGGGGTCAAGATCTTTCTTCCTAAGAAGAGTTCAGCGGGTGTTTTTTGTGTAGTATCGTGTTTGGCGGTCCTAAGTGCAAATGCAAATTCATTTATATGGCTATCCCAGGTAGAGTGATAGTTTTTCACATAACTACGAATTATTTTCACTACATTTCTATTCACCCGTTCCGCTATGTTTGACTGCGGACGATACGGGACCATCTTTAGATGACGTATGCCCAGTTTTGCACACATTTCCTCAAACATTTTACTAACAAACTGAGGACCATTGTCTGAAATAACTTTTAGGGGCGCCCCGTATTTTAAAATATACTTATTTAGAATTGAATCTACTACAATTTTTGCAGACGCGCGTTTTAACGGAATTAACTCTAACCATTTGCTAAAATGATCCACTATAACTAAAAGATATCGGCTTTTATTAACTTTACTTCGAGGGTAAGGTCCAAGTAAATCGATGCCTATTATTTGATTTGGGAATTCTGATTTAATACTATTTAGGAACCCGGCCGGGCGGAAATTAACATAATTATTTAATTGACATGTTGGGCACGACTGGACATACGCCCTAGTAAACTTTTGCAGTTCTGGAAAGAAAACTGCCTCGCGAACTCTCTGAACAGTTTTTCTTATACCTAAATGAGCCGAAATGGCACAATCATGCAACTCTTCTAATACATTCAACCTCATGCTAGCTGGGATAACCGGTCTATATTCATGATTCTCATTAGTAGCTTTCGTATAGAATAACAGTCCGTCAATTAATTCGTAATTTTCGGCCCTATTTCTTATCGGCACAATATCCGGATGATTGAAATTCTCAGGGTCGGCCAAATAATTGTATATATTTTTGAACTCCGGATCTTTTTTGAGTTCGGCTATTACTGTTTCACGAGAATCTAATACTTTGGATGTTAACATGGCTATCTTAATTACACTTCCATTTTCATCTAAGTTAATTCTGCTTAAAGCATCTGCCACAACATTTTCCTTTCCCGGCGTATGTTTAATTATTAGGTTATATTCCTGTAATTTGAGAGCCCACCTTATTAATCTGGGTGATAAATTTTTTCCAGAATAGAGTCTAGTGACCGCCGCGTGGTCGGTATATACAGTTACTGGAGAACTTCCAAAGAACACACGAAATTTCTGTACTGATGCTAACACTGCGAGAGTTTCTCTCTCTGTTGCGGAATAGTTTCTTTGGGTTTCATTTAATGTTCGGCTGAAAAAAGCCACGGGCTGACCATTTTGGGAAAGCACTGCACCAATCGCGAAATCTGAAGCGTCCGCTGAAATCTCTAATCCTTTATCCCCTTCTGGAAATTTTAAGACGGGAGCTTGAGTCAATGCGTCTTTCAATTTTTGAAACGCCAAGTTGGCTTCTGCTGACCACGAAAACCTAGCTTTTTTTCTTTTCAACTTTAGCAGTGGCTCAGCTATTTTTGCAAAGTCTTTAATGAAAGCCCGGTAATATGAACACATCCCGAGAAACGACGATAATTTCTTCGCTGTTTTAGGAACAGGATAATTTCTAATGGCTACTATTTTTGACTGATCCGTTTCGATTCCCTTTTGGGAAATTTTAAATCCTAAATAACGTAACTCTTTTGCGGCAAATTTACATTTAGACGCATTTATCTTTAAACCAGCTTCGTTTAACAATGAAAATACTTTTCTTAAATCTTGTAAGTGTTGTTCTAGAGTACTACTCGTAATTATAATATCGTCTAAATATATGAAAGTGCTTTTACCAAGGACTGGTCTTAAGACGATGTCCATACATCTTTGGAACGTTGCCGGCGCGCCGGATAATCCGAACGGCATTCTAAGAAATGCGTACGTACCAGATTTCGTTATGAACGCGGTTTTGTGTACGTCCTCGGGTTTTACCCCAATCTGAAAATAGCCACTCGTGAGATCTAATGTAGTCATGTATTTTGTAGACGAAATATTTCGAATAATTTCTTCAATTATCGGCAACGGATATACAGGATATTTTGTAACTGAATTTAACTTGCGATAATCTATAGCAAAACGCCACCGCTTCGGGTGCGTAATCGGGTAATCATTATTTTTCTTACACAGGACAACGGGGCTAGCATAACTGCTAGAAATTGGCGTGATGATTTTATTCTTTAACATCTCTTTAATATGATGTTCAATTATTTCTTCTTTTGTCCTATCATATCTATATGGCTTTTGCCTAACTGGCTGAGCGTCCCCCGTGTCAATGTCGTGGTTCACCACCTGCGTAAAGCCTGGTACATCACTAAATAAATTCGCAAAGTGACTTACCAGACCTTGGATTTTCTCTTTTTCCTCTGCTTGTAAATGTTCCAAGTCCAGCTGCGGGGGCTTATCATTCTTCGCTTCAATTGGCTTCATATTTAATGTTAGTTCTCCCCCCTTGAAATCAATTTTTGCTTCTGCCAAACTAAAAAAGTCCACACCTAGAATAATACAAGTCTGCAGGTTACGCACAATATAAAACAGGATTCTTACCTGTTCGTTGTTGATACGCACGAACAATGGTACTTTTCCTAAACAGCTACATTTTTCTCCTTGGGCCGCTATGACATCCGTGTCTCTTGCACTAAAAATTCTGTAACGTCGAAAGTGCTTCTTAAAGAATCTTTCCGATACGAAGCTGCTTTGGGCTCCTGTATCCAAGAGGGCTGTCGCCGGTATGTTGTTGATTAGAACTTCAATCTTCGGCAAACTCAAATTCTTAACGACCACGGTGTTTAAATTGATTTTGGAAGGGTTTTGCGCTGCTTCGGACTTCTTCACCTTCCTCGAAGAAATCCCTCTTAGTTTAAATTCTTTTTCTTCTGGTTGCCCTCGGAATCTTTGCTTGTTCTTCTATTAAATTCCCTTCGTTCGCCGCTCGCTTTAGGAGACACATCTTTCTTCGGCCATTGCTTCGCCTTATTCCCGTAACTTTGATTTTGCTTTTGCTGCGGTCTTGGCGAACTCCACTGACTTCTTCGCTCAAATTGGCGTCGTCGTTCGTTGTCGGCTGTTCTTCGGCTTTCAAATTGTACCGCGAGCTCAAATAATCTGTCTAATGTTGTTGGATTTCTTAGTTCGATGAAATCTTGAACTTGGGGCAGTAGCCTAGGAAGTATAACTTGAATAATTTCAGGATCCGGGCGACTTCCATACAAAAGCTTGAAAACTTGAATTTTCCTCAAAATAAAATTAGACAAATCTTCTATTCTTTCTTGGTATCGGCTAAACAGTTCAGCTTCCAATCTGGCTCGATCTCGCACCACGGGAAATGCTTTCACTAGAGAATTCTTGAAATTTTCATACGTGTATGTGGGGCTTCCTGGTTCCCCCAAGAGATTCTTTCCGATGCACTTGAACCAACTTAGCGCTTGGCCCTTCAAAGCGCTGGTAGCAAGAGCGACTTTCTGAAATTCGTGGACTGGATATAGCATGAAGTGGGAGTCTAGCTTTTCCAGGAAATTGATTACGGCTGTCTTGCCGTCAAAACTTGCCGCTGGCTTCATGGCTGCTCGCATGGTTTGTACGATGTAGCCGAATCCTTCTATGCCAGGAGGTGCTATCTCAGGATTCTGGACAGGTACAGCAGGTGTCTCAGGTTCGTCTTCTTGTTGTTGAGGCCATCCTCTTCTTTTTGTGCGGGCGCCACTATCAGGACTTAGCATTCTGTGTGTATTCTTTGAGAACATGGTAAATTCTGTAAAGGGTTCTTATCCTTACGTTCTAAGTCCTGAACTGGAACAGGGAGCGGAAGGTACGCTATGTTCTGATGTAACTGCTGGGCTGGAGAATAACTGCACGTGAAGGGATTTGAAATCCTCTTTTATTCAATCACTATTAAATACAAACCTCCCAATTCGGGAGAGATACAGAACGTAACAGACCACACTTTGGTCGAACTTAACAATCAAATAAATTTAAATAAATTAAAATAGAACTTAAATTAAACTTTGCTTCGCAGAGCAATTCGCGGAAGTTGGCCTCTATCTAAAAGGGTGCGTAGCAAGGTATACTAAATACTACCGCACTTTAATTTATTTTACAATGCAATCACGTAGTAAGCACTATGGCTTATAAATTTAAACTGCTAGCTGGTCAGGCGAACGTTGAGCAGCGTGACCGTGATCTGAGGCAAAGCTCTCACACACCGAGAGGTTTCTACCTCTGGCTTAAATAGTGCTTGGCTGAACTTCAAAAATTAGCATAAGCTAAAAACGCGCGCTTCTTCTGACAGGAAGTTGAAGCAGAGAGGAGATAGAAAAGATTTAAATTAAAATAAACTTGGTTAGTTTAACTAAAACCTTACAACATGATTCTAACACGCTTCAGGCTTATTTACCATTCATTTTGAGAAGAAAAGCCTAAGCTTTTTATTTTTTGCACTTACAAAAATTTTTTTCGAGCAGAGCGCCCATGTAATCCAGCTGATATGAGCCCTCGTCGAACAGTTTTAAGTGAAATTGAAGTAGAAAAGTTTTCAGTAAATTCTATAGAAATCTTTGCAACACTCAAACGTGGATTTTTCACAGATTTTCTAACTATAAAGCTCTGATCACGTTGAGTCACGTCGAGTCCACTTTGTCGAACAACCTCTTCTTTCTTTATTTTGAGTCGGATTTTCTTCTTCAGAGCATTTTATCACATACTGCACAGTAGAATGGCATAAATATACTAATTTAACGATATCTCGAATCAAATTTCTATCTTAAGATGAAAAATGATCAATTTTCGAATGCTGTTCATTGTTTCCTTACGCCTACGAGCTGTTTTTAAATATTAATTAAAATATAACGAAGCAAGCAAAAATAAAGTCAAACAATTTTTTAAACGTCACCAAAATGCAAAAATAAAATAGTGGTAGACGATAATTTTACTTATGAACTTTTACGAAAATGGTTTGGTGCACGATTACTTTTGTGGCGTGTTTTATCTATGCTTCCTTATATTTTCAATTTTAGGAAAAGAAAATAAGGCAGTATTTAAAATTTAAAAGTTTGATTTTATTTTTTTACATATACATAATATGCAAAATATTGCGCTTTGTATTCGAATTCAATTCTGGGTTTCAGCGCTTTTTCTGCAAATTCTTAAAAGTGTGCGAACACGTTTGTCAGACACTGTATTTTGACACCAAAATGTTTTGAAAATAACATCTTTTTCTCCATGGGAATTTTACTTTTTTAATAAATTAAAATTACTGGAATATTTAGTGCATAGTGAAAAAGTATAAGTTATTATGCATTTTATATCAAATATGTTTTGTTATCAAAGTACTAATTGATTTGGAATAAAAATTTTAAGCAAATTTATACACACCAGAATTCTTCATTTGATGCAGACTTTTAAATGAAAAATATTCTGCATCAAAACACCTCGTTAAAACTTTTAAATGAATTCTGGCATCCAAATACCCCGGCCAAGTGAATTTTAACGATTTAATAAAATAAATTATTTACACAATTATTATGGGCTGAAGAAAAATAGTGTTATTAAATAAGGAGTAAACTGTAAGTTCTCGAATTTTAGTTCAGATTTAATAAAACAGCTCAACTAAGCAACAGAATTTCAACAACTGCGCTATCATCTGATTATGGAGAAGGTAAAACATTAACTAAATGTTTAACTTTTAAATAAATTATTCTTTCAAAATTATTTGAAAGAGACAAACTTTTAAATAAGTAATTCCATCAAGCTTATTTAGCAATATAAACTTTGAAATAAATTACTTTAGCCAAATATGATTTAAAATTAAATTTTTAAATAATATAGTTCATTTAAAGGCCAAATAAGATAAACTGTGGCATCAAAATATTTCAACAGTAAGAACATTTAGCATTTAATGGAGCAAAAATTATTAAAATAATTACGATGAATTAAAACAAAATGTAAATTATTAAAACGAAAATTCATAGGTATTTTTAATTACTTTCGTTTCAGTTTTAAGAATACAAACAATAAATGATGAAGAGCAAACAGTTCACTCACATTTTCTGCTAACTCAATTTTGCCCGTTAATCAGGAAAAATAAAATTCACCAGAACATTAACGGAGCTAAAGAGAACATTACTTCGAGCTCTATGTTTTGTTATTAATTTTTATGAATTCTTCCATCAAATTACTTGATTTAATACAAGCTTTTAAATAAGATGTTCTATCAGAATGCTTTCTTTGAAACAGATTTTAAATAATTGCTCAGGAAATAACTTCATTTGATATAAATTCTAAACCCATGAAATTACTTCTTTTATGTAATTTAAACAAATTTTGATATCAGCATAATACCCAAATTTTTTGTTGAATATTAAGTGAGATTAATCACTTAATGAAACCAAAATTATTGTAGTGAGGAAATAAAAAAAAAATATGTATATATTATTATTATTATTCTATTCAAAAATAAAATATAAATGATTAAATTACCCGATAAAATAAAAATTCTAGGACATTTTTTATTGCTTTACTGTTCAATTTAAAAGTCAAACAACGAGTAGCAAAGAACAAACAGCTTACCCAAACAACATTTTCTCCTCGCGCGGTATCGTCTGCGGATGAGGAAAGTAAACACGACTCAACGCGACTAGCCGCTATTCGATCTACTATCTGCGGCAGAATCAGTTAGTCGAACCGCCTCACCTTGAGACCATTCTTTCTTCTAAAGGCCCGTCTCGCCTACCCAGAAGGCTTGCGGCCAGCAGGCTAATTTGGCTGTTAAAGAGGCAATTTCTAATCGCACGTGCCATTGTTCCGTGATCGTAAATTTGCATCAAGGAAAATAAAATTCGTTTCACTGGACACTGATGCCATTCCTTTCTTTCGAAATTCGAGGGAACGGATTATTAAAGATGCTTGACTGATCATTCGATAATTTTAAAAAGGGAGAGTCAGAAATATTCCGGATCTTTTCGGTCGTCTGTTTATTTATCTATTTACTTTTTGGGATTAAAAAAATTATCCCGAATCAGTAGAGATGACATAGTTGATTGATCGATAAATTAGCGATTGCCAAAGGGTTCCATAAAAATTCTCAAATTAAAAAAAAAAAAAAAGGAGTGCAATTATCGTATTAAAAAGCAATAATTTTCCGGCCAATAGATTGAGGAAAAATATTTGATGCCGCAAGTAATTTGAACGAAAATATTTTACGAAGTAATCTTCTATTATTAAATATTGACGAAGTACTTGTATGTATGTGTGTGTATATTCCTCACAATGCGGAAAAATGGCGACAACTAGAGCCGTCAAATTTTGAACACATGTAGTCCTCGATATGAACACGTGCATTTCAAAGCTCGAATTTTGAATTTTTGAGTTTGGAAATTATGCTTTTTTTATTTATTTCATATTTTATAAATTTTTGTTTAACAAACTCAAGGATTCAAAAGTGATGTGTAGACACTGCTCGAAATAAAACATTTTTGAGTTCGGCTCACCAGTGGGTTTGCCATTTGACAAACTGTAGATATTTATTGTTTAAATTTAGTCAATAACCTCAACTCTCTGAATGCAGAATGCTGCCACTGCCAGGAATAAAATAGTTTTATCTTTATCGCCCTAGTGTGCTGCACCTGATAGTTTAAAATTAAACGTTTAATAGAATTTTGTTGGCTATCGTTTTGATGCCATTCTAAGCTTTCCCAACGGATTTAACACTTCGAAGCATTGTTCAGTTAAAATGTAAAATCATGCTCTTGAAAATATAATCCATACACACAATTATACTTCGAAAATTGACTGGCAAAAACATAGTCCAGAATCAAATTTATCATCCATTCTATTTGGCAAGCGTTGCTACTGCACGAAAAAAAATGTATTTAATTTATATTCTATGCGCTCCTATTCATAGTTGATCTTCAGAATGTTTCTATTCAGCAAACTACAAGATTTTTAATTATATTTCAAATTTAATCAGTCTGTTATTGATTAGAAAACGGAACGACGACAGCAACAAACGTGCTTATTTTATTTATTAAAAATGCATCTACTAGACATAAATTAAAATACATTTAATTTATACGGTTATATATATACTAATTTATAAGATTTAAGTAACGCTAATTTATGGTCACATAGCGCTCGATTGCAGGGTAGAATACAGAGGTGAGGCAGTGTAGTTTATTTAAATGTGTTACTGGTTATTAAAATACAAGTAAACTTAGGACCATTAGTTACCGTTCAAGGGCATCGTCGCAGATGACTATCAAATCCTTTGCTGACCAGTGACGCATTTGTTGATACTCATCGGCTTGGACAATGCTAGGTCACCTGTACTATTAGTCTGTTACTTTAAAAGTAGAAATTTTAAAGTTATTTTCCTCAGCCTGATTTGACTCGCAACCATGGGAGCAACAGCCGAGAAAAAAAGGTCGAGTCGCTTAATTCTATTTTCTTTAATTTCCTTAATTTTCCTATTTCATTTTCGTTTAGAGTGTTTCCCATTCTGAAGAGCATGCAAGTGAAGGTTAAGATGAAATGCTGTTTCAAATGGCGTGAAAAAAATAAATGCTGCAAGGTGATGATGACACGAGTTACGACAGCAAACGAGGAAGCCTTGCAATGCTTTTGAAGTGCCTGCTTTAAAGTAACAGACTCAAGCAAGTTCTGCCGGGCACATAGGTCATAAAGGCATGGTAACATAACATAACCTGACTATTCATAAGGTTCTGAAGGATTCAATTTAGAACGTTCCAAACTTTAAAATAAGTGGTTAGTTTAGATAAAATCCTACTGTATGTTCTGAAAATGACAGCATTTGATCAAGCTCATGAATAAAAGCATCCTCTCCTCGATCCGAGGTTGTGAAATGCGTGACCGTAGGTAAAGTAAATGATGATCACTGCCAAGGATTACCAAGGTGTGTCTGCAGCATGTTGCCGTAAATAGTTGGAAAAGTTTTCAAAAAAATATTCAAAAACTTGCTGACTTTGCTTAAGGATGGACAATTCATTCAGAATCACAATCTGCTGACGAAATCGAAATTTTTACTTCACTTACCATAAAATCTACACACGAGTCCATCAAATATCAAATCTAGAAAGATCCCCTGTTGGGGTAGCGTTTTCACTTGCTTGTACGAAGTAAAGTAATTACGAAAAATTTCGGGTGTCACATTTCAACGAAAATATTTTCAATGAACGCTCTCGAATCCATTTGAACATTTTTTTTTTTGGTGACATCTGTATATACGGACAAAATAAAGGAATCTTTATTCGAAAACGGATCGTAAAATGGATTTAAAATGAATTCACAAGAGATTTCTTTCATGATGTCTATGCGTACGTATGTATCTCGCATAAATCAAACACGATTAGTCGCAGAGGTTGAAATGTTGTTTATGAATAATCTGTCATAATCTGTAGCTGTGCACTTCCCTTTTTCCTTGCAATCGGCCGCACCAAACGTATATATATCTATACACTCCTCCCCGTTACCCGGCTCGCTGAGCTCAGTAATTTTATTCTTATATGTTAGTAAATTGTGCATTTTTTGCTTTAAATGTGGTTGAATTAGGTTGCTTTTATATTCCAGTTAAGGTTTTTATACTTTAGTTAATCTGCATGAAATAGTGTAGAATTATCGACAATTTAAATTTTAAGTAGCACTAGGCCTAACGAAGCCATCATTTGTTTACCTTTGAAACTCTTAGTAGAAGAGTGAATTAAGCCAGTCGGGGCACCAACTTCAGCATCTTTTTACCCAGTGGGACCAAAAGTTAACTTTCAATTTTGTGCACAGAACATTTTGTCTTTGCGCCCGTTGGACGAATTGCTTAGTTTTGCGTGCAAACTCTAATTTTAATTAGGAAAAAAAAAATACATAAAAATTCAAAATATTTTCATTAAAAAAATCTGAAAGGTTTCAGATTTTAGATTACGTCCAAAGGGGCGTTTATTTAACATTTTGTGTGTTACCTTTATTTGTTAAATACCATGTTCTTCGCACTTAAACCATAAAATTCAGTTCAACAGCAATATCGCAAAATAATTTTAAATTCTGCATATCTTTAGAAATTTCGGTACACGCTCTCACGCGCTGGAGATAAAAATGTTTTTCTGTACAACG
>KK120812.1:556891-572895 GCA_000611955.2 Stegodyphus mimosarum
GAGGAATTTTCCCGTTCCTCTTTAACAAATTTCCGAATTTCAAGGAGAGTTGTAGATCGAAATCTGGACAATCCGCTTTTTAAAAGTCGAAAAGGGCGAAAACCCACGGGCGATACATCCGAAGACACAGTACGGATATGTATGAAGGGCATGACCTTGATACCCATTTCTTGTTTCATTTTTTCTAGGAAATTAACTGCGGATTTTGAGGTGTGGTTGCTTGCTATATTTTGATGCATTTCTACTGATTGAAGGCACTGTGGATAAAGAGAAGGTATTTCGTATTTGAAAACTGGGCATAAAATATATTCCTGATAATATGTGGAGTTGATCTCATCATTTTTCTCCACTCTCTTTATTTTTAATTTGCTGTTATATGAAAACCAGCAACAATCACAAATCTTTTGAAAATCTTTCTTTAGATTCCTTAAACTTTTATAATTTTTTTTTTCCTTCTCTTTGATCATAGTATATGGATCTCTTTTTGCTTCAGTCATTTAAATACAGTCATTACATTTAAATACATTTAAATAAAGTCATCTATTGTGACAACATTTTCCCATTTTTATCCGGGTTTCTCATAAAGAAATCTGTAGCGCGTTCTGCGTTCGGGCGATACGTCGTGGAGAAAAACGATGCACATTATCTTTCGTTTCCTTTTTAAATTCAAATCAGCATTCATCACTTTGTTCGGAGTTCACAACGAGTATTTTAAAGATTTTGCAACTGCCTAGACTTGGCGGATGTTCTTTCAACATTAAAGATCTTACTTTACTACATTCGAAACATTCCTTTTTTTTTTTTAGTCCAAAGGGCTTTGTCCCTGAAGGACTATTGTTTTCGTTTCGCGATTTTGCGTCGGAAACTTTAAAAGTCTGAATCACTTTTCAAATTGTTGCCACCAAATATTGCAGCTCTGTATTATATTTAAAGAAATTAAATAATGAAGAAAATGTATGTATGTTTCTCGCATTGTGATAAAACAACGGTATCTAGAGCCATCCAATTTTGAATAACGTACGTTTCCACCCGAATATGGCCATCTGGAAGCCCAAATTTGGAATTTGTTTTATTATCTCTTTCATATTTTGTAAAACTTTAACGAATTTTTGATGAACAAACTCAAAGATTTAAAAGCGAGAAATGGCAACACTCTACGGGAAAAAAAATTTATCATCAGCGCGGAACTGCGTATCAGAAATTTTAAAGATATGCTCAATTTAAAATTATTTTGC
Source organism: Stegodyphus mimosarum (assembly GCA_000611955.2). Classification (NCBI taxonomy): domain Eukaryota; kingdom Metazoa; phylum Arthropoda; class Arachnida; order Araneae; family Eresidae; genus Stegodyphus; species Stegodyphus mimosarum. The sequence continues at coordinate 558,127 of KK120812.1, forward strand.
GATATTGCTGTCAAAATGAATTTAAGTGCGAAGAACATGATATTTAATAAATAAAGGTAACACACGAAATGTTAAAAAAGCGCCCCTTTGGACGTAATTTAAAATCTGAAACATTTCAGATTTTTGTTTTTCTTTTTTTTCAGTATTCAGAGGTATTTTGTAATATTTCTCTTGAACTGCTTTCCAAAGTCCAACAAGAGTTGTACGTTTTTTTAAAACCCGCTTTTTAAGTGTCCAAAAGCATAAAAATCCAAGGGTGATAGATCAGGAGATTTAATAGGAATGAGGTGAAGGGTATGACCTTGATAACTGTTTCCTTTTCCATTTTTTTCCAGGAAATTAACGGTAGATTTTGAAGTGTGGCTGCTAGCTTTGTCTTAATGCAGTTCTACTGATTGATGCTCCGTTTCGACAATTTTTGACTTTTTTCATAATAACTCTTTTTTAAAAGTTCAAAAGCGGAAAAATCCGTGGATGATGCATCAGGAGATTTAGTAGGTATATTAGTAAAGGTATGGCCTCAATACACGTTTCTTGTTCCATTTTTTTCCAAGAAATTAACGGTGGATTTTGAAGTGTGGCTGGTTATTTTCTCTTGGTGCAGTTCTACTGATTGATGGCACAGTACGTAAAAGGAATTTATTTCATTTTTGAAAATTGGGTATAAAATGTGTTCCTGACAATATGCGGAGTTGATCTTAACAGTTTTCTGTACTCTCTTTCATTTTTATTTGTCGTTATATCAAAAACAAGCTGCGATGTTAAATCCATTTGAAAAACTTTCTTTACATTCTTTGAACCATGTTTTAAGGTCATGTGGTGTCTACATCAAATATTTATACAAGTCTTTGCGCAATGGCTATTATTAGTTATATTAGAAAAGGCGAAGTGCAAAAAAGTGTGCATGCAGTAGACGCAGTCAACTGATCAATGCTCACGTTTACAGAGTGTTGGGAATTTTTTTTTTATATTCGCTATACTATTCGTATTTGGGACGCAATATCCGAATGCTGATATATTCCAAATAATTGCCACCAATATTATCGCCCTGTATTATATTTTATGAAATTAAATAATGAAGGATCTACATAAATGAATGTATGTTTCTCATATTGTGATAAAACTACGGTATCTAGAGCCATCAAATTTTGGATATTGAACGTTTCCACCCGAATGGGGGTATCTGGAGCCGAAATTTGAAATTTGGAATTTATTTTATTATCGATTTCATATTTTGTAAAACTTTAACGAATTTTTGATTAACAAACTCGAGGATATTAAAGCGAGCAATGGAAACGTTGTACAGAAAAAACATTTTATCTCCAGCGCGCCAGACTGCGTATCGGAAATTCTAAAGATATAGTCATTTTAAAATTATTTTGTGATATTGCTCTTGAACTGAATTTTATGGTTTAAGTGCGAAGAACAAGATATTTAATAAATAAAGGTAAAAATCGGAAACCCTTCAGATTTTTTAAAATATTTTTGTAGTTTTTTTATTTATTTATTTTTGTTTTGACGGGATATATGAGGAATAAGTTTTCTATTTGTATTGTTGAAGTATGAGATAAACTGTTTATTCATTCGGATCACATTTTTTAAAATTTATTTTTTATCATTACAGCATTTTATCACTGTTTTCTTGTTCAACAGTGCTTTATGCATACACCAATTAAACTTTTCTTTTAAAACATGGATTATCTGCTGCTAGTTTTACGAAAGTGTTTTTAAAATATCGACTAAATCGAAAATTGAACATTTATTTATATTGTGTTACGGATTTTGTACTTATTTAGCTATTTTTAGTAGAATTGTAATTAAAATTTTTGTATTTCCCAGTGAAATGCAGCGCGTGATGACTTTTAAGAGAAATCTACGCCGAAAATGTAAAAATACATGCATTTAATAAATAGATATCTCGTAATTGTTTTTGCTATCCAGAAATATCGAGAAAATACCAGAATGGTCTCGTGCATGATTAAAAAGCTCATAAAAGCTGGAGGAAAACATCTCAATTCAGTTGTTTACTTAGTGCTGTGATTGATTGTAGAGAATTTGCTTTCTCTGTATTTTAAATTGAGTTCTATTCAACGTTCTAGTGGCTTAAAATGTAACTATTGTGAGATATGATATTGTACGAATATCTCTGAGGAAATGTCAGCATTTTGTTTTATTTCTTGGGATAAGAATAAATTAACTTTTTTTCGACTTGTGCATTCAATCCATTAGGAACCCGAACGCACGCAGCAGTATTTATTATCAAAGTTTTTGCTTGAATTGCTTTATTGCTTTATTGCTGTAGTGGTCTCAAACTCGAATTGCATGCGGGACGAATCAGAGATCCGAAAGCAGCTAACGAAACAATATTTTTAAATTGAAATGAAAAGTTTTTTAAAAAAAAATTTTAAAATTAAATTTTAATTTTATTTAATAAAAATAATAATAATAATGACACAAAGAAAAAGAAAATTCCAGTTTATGTTTTTATTTTTAGCCTGAAATTTAAGACTGGTACCTGCAAGAAATTTCTGTTGGTTACGCTTTTTAAGTCAAAGTTATTGATAGCTAAATGTCAAATTTCGAGAGTGACATTTATTAAATAAAATTACATTATGTTGAACTAATCACTAAAAAACTTACTTTTAATTTAAGCTGATAGTAAAGAATTTACGAAAACCTTTTGAGTGGGACAAAAATTGACAGTAAATAATAACAACCTCTATTATCTTTCTTTTATTTATTAAATCTTTCTTTGATGAATGTCCCCCAAAAACGTATTTTTATATAAATAATTATAAACTTTTATTTGATACTACAGCTTTCAACTACTCCTCATGATGCTCCGATTCTGAAAACGTTCTCAATCTTGGAGAAAATTTACTAAAAAAATATTTTTATCACGAATTAGGAATGCTCATTTGTTAATCTGGTTCTTTTCTTATTAATTTTCAGCACCGAAGGGGGGAGGAACTGCTTACAAATAAATGTATTCTCAAAACAAAGCAATTATTGTTATTGCAAAAATTTATAATTGAACGGTATTTTTCGTTTGACAAATATAAAGAAATACTATTCAAATCTGCATCTTCAAATCTTTGGATAAGATTCATTAATTAATTAGCTCCATTTGTAAATATTTCGGGGCGTTATTCACGTTCCTTTTAAATGGTGATGAAACTAATATAACACTGGACTAAAAATCATTAAAACCTTAAACCTTTCTTTAAATTCTTTCCAAAATAATCAATATCATAATAATGATCATTAATTTATGGAAAATATATTCGCTGGCAACATAAAATTGTTTCGAAGGCCAGCAGTTTGAGAACATTGCCTTATTGTTATGTCATGTGCTTACAGTGATGCCATCTATTGTAGTTCTGCAAAAACAGTGTGTATTTCATGTTATTTCTAATAGATGGCGCCACGAACAAAAGTTAAAAGTCAAGAACTGTCGACCGACTCGAAACTGCCGATGCTACAAACCTTCTTTCATTTCCGAACTCTAATTAACATACATTTTGCAAAACAAATGACACTCCTTAGTAATACGTTAGGAAGAATTAAGTATTTAATTCAGCTGCCAGATTAGAGAACGCAATGGATACAGAAATACTTTTTTTACAGTTAGAAAGAAATGTTTTAATTTTGGCTAACCGATTCTTTTTGGAATATAATTTTTTTTATAGAAGGTTTCATATTTCACTGCAAGAGTTTCGAAAGTCCATGGATTAATGAATTTTTGAAATGAATGAAAATAATGAGGAATTTAAATTCTTAAGCAGCTAATAATAAACAGCAGCATCAGGGCCAGTTTATGGAGTTACGAGGTCCTACGCAAGTTCGGAGGAGCCTTCTGACGGAGTTCCTTTTAAAATTATTCTATATTCTGGCCATCAACAGACTGTTACGTACTTTATTATTACTAATAATTTTATTTCGAAAGCAAAGCGTTGTGAGAAGTTACTTTTTTTTTTTTTTTTTGCATATTCATAGTTTCAAAAATAATGCACTTCACAGTAGTCAAATAGAACAGAAATACATTAAAAAATTATAACACATAATATATATAATACACTAGTTATCATAAATTAAGGAAAAATCACAAAAATCGCGATTAGTGAAAAAATTACGTATAGAATTTTATGAAACTTACCCACAATATACAACACATTATAAGGTATCAAATTACACAAAAAGAAATTAATAGACGATTATGGTAGTATAGAAATTAACACATGTAAAAAATGAACAAATCGAAGGTGTCAGTTTGCTATAGGAAAAGTACCTTCAATATGGAATATGATCGCCTCTAGAAGCATTACAGCACAGTGATGTGTGATGCCTTCAATTATGCAGTCTATCAGTTCCACAGGAAGGGAGATCCATTGCTCTTGCATAGCAGTTACAAGGGCGGATTGAGAGCAGCTAGACGTCTCCCTAAAGCATCCCAAACGTGCTCGATAGGATTCAAGTCCGAGGATCGAGCTGGCCACTCCATGCGCATAATTTTTTTCTGTTGAAGATAATCATCTACGATGCGAGCCCTGTGTGATCTTGCGTTGTAGTCCTGTAACAGGAAAGCATCACCTATTGCGCCGGCATATGGGCGCACATAAGCATCAAGGATATCACCTCTATAAACCTGAGCATTCAGGTTCCCCTTGGGAAGACATGGAGGTCTGTGCGTCCACCCAAAGAGATGCCCCCCCAAACACAGACACTGCCTCTTCCATATGCATCTCTTTCACGGATGTTTGACGGATGATAACGGGTTCAAGGTTCTCTCCATATCAAATAACGCCTACTATCGCTTTCTAGGCTAAACCTGGAGTCATCCGTAAAGAGAACAGCCCTCCATTGATCAGGCGTCCAGTGGACATGTTGCCGTGCCCACTGCAAACGGTCCCTTCTATAGCGTGATGTGAGCGGCATGCAAATGGCTGGTCGCCTCGCATACAGACCACCTTCGTGAAGCCTTCTACGCACAGTTGACATTGACACCGACCTTCCGGTGGCTACTGCAAGGGAGGATCTAAGAAGAGTCGGAGTAACAATTCTATTCCTGCGTGCACATAATGTCAAATATCGGTCATTGGTGCTCGTCGTAGCAGTTGGCCGTCCTCGGCTGAACCTCCTAGATGCCGAATCTGCGGTTTGAAATTGAAAAGTCTATGAACCACAGAAGGACTCACATTTAGCCATCTGGCCACTTCTGTTTGACTTTGTCCTGTCTCCAGTCTCCCAATGGCTCTCCATCGTAGTTCTGCAGGCAAATGATACCTAGAGGTCATTGTTACGAATTGACTATCTCAGATTTCTGATGTCACTATCACAGTGAAATATGTAGGCTTGCTCTCAAACATGGACTTTTATGTTCCTCGCAGATGACGTATTCGGAGTGCAGCGCCACTAATTTGCATACTGCAGTTTTACTCAGCTATTCTTACTTGGCAGGATATTCAAATTTTACAGGGTTTAGCTTATTTTTGAGGGAGTTATAGCTTTTTTTTAGATTTTTCCTTAATTTATGATAACCAGTGTATTAAGCAATGTACATACCATTTTCAGCAAAATAACAGCAAAGGTATAGCCTATTTTCTCTAAAAGTCATAAAAAATTAACAATTTCCTACATGGAAAATTCTAAAATGTAAGTTTACCTCATTCGCATTTCTTGTAATTTTTTAAAATTTTACAATACTATATTGTACATATTTAATTTTTAATCTGGTTTATTAACTTTTATCGCTCGTCATAAAAAGTGTCTTTTTATCTCTCGAATGGGCTATTAGCCTCGAAACGGGATTTTGCGTCGTCCACTATAAACGGCGAAATACTTTTCAAGTTGTTGCCACCAAATATTATCGCCCTGTATTATTTTTAAAGCCATCAATGTAATGAAGAATCTCCATGAACGTATGTATGTTCTTCGCACTGTGAGAAAACGACGGTACCTAGAGGCATCAAATTTTGAATAACTAAGTCCTCCACCCGAACATGTGCATTCAGAAGCCCGAATTTTAAATTTCGGATCTTATGGTTCATATTTTGAAAAAAACTTGGAAGAATTTTAGATTAAGAAACTCAAAGCGATTTGAAAGCGAGCAGCACCCTACAGGAAAAAAAAAAAAAAAAAGCAAGCGAAAAAATCGGAAATTCTAAAGATACTCTGTTAAGGGGGGAAAAAAAAAGAAAACTGTTTGCCACTACATCGTTTTTAAACATATGGCTGCTATGTTGTTTTGAAAATTTTTGCAGTTTTTTTGCTGAATTGTGTATTGCTTAAGTGCGAAAAAAGAATGCTTAATAATAAAGCTAAAAAGAAGTGGGTTAGCAAGAGTGAGTACAACAGCAGACTGCTAGATTGCGAGCTCAGCGGGGGATTGAAAAACATTAGCAAATCCTTTTGGACGATCGTTAAAATCTGAAAGCTTTCAAACTTTTTTCTTTCCTTTCTCTTATCTTAATGATTTTTTTTTTTTTTTTTTAAAAAAAAATTTTTGCATAAAATCACGTAATATTTTTCTTTTGTGAAATCTTTCCTCTTTACATTGCTTTACTGTATGTTCCTTAAATCTTTCCTCTTTACATATCGTACTTTTTGAGCAGCAAACATTTTAATTAACTTATCAGTTTCCAATGAATATGCAATCTGCCTTTATACTCTTATCGAAAGACTTCTTAATGTTTTTCATTCACTGCAGATCGTGGCTAAACATTTATATATTCACATAAATAATGATATGGAGTTGTAACTGCTCAGAATTCAGCTCATAAATTGAATAAATATTCCAGTTATAAGCACTTTTGTTCATAGATACAGAATCCACTCTATTGTTGCGAAATGCTGAGCTGCGGTAAGATAGCTTCTCCGCAAAGCGGGTTCAGGATTGCCAGAAAATGGCAAGGAAAGCAGGGTTGCTAGATTTGGGGAGAAATCGCCCATTTGGCGACATTTTGGAGACAAAATTAGCGATATGCCATAGACGAGGCGAGATTCTAGAACGAACTCTTACCGGTTTGCCCCAGAAGGTTCTCGAAGGCAGATCAAAAGCTATATAAACCCTCTCTGTACGTGGAGTAGCAGTTTTATCGCGAAGAATATCTTAAGTGTTTTGCATTCAGTAGCAGTGCTTTGAGATTAACAGCTTGAGAGAGATCAACAGAGTCGGGAACTGTGCTATAGTGCTTTGCCGTGAAGCTGTCTTTACCACTGTAGCCTGATAGCCTGAAGCCTGTGTTGCTGATTGTTTCAGCGTGTATATCATAGTTTTCGACAACTGTAACGCGTCTTTGAAACTCTCCTGTAAAATACTGACGAATAAATTGTAGTTTGATTCTTCATCTAGTGTTGTTATCAATCACTCCAAATCCACGAACCCGTAGAATGCAACATTTTCATTCTCACTACACCTGTTTATGGAAAACAATTTTAAATTCTGTACTTGCAATCAATCCAATTTCAACATTTTCTATAAGAAAACGCATAACATTGCGAGGATTTATTTAATTTCCTTAATAGTTAATTTTATTTTGAAGCAACCTTTCCCATCGCTCTTGCTTTCAAATCACACTATTTTGTCAGAATGTAAAGGACTTAGCGCGTATTTATTCAAATGCGGTAGAAAGAAGTTAATATTTAATGGAAGGTTTTTTTAAAGCGAATTTAGAGTGTGTTCTCCCCGCCTGAAGGCTACGTTATTATCTTCGATTTACTAGCGATTAGATTTTTGTGGCGTTGAGCTCTTCTTGCCGTTAGGCTTGTTTACGCCGACTTTTACGAGCCAAATCCAGCTTGCCCGTTAAGTAATCTTTGAAACCGTTAGGCTAAACGTAACTCCATTTAAGTTGTTACATTTTAAGTTTAGCTTTTGTAAGCATGAGTAAGTGCCGTCTGTGAACTTTAATTTGAGTTAATAAAAGATTTTTTACGCCCTTCTCTGGATCATGTCGTACTTAGGGACAATTCCCTACAAAGTCTTGAAACGTCTAGTTAGTTTATGCCCCGAAGTATACGAGAAGTTAGAACACTTACAAAAGACTATTGTTTTATAATTTCTGTTTTATAATTTCCAGTTGTTGTAGTTTAGAAATTATGAAATAAAGTATAAAAACCTCAAAAGAAGAAAAGAACCAAATAGAAAAGAAGCAAATTTATGCTTATTTTTTGCCTGAAATCTAAAAGTTGGTATCTGCTAGAAATTTTTATTGGTCAGAATTTATAATTCAAATGTATTGTTGTTGTTGTCGTGTCCATTACCACAATGAACAATAATTGCCAGAGCCTACTCCGAAGAGAGGTTGGACTTCTATTTTCCACCCCCAATTTTGAGGAACAGCACCCGGGGGGGGGAATCCAGGGGTCTCTTCCTCTCCTCTCCCACCAATCCAGGACTTTCGGCTCGCCGCATATTTAAAGTGCCGCCATGCCGCACCGACACTATACATTTACAAACATCCATGCCTTCTCCGGGATTCGAACCCGAGCCCTTCGGCACGGTAGTCAGCGACGCTAACCACTATACCGGTTGGGCGACTTCAAATGTATTGACTGCTCATATTAAAATTTTCAGATTGATATTTATTCAAATTATTGTAATACATTGAAGCAACCAGTAAATAATTTATTTGAAATTTAATCTGGAACGAAATATACGAAAATTTCCCAAGAGAAACGAAGCTTGAAAAGTAAATTATGACAACCTATTCGCTTTCTTTTTATTTATTGCATTTTTCTATAGAGCATACAAAAAAAAATGATTGTACTTAATAATAAGCGCCTTCGTTTTTTACTACACCTTTCGGTTACAATATCTCATGGGATCATGGGAATTCGATTTTCATAAAGTTTTTAACCTTGGAGGAAAATTACTAGAAAGTACCTTCATCACGAATTTGTAGATCAGTCTTCTTTTCGTAGAGAAGTTTCAACTATGAATAAAAACTTCCAAAATAAAGCGATTTCTAATTCATGAATTTAATATTTTAATATTGAGGTTTAAAATACACTGCTCGACATTGAAAATGCAACACCAAGAAGGAGTGGTCAGAAACTTATGCAAATTTTAGAGTAGACGCACGTGAAGTAAGATATAAGGGAAGGAAAGTGTAGAATGGGCAATATTCGTGTCGTTATTTCTGCCAGACGAATTATCGAAGAAAGTTGGTTTTTGTCTCGGAGGATACGTGTAATAGGAGAGAATACCAGGCCGCCGTCAACGAAGGCACTTCCAGCAGATAGACGATTTTACGAGGGGTATGGTGATCGGACTGAGAAGGGCGGGTTGGTCATTACGTCAAATCGCAGCTGATACCCACATAGATGCGAGCACGGTGCACCGGCTATGGCGAACATGGTTGGAACAAGGAAATGTGGGAAGAAGGAGGGGTTCAGGTGCAGCCAGAGTGACGTCAGCACGCGTGGATCGAAGCATCCGCCGACAAGCTGTGGCGGTCCCGCAAGTCACTTGTACCGCGATTCTGCAGCATGTGCAAGATACCCTGGATGTTCCCGTGTTGACCAGAACCATTTCCCGTGATTGGTTGAACGTGGCTGCACTCACGACGTCCGTTACGAAGACTGCCATTGAGACCACAGCATAGGCGCCAACGTTTAGAATGGTACCAGACTGGAGTGATGTGGATGACGGAATGGCGAAACGTCGTGTTCTCAGATGAGTCACGCTTCTGTTTATCCAGTGACAGTCGCCACATACGTGTGTGGTGTCGATATGGAGGCAGATCTAATCCGGCAGTAACTGGGGAACGCCCCACCGCGCGATAACGTGGCATAATAGTTTGGGGCGCTGTTGCCTACGATTCCAGGTCACCTCTAGTTCGTATTCAGGGCACTATGACGGCCTAACGATACTTGGATAATGTACTGCGGCCGGTGTCAATCCCCTACCTTCAGGGGCTGCCTAATGCAATTTTTAGAAGGATAACGCCCGACCACACAGTGCTCGCCTCTGGCAACATGCTGTGCAAGGTATACAAATGCTTCCCTGGCCACCGTTCTCTCCTGACCTGTCTCGAACATGTGTGAGATGTGATTGGATGCCGTTTGTAGACTCTGGCCCTGCCTCGTTCAGAAGACGAACTGTGGCAAATGGTTGAAATGGAATGGAGAGCCATCCCTCAGGACACCATCTGCACTCTTATTGACTCTATGCCTAGACGTGTTTCTCGGTGCATCGCTTTCCGCGATGGTCGTACATCCTGCTGAGCCGACGCCGTTCTCGCTCTCTATTCTGACTATCATTTTGAAATAAAGATCACTTATTGCTGCTTGCTGTCTCTATGTCTTTTTTCCAAATTTCATCACTTTCTGACCACTTCTTCTTGGTGTTGCATTTTCAATGTCGAGCAGTGTATAATTACACAAAATATACTAAGCAACAGCTCGAGTCTTCTCAAATTTATATAAAGCATATTAAAAAAACGAATGTGAAATTTTTCTAAAAATGAAATTTCGTTAACTATTAGGTACGCTACTGAACTAAAGCAAAAATTTAAATTATTGAGAAGTCCGCTTGTTAAGGTACGTTTCATCAGTTTGTTAAGCAATTATAGATTAAATAAAATCTAAAAAGGAATTAAAAGTTTTTGTTTTGTTGAATGACAACATTATGGATATGCTAGATTATTAGAATACAGCAAATCGTACTAAAGCTACCAGCCTATGCAAAAGGATGCCTTCGTGGAGGACTTTCTAAATTTCTAAGATATAGGTGGTTGAGTGGGAAGTTGCAGGTAAAATAAAGGTTTCAGTTTTACCGTAGAGACAACATTTGCCAAGACCTATTTCTATTTTCTTTCCGTGTTTCATTTTTTACTGCATTTAATTAAACAAATGAATGGTAACGATCTCGTCTTGTCAAATGGAAATACTCTGATAACTGGCTATGCGCGACACGTTGTTAAAGATAAATTAAATATCCTATGCTCTGCGCGGGAGTAACACTTGCCAAAGGAAGTGAATGACATAATCATCGTTGCGTATTGGAAAACAGCAGCTCAAAAACTAAGAATGCCTTGCTAAAAATTCAAAAAGTTCCATTCCCTCTCTCCTTTTTCTTTTTTTTCCCTCCCTTAAATTTTAGGTTGCGAAATTTTTACAGTAAATTTAGCTTCTAAATTTACATTTATACCCAACTCGAATTTGACCTATATTTTCCAGGATAAAATTAGTATTTTTAGCTATAAAAAGTTGCTGCTTATTATTTCCGAAATTTAATACGTATTATTGTAATATTTTCCAAAAATTTCCATAAATTATAATAACATCTTCAGAAATTACTGTAACATTTTCCCAAAATTGCTACGTATTATTATAACATTTTCCGTCTGAAAATTAATATAACATTTTTCAGAAATTACTGCATATTATTATAACACTTTTCGAAAACTGTTACACATTATTTTAATATTTTCTGGAAGTTACTCGATATTATCATAACATTTTCCGAAAGTTATCGCATTGTTATTACATTTTCTTAAAATTATTGTAAAGTATTACAACATTTTGCGAAAATTCCTGTATAGCAACTGTATTATAGTGCTTTGAAAAGTTAACGTGACAGTATTAAAATATTTGCCGAAATTTAATATATATTACTATAATATTTTCTGAAAATTACTCTCTATATAACTCTTTCTAAAAATTACTCTCTATATAACTCTTTCTAAAAATTACTGTACATTAGTATAGCAGTTAGGGCTCACCAGCGGCCGAGCGGTAAAGACGCTGAACACTGGTAGTTCGGTCCGAGGTTCGAATACCGCGAACGGGCTGGCTGCATGGGCGCTTTCGTGGTTCTCCCCATGTGTAACGTGTATACGAGCCAGTTTTTCTTAGAAAGTCTTCCACAAAGGCATCCCTCCCCTTAGGCAGATAGCCCTCGTGCGCTTTGCCATAATTGAATAACCTAACCTAACCTATTATAATATTTACAGAAAATTACTACATATTATTATAATATTTTTCTCATACTGCTCTATATTATTATAAAATTTTCCGAAACTTATTTTATGCTGTTATCACATTCTCTTAAAATTATTTTACAGTATTACAACATTTTGCAAAAATTACTGATAATATTTTTCGAAATTACTGATAAAAGTTTTCGATTTTTTGAATTATTTTATATATATTATTATAATAATTTCTGAAAATTACTACACGTTGTTATAATATTGTAAGAAAATTTATGCACGTTGTCATTATATTTCCCGTTTATCACTATATAATATTACACATAAACTTTTTGTACGATTATTACTATTTTCTAAAAATTACTGAATAGTATTATACTATTTTACAAACTCTGTGTAGACATTTTCCACAATGACTATGTGCAAATATTTTCTGAAAATTACTGGATATTATAATAACATTTTCCGACAATTATTAATCCAATTAAAATAGGTTGCTGTGTACGTTGCCCTTAACATTTCCTTTAAGGGAAAATTTTCTTACGCTCAAAATAAAACTGATGCCACCAAAAAACAACTTACAAAGAAATGGCTAAAAACTAATTCTAAACAACAGATTCATAAAGAAATTTCTAATAGCGTGTCTTCCGACATCAGTCGGAGACGAATGAAAAGAATTCTAATTTTGGCAGGTTCCGTTTTGGGCAGATAAGTATATATCGAGAAATGAATTGCGCTGTGAACTGGGACATCCGTGGGATGTCCAAAATAAAACATGAATGCCCATCACGGCATGGTCCACAGGAGAAACCTTTTTTTTGAGCAAAGCATCGACAATGAAACGGGGAAAATTGCGGGGGACAAGCAAGAAGGGGATGAAATTCTCTTTTGTTCGGAACAATCGCACCTATGAAAGTGAGAATTGGAGAATAATAGAATGTTGGCGAAAATTTCTGGGTCGCCTTGGATGAAAGAATGGAGTTTCGAATCTGCAGCTAGTTATCATTTACGGATGATACTCATTACGTAAAAGATTCTGCCATGGGAACATGGAACAGGAAGAAAGGAATTAATTTTGAACTTATAAATTTATAATGTACTGCTATAGTCAAATACAACATTCGGATATTTTAACACTTTGACTTTTGAAGAAATTCCGATATTTACCTCACGAACGAGTTCAGTTTGGTCTTTTTAATTTTCGCCTTAGTGTTACGCCACATAACGTTACCAGAACATTTGCCGTCACATCGGAGTGCAAACTGACAATTCTCATAAGTATTTTCCATTCAAGTGGCATGAAAATTTATCTAAATAGTTAATAGCATTTTTAATATGAGTACGAAATTAAAAGTGCAAATCATTTAAAAATTCAGAGCCCACCAGCGGCTGAGCAGTAAGGTCGCTGAACACTGGTTATTTCGATCCTAGGTTCGAATCTCGCGAACAGGGTGCCCGCATGGGCGTTTCCGTGGTTTTTCCCATGTGCAACATGCGTAAGAGCCAGTTATCCTTAGAAAGTCCTCCACGATGGTATCCCTCCTTTTAGGCACATAGCCCTCGAGTGCTTTGCCATAATCAGATAAACCAAACTATTTAAAAATTCAGTAATTTAAACGCGAGATACATAATTACTAATAGTTGATGTTTTGAATTATTTTATAATAATCTACGACTTTAATTAGTAATTATTTTATGTTAATTAACCAGTTATTATAATTTAAATCTTTACTACAACTTATCCTTTTCGTAGTCTTCCCCAGAATGCAATTAGCTGTTTGTGTATTTAAGCCAAAGCTTTGAATGTTTAGATTAGATTCATTTATGATCGACTACCGGTCCAGCATCACCCCAGAACGTTCGCTTCTGTAACAAATGGTTACTCCCTTTTTACTTCCTTACACAAAGGAAGTATTGTAATCGTGAAAAATTTCGGGTATCATTTTTCAACGAAAATATCTATTTTGACTGCTATCGAATGCAATTTAACGATGTTTTTGAGTGACATTCGTACGTAAGAACAGAATAAAGGACTCTTTTTTAATATATATATATATATATATTACTGATTTAAAATGCATTCTGAAGAGATTTTTTCGTGGCGTCTGTATTCACGCACGCATGTACGTACGTATGTATGTATGTATCTCGCATAACTCAAAAACAGGTAGCCTCAGAACGTTGAAATTTTGTATATAGGACTACTATAACATGTATATGTGCTTCTCCTATTTTGGTTACAATCGGCAGCACCAAAAGTATATAAATTTATGTATATATATCCACTGTGTCACTCTGTTCAGTGAGCTCAATTTCTTTATTCTTATATGCTTGTAAATCGTGCATTTTTCGCTTCAAAAATTACTGAATTATGTTGTTCTTATCATCCGGTTAAGGTTTTTATGCCTTTAGTTAACCTTTATGCTATAGTTATAGAATTATCAACAATTTAAAAGTTGTTTAATTGTTTTGGCCATAGCAGCCATATGTGTTTACATTTGAAACTTGGAGAATATTGGGTTTGTTGCTAATCTAGAGAAACTAAGCTTCGCAACAACAAAGATAATGCCTTTTGAGAATTAAATCATGCTGAATCCATTCCGGAATTTATTCGAGGAAATAAGTTTTACTTCGTAATTTCCTGTTTAAGATTTACTTCGTAATTTTTAATATAGGTATTTTGAGTTTTATATATTGTGGCGAAGTGAGAACTGAATATGAACTGAATTGAATGAGAAATACTGCACGATCTGAGAAAAACTGTTTCTTTCTTTCTTTTTCTTTCTTTTCTCTTTTTTTTTTTTTTTTTTTTTTTTTTTTTTTTTTTTTTTTT
>KK120812.1:572921-600810 GCA_000611955.2 Stegodyphus mimosarum
ATTATAGTATTTGAATAGGACATTTGGCAACTATTAGTTAATTCTCCACATGATATACTTAATTTTTTCGCATTCTGGATGAGTTATAAAATGAATGAAATGTAACGCTGTTAAGTGAAGCTAGCGCCAGAGTGTCGCTATGGTAAACAAATATAGTGAATTTTAAACAGTGCATTTATTCTATTGTGGTTTATGCGCTATCGATGAAGTAGATTTAATTCAATCCAATAAGTTTAAATGAAATGCAAAATGCGTATAATTTAATATTCCGTACAAGGAAGTCATGTGGTGTACACATCAGACTTTTTTCCTTCGCCTTCATGCTTCCATCCTCACGGATTTCGACCACGCTACTATTTCACTGAAGTCAAACGCCGATTAAAGGTTTGGTTTAATTTACTACGGCAAAGCACACTGGGCTATCTGTCTAAGGGGAGGGATGCCTTCGTAGAGGATTTTCCAAGGGACACCGACTCGTATGCACATTACACAGGAGGAAAACCACGAAAACTCCCATGCAGCGAGGCTGTTCGCCTGGATTCGAACGCATGTCGGAAATAGTGATGAGCGATTTTACCGCTCGGCCGCTGGTGGGCTTGCCGTTAAAAGCTGCACTTCAATCGAGCTGACAAAGTCGCTCTGTTGTCTGCATTTGAATTGAACGTTATCGTACGTTAATTTAAATAACCACGAGAAGCGAAGGTACCGGCACAAGCAGTGCCTTTCTGTTTACTTAAGAATTAAATAAAAAGGTTATTTTAACTTTCGTAAGACCTTGGTCACTTGCTGCAAACTAAAGCGATAACTCGATGTCAGTTCAGGAGGATCTACCGGACTTGGGAACAAATATCTAAATACAGAAGAAAAGTTACAATTTTAACCTTTAATTATCATAGTGTCTTGCTTTAGGAATTTAAGAGCCGTTTTAGTAATTTAGGAACCGTTTTAGTGAATTTAATTCATGCTGCAATTAACTGATCTGATTTATAATGTTTTTAATTACCAGTTTTTGTAAATTAATTTCATAAGTTTCGTGATTTTCACCGAGTAGTTAGCATTTATTATCATGGCCTCTGCATAAAAATTAAGGGTACAGTTAGACTCTCGGAAAAAAATCGCATAATATTTCAGAAATTATTTTCTGTTAGCAAAAAAAATCGCATTTATTGAACTTAAAAATGACAATTCTTAAGATCTGTCAGTAAATTTGTGCCCATTATTTTTTTGCATTTCCATTACCCATTGGTTAAAAAATATATATTTTTTATATGATATATATATATAACGTTTGTGAGGTTTTTTTAATTTACATAGTTATTTTACGCTTGAAATCTCTTTGGTTGCAGAAGGGGGCCACACCAAACACACACACACACATATATTTATATATATATACTCACTCTCTTACCCGACTCGATGAGCTCAATTTTCTTTTCCCCTTATATGTTGGCAAACTGTGCATTTGTTGCTTTAAAAGTGATTGAATTATCTTGTTCATATGTTCTGCTTAAGGTTTTTATGTTTTTAGTTAATCTGCATGCAACAGCTGTAGAATTATTAATAATTTAAAAATTAAATGGCACTAAAACTAACAACGCTGGGGTTTGTTTACATTTGAAACTGTTAGTAGAACAGTGAATCAAGTCAGGTTGGTGCACCAACAAGTCAGTTGGTTTAGGTTTTTTTTTTTGTGTGTCTTTTTTGCAGTGGGACCGCTCTTTTTGTGCAGTGGAACCGACAATAAACTTTCAGTTTTGTTCACCGAAAATTTTGTCTTCCTGCCTCCTGACCGAATTCCTTGTTTTGGCATAGAAATTCTAATTTTAGTTATAAAACCTGAAGCCTGAATTTTGAATTTCGAATTTTATATATCTCATATTTTGTACAAATTTTGATTAACAAGCTCAAAATTTCAAAGCGAGCACTGTACGGAACAAGACATTTTTATCTTCAGCGCGCAAGACTGTCTGTAGGAAATCCTAAAGATATGATGTTTTTAAATATTTGTGATTTTGCTGTTGAATGAAATTTTATGGGGGAACGTAATATTTAATAAATACAGTTAACGCGCAAAACATTTATAATAAAAAGACAAAAAAAGTATTTTGCAAGCCATATTACTGAGAAAACTGAGCATTGATATGATGCTGAGAAAAATTTGATTAAAAGAAAAAAAAAATTAAAAATAAAAGAAAAGAAAATGTATGCCAACACTTAACTTTGCATTGCGAATTCTAAACATACACTGGTATGCTGCTTTCAGAATTTTTGAAATTTTGCTGTTGAATTATATGTGCCATAAGTGCGAAGAAAAATGTGCATAATAACGACGCTAGTAGGAGTGACTGCAACAGCAGACTGGTAGACTACGAGCTCAGCGAGAACATAGAAAACTTTACCAAATCCTTTTGGGCGATCGTTAAAATCTGAATTCTTTAAGACTTATTAAAAAAAATTCTTTTTATTATTAATATCATTCTTATATGAAGGAGCTGAAAGATACGGATTTGAGAAAATTGAAACACTACCCTTCTCTGACAGTTTCATTAAAAATTTACTCATAAAACACATTATTTTTGTTCTATTTTAAATAACAATAACAATAACGTAATTCGTTCAACTAATTATTTTACAGGTTTAATTTTCCTGTTTGTGTGGCATCAAAAAATTTTTAGCAATTGGATTTCGACTTGGTTAAGCCTTAGAGAAATTACACGGAATATAAGTTCTAGAGAACACAATCTGAAAACCATTGGCTTAGAGTATTGGAGAATTATTCATATAACCTATTAATATTGATAAGAAAGCCGTTGTAAATAGTTTATAGTCCTTCTGAACACTTTCAGTCGTGAGTCACAGATAAAAATTAAATAAAATAGTCTTAGATAAAATAAATACTCCTTTCCTGAAGAGATATCTTCTGTATTGTTCGCAAAGTTTATTACTTTCCGCGAATAAAAAGTAATGTCTGAGTTATCAATTGTTTGTTGTAGTTTCTTAGGTGAGTTAATTTTATTCGGACAGAGATTATGAGACCTCTTTTTGCAAATAAAAAGAATGACTTTTGTATTTAATTTCAGGAGCACATGAAAGATGAGAGTATTTTATTTCATGCAGTGTTTTAATTAAAACTGAGGAACTGATAAATACTTTATATTTTACCGAATGGCAACAGTCTAGAGCGTATGAGAAAAACTTTTTTATTTATTTATTTATTTCGAGTAGTATTTCTACTGTTCGCTTTTAAATCGCTAATTTACTAATCAAAAACTTCTCAGATTCTTACAAAATATGAAATAAATAAAAAACTGATTCGAAATACAAAACTCGGGTTCCAAGGTGCACATGTTCAGGTCATTGCTTTTGCGCAACATTAGTTGATTCGATGCCGCTGATTTTCCATAACACAAGCAACATTTATACAAGACAAAACAGGAACAAATGTACAACGCACCATCACAGAGCCATAGGCAAAACTGGTATAGTCCTAGCACACTAACTATCTACAGCAACTAACTTCAGCAACAAGCGCCCTGTGTCGGGAGTTTATTGAAATTAAAAACAAAACAAAATCTGATGTATACACCACATGACTTCCTTGTACGAAATATTAAATTATACGCATTTTGCATTCCATTTAAACGTATTGAATTGAATTTAATCTACTTCATCGATAGCGCATAAACCACAATAGATTAAATGCACTGTTTAAAATTCACTATATTTGTTTACCATAGCGACACCTTGGCGCTAGGTTCACTTAACAGCGCTATGATAAATCTAAAACAATGTATAAAACAAATTAAAAAAAAGAAAGAAAGAAACAGTTTTTCACAGACGATTCAGTATTTCTCATTCAATTAATTCAGATCTCACTTCGCGAAAAGGCAGAAATACATAAAAATTCAAAATATCTGTATTAAAAATTACGAAGTCAATTCTAAATTACGAAATAATCTTATTTTCTCGAAACAATTCCAGAATGGATTAAGCGTGATTTAATTCGTAATAATAAAAGAAGGCGTTATCTTTGTTGTTGCGAAGCTTAGTTTCTCTAGATTGGCAACAAATCCACTACTAAGTTCCAAACGTAAACAAATATGGACGCTGTGGGCAAAATAACTGAAGCAGCCGCACTTAAACAACTTTTAAATTGTTGATAATTTTGCAATTATAACATGCAGGTTAACTAAAGACATAAAAACCTTAACAGGAAGATAAGAGAAGAACAACATACTAATTCAATCATATTTAAAGCAAAAAATGCACAATTTACAAACATATAAGAATAAAGAAACTGAGATCACTGAGTTGAGTATCAGAGTGGGTGTATATACATATACATACTCAAAAACGAGGCTACTCGTTTTTGAGTTATGCGAAATACAAACATAAATACGTGTACATGCGTATGCACAGACGCCACGAAAAAATCTCCTCAGAATCCTTTTTAAATCAGTTTTACAATTTTTTGGGGGAAAAGAGTCCTTTATATCACGCAAACATCGTTAAATTGCATTCCATAGTGGTCAAAATGGATATTTTCGTTGAAATATGGTACCCGAAATTTTTTGCGATTACTTCCTTTTTACTTCGTACAAGGGAGTAAAAAGAGCAGTTGCATGATACTGTGGCTACAGTAAACTCAGATTCGTTAGATGGTTCAACCTGTTGTGTTGTACAATACTGGGTTGGTTGGATGTCCCTCGTGTCACACAGAGGCATAAATTTTCTTTGACTTATAATTAGGAAGCATATTTACACTTCCTTGTACGAAATAAAGGAAGTACGCTAATCGCGAAAAGTTCAGGGTATCATATTTCAACGATAACATCTATTTTGAACGCTCTCGAATTCATTTGAATGATTTTTTTTTTGCTGGACATTCTGTACATACGGACAGAATAAAGGACACTTTTTTCGAAAACGGGGACGGGTAAGAGGAGGGTTATATGTCTCGTTGAGCTTTTTAATTCTTAAACGTTGGTAAATTGTGTATTTTTTGCTTCAAAAGTGATTGAAATATGTTGCTCTTAAGATCCGGTTAAGATTTCTATGCCTTTAGTTAATTTGCATGCAATAGTTGTAGAATTATCAAGAATTTTAGTGGTGGTTACTCGTTAGCAACTGGCTTAACAAGGCCGCCATTTGTTTACATTTCAAATTCTTAATAGCATAGAGAATTAAGTCAGTTGGCACATAAACTTCTGTGTCTTTCTGCCCAGTGGGACGAAAAGTTCAATTTCAATTTTGTGCATCGAAAATTTGATCTTCTTGCTCGTTGGTCCAATTGCTTGTTCTGGCGTACAAACTATAATTTTAATTATACAAATTGCTTTCTTAACTGTTTTTAGCTGTATTTGGTACTTTAGGTTTTTTTTTTTTTTTTTTTTTTTTTTAAATTTTTAATGAAGTTGTTTTAAGTTTTTATGTATTTTTGCCTTGCTGCGAAGTGAGAATTATTTAAAATGATTGAACGAGAAATATATCTTTAATGAAATTCGAGGAAATAAGTTTAAATGAAGTGCAGCCAAATTGTGTGCAATTTAATAGGCCACACAAGGATGTTATGTGGTGTCCACATCAGATATTTTCCTTTTATGACTCTCAGGATTTAGTTATGAAGCATTAAAGGCAAAATTATGTGTCTTTGAAGGTACAGTTAAGAATCATTGCCCTGCTTTGTATAATATATTGACTCTTCATCATTAAAAAATAGTGGCAGTAATAAATGCATCGGCAAAATTTTGTCAGTACAAAAAAAAAAAAAAAAAAAAAAAATCTAGTTAAGGAACACGAATTCTGTTCGAAAAGAAGAAAAAAGGAAATCAAAATGAAATGTAACCAAAAACATGTCAAGGGAATCTCTACAGTTTTATCATAGGGGGCATAATTCGTGTGGTGAGCAATGAAATTTTGCAGTATTTTCGAAGATTTAAGTTAACATTTCAGGAAGGGGTTGCATAGCAAAATTAGTTAATAACATAAATAACTAATATAAAGTTAAATATAGTATACACTCTTTGACTGAAATTTACGTTTATAAACAAATCCAATTTTAAACACGCATTCAACACTGCAATTTTAATTTAAGGAAGTATTTTTATACATTTACGATGCACAGAGAGAGATTTACGTAGCATGTTTTTAAAAAGAATCGTTTGGCCTCTAAATCATCTGCTGGGATGGACAGATAATGGAAGGTAATGTTATGGAACTTCGAGGAAACGATATTATGTCGTATTCTAAAAGTCTGACAGAACTTAAGGTAATTCAAGTTCAGTGTTGTTTAGATAAATGTAAGTTTTGGATTTTGGAATAAAATTACTTCGCAGCATAATTTTGAGAAAAATAGCATAAAATTTTACTTAAATATACAAATAAGCTAATAAATATAATAAAAATTAATAAAAAATATTAGTAATAGAAAAAAATCTGAAATTCGAAAAAAATTCTGATATTCATAAAATTCAAATAAAAGTTATTACCTAAGTCACAATTAATTCGACAAAATCACAATTAATTCAACAAACTTTAAGATGTGAGTAATCTTGTGAGTATGAGCTTGCCATAAGCGAGTAAACTTTGGCTTACTCGATTATAGCAAGCACGCACTTTGGTTTACTCGATTATGGCAAGCACGCTAAAGGTTTCTGCCTAACGCAAGGGATGCCTTCGTCGGGGACTTTTTAACGGAACCGAGTTATATTCAAATTACACACCGGAAAAATCATGAAAGCCAATTAGGTATTTTAGGCCATTCGTCAGGTTTGGAACCCAGAGCGGACTACCAAACTACCAGTATTCAGCAGTCTTTAGGTCTTAATGGTCAAGTACGGCTCCACTAATGACCAAACATGGCGCCAACGTATGATTGGACATTTCATCATCTAACCCAAAGTGGAGCAAGTTATTCTAACCGATCTCAGCAAACACTTGCTTTATCTTTTGCGCAACGCCATTTGCTATTATCCGCTGTAACGGAATCTCTTCTTCGTTTGGGATTGCTGAGTACCCATTAAGATCTGAAGTGAAAAGAACGGCAACAAACGCACTCCACAAAAGAACACAATGTAGTCTGAGTGTTTAGGGGGATGAGCTTCTTTTCGAACGCATCACGTGAGCCAGACGGTGAAAAGAAGAGGACCGTTAAATTTATGTATCTTATCTGTTGCGATCTGCTGGGGACAATTGATGCTACCAAATAAACAATGGATGCTTGATTCTTTTTTGTTTCGTTTTTCAGATGATGTAAGGTTCTCTTTCTGTTGCAGACGACAGGGAAATGAGAGAAAGTGAGCAAGGGGCGAATCGTTTGCAGAAAGAGGGTTGTCAGCAAGGTATGTCGTGGTGTTTCGTGTATCCTTCAGACCTCAATACAAACATATAAGAATTAAAAGAAAGAACACTTGCAATTTGATCCTCTTGTTTGCAGTTTAAGTGTTTACCTTTGGCAATGTTCCAAGTTGCAGACATGCTCCAGGACCCCATTTATTCTATATAAACTGGGGCGAAGCAAGTTTAGAAAATCTACGGCTAGATTTGTTTCATAAAATATAGAAATTGTTCAATTTTTGTCCGCACCATTTTCAACAAAATTTCAGAATTCCTTTAGGATTCGAAACCCTTTTTTTTTAAATTTAAACTTCAGAATTTAAATTATATTATTTAAACTTATAATTAATAAATAATTTATAATAAAATTAGAGACATTAGGTATTTTTGAAGCAAGAGTCATAAAAAATGACTACATCACGAAGGCATGCGAAGAAGGCGGGAGAGAAATACCTTATTAATTTAATTATTTAAGCTTTAGAATCTGAATTTAGATATTTAGAATTTAAAATACGAATATAATTTTTTTGTTATTTAAACTTCAGAATTTGAGTTCAATTATTTGAACCTAAAAAACTGAAACTTATGTTAAGTTTAGAATTAGAATTTAGTTTATATTTAGACTTTAGAATAAGACTTTTTTTTTTTTAAATTTATTATTGCATTTGAATGTAGTTATTCAGAATTTAATTATTTGAACTTTAGAAACTGAAATTTTATATTTAATTACTTGAAATTTAGAATTTAATTTATTTATTTAGACTTTAAGAACTTCAGTTTTAATTATTTAAACTTAAGAAATTGAGTTTATTTAAAAATTTTAGTTTAATTATTTAAGCTTTAGAAATTGAAACTTTTTTAACAATTTAAATTTTATAATCCAAATTAAATTACTTAAATTTTAGAGCTTAAAACTAATTGTTTTAATTATTTTAAACTTTTGAATTTGCATTCAATTATTTAAATTTTAAAATGCAAAACTTATTTTTTAATAGTTTACACTTTAGAATTTGAATTTAATGACATAAACTTTAGATTCGGAAACTTATTAAAATCACAGAACGAAAATTATATGCAGTTGCAAAATGTAAAAGACAAATAAAATGTTTATGGGAAGAATCACCATCTAGTACTTGGTGATTTTCTGCCGCCATTTTTTCACTTTCAGTCACTATTGAAAAATATTCTCTTTGAAATAAGTACTATAAATTTTAAAATTAGACATGTCAGAACAAGAATACTTCAAAGTTCTTAAAACGTTATGTTTACGTCAGTCCAGATTGCAAAACATTCGATAAATAAACTTTAAAATGTTAAGAATTTGAAAGGAAGCTTTTCAATTATTAAAATTAAACAATCAGATTTAAATTAGTAAAACTTCAGAATTTGATGTAGCACAAAGAAATTAGATTTGTGACTTAAGAAACAAGTTAAGTTTTGTGATAAGAATCATTAATCAGTATTTGCTGATTTTTCTTTCGCCGTTTTCTCATTATACGTCTCCCTATGAAAAATATTATTTTGAAATGTGTTACAAGTTTTAATTTTAGACACATCTGTAGCGGAATCTTTAAAAAATTTCTGGTCTATTACAAACAGTATGATGAGGGTTGTTCATTTTTTGCTTCTGCTATTTTCAACAAAATAAACTTCAGATTTTTTTTAGAATTTAAAAGTTATTTTTACTTCCGTGTATGAATTATTTAGTTACTAATGTACTATTACTGTCAAAGAGAAATGGACTTTATTGCCTGGCAATGCAGGCTATAGACTTGGGTGATTTTCTAGTTATTCAATTTTATGCTTCAACTTGCTAAAAGATGTTAAAAAGTGTGCATTTCTCTTGCATTGTGCAGGATGACTCATAATATTTAATAAATTTGTTTATTACTGCCCTAAATACAGTATACATATTTACATATAGCTGTAAGTTGAAGAATCCTGGTCACATCGCTCGCATTCTCTAGACTCTAGATTACTTTTTTTACTATTGTGCGCCCTCTATCGGCGGCTTTTCAACAATGCCATCTATCCTCGTATTACAAACTGTAATGTCTATATTTAATCTTGCTACGCAATTCATGGAAAGAAACCCCAAGTTAAAACAAAGTACCAGGTGATAATTCCATTTCGTTATTCGCCAGTTCAACTCACGTGACATTCTCCCAAATTACTCTCTCAGTGTATAAGAAATTTATAATGCAAATATACGTTTGTTCTGCGAAAGAAATGCTTAAAATATATTTAAAGATGAATTGTTCTCAGTGTTTAATAAATTAATAGTATAATGCAAATATAAATCTTACCGTAAATTATCCTTATTGTGAAGAAATGCTTATACGAGATTGAACTATTGAAATGCAAATAGTAAAGAATTTGTTAAGAATCTACATACAAACTACAAAGATTGAATTAACCTATGACCGCAGAGACGAATTTCGCCTACTCGTGTGCGTTTTTGGCATGGAAAGTTTAAAACTTTTCTTCATCTCGACTTTGCCACCTCTCATTATTTTCGTCTTCGGATGAGTGGTGCTATTGCACCCTAAATGATTTTAACTATAGTGAGCGGCATTAGGATAAAAATTAGATTTTCCTGATGAAAATTCTTTGTAATTGATGCCAGTATTGAGAGAAACGATCCAAATCCAGATATGAAGACCATAGATGGCGCTGGAACGATGCACGTGTGACGAAAATTGAGAGCATAAAACATTGGCGAAGAAGAGCATTGTAAAGAATTAATGATAATTCAAGAGAGGACAATGAAAAAACTTTCAATGGAATTACAAATTTTCAATGTGTACAGCGTTTCAAGATAGAGGCTCGTAATTCTGCAGTTTTGTGGCCACCGCCGATGGATGTTTGGTTCTGGGGTTGTCTGAAATCTAAGGCATACACATCAACTCCACTAAATTTGTCAGAAATGAAAGAGGCCATAAAGTTATACGGATTTCTTCTGCGATGTTTTCTTCCTTGTTGTCAGTAATATTCCTCATACACCGTCCAACCGGTAGAGTGGTTAGCGTCGCTGACTGCTGTCGAATCCTGGAGAAGGCATGGACATTTATAAATGTATAGTGTCCGCGCAGCATGAGAACACTCTAAATATGCGGCAAGTCGAAAGTTTTCTCGAGAGATTGATGGTAAGGGAAGAGGGGTGGGAGACCCTCGGACCCGTCCCCTCGGGGTGCTCTCTATCAAAATTGGGGGGGGGGGCGGAACTGAGCTAAATCGCACTGTCAAACACCTGTAAGGTGTTCAAGGCTGTTTCAAACGACAGGTGTGAACTTGTGCCCCTTTCGACGAGGAATTTTGTGGGTTTGGGCTGACTATATAGGTCAGACAAGTGAGCATTAGCAACAACAGCAACATATTCCTCATACAATGAGTTTTCGTCTGCGACGGTAGGCCCGTTGAAAAAACTTGTAATTATTCCAATAAAAATTTTCCCCTTTCCTATCTTGTGTTGTGATGGTCGTTTACAAATGTCTTTGCAAATGTTTTACGCCGCCAACTTTTGTCATACCTGTTTCTTGCCAACGCCATATATGATTTTTCAATGTGGCTGATCAACTTGCGCAAGAAAAAAAGTCGGTGTTGCCTTTCGAAAATTTCGAAATTTTTTCACTGTAACCGTAACCGTGAGAGCTTTATCGCTGCCTATCGTCACAGTCTCGAGCACATATCTTTAAATAACAAAATCTGGAATTTCATTTCGATGGGTCGAGCGGACAGGCAGCTAGAGTTTGATGTATCGGGGAAGGTTTTTTTATGACCACATTGTACTTTTAATTGCGCATTATCATGTATTGTCATCGAAGGTACGCATGCGCTTAAAATATCTTTATGATTTTTGGAACTCTTAAAATTTGTCGCCGAAAGATGTAATGACTTGAAAACAATCCTAACAAAAGCATTTAAATCTTTCTAAAATAACTGCACATACTATACACACAGTATATTTATAAACAGTCAGAAGTTTACAAACATTCTGGCAGCATCAAGTTGTATGATCACGAATAAACCATTCTCAGCGGACATTGACACATTCTTGTGGTCGCGAACGAAATCTAGGCATGCGATTAAGATAAGATATGTAACTAATGTGCTATTAAAAGATAAGCATTTAATTCGTTCGTGATCAAGCAATGCAAAATGTAATATCAGATTCACTGCTTTTATTTTTAGAAATAAAAAGGAAATGATACTTAGTATCATTTATTTTTATATATCTTTCTATGAAATCATTATTTTACAATGCATACAGAGCAGACACTAAATACAGATTTGGTTAGTTGACGAAAAAATAATTCAATGAATTTTTTTAAATGTGTATATTTTTTTACTTCCTTGTACGAAGTAAAGGAAGTATTACAATCGCGAAAAATTTCGGGTGTTATATAGTATCAAATTTCCGGTATTTCAACAAAAATATCCACGTCGACCCCTCTCGAATGCATTTGAAGGATTTTTTTTATTTGATATCTGTACGCTTGAACAGCATAAAGGACTCTTTTATTTATTTATTTATTTTAAATGGATTGTAAAAAGGATTCAGAAAAGATTTTTTTTTGTGACGTCTGTTCCTAGGTACGTATGTATATAAGGATCTCGAGTAACTCAAAAACGAGTAGCTGTGTAACCGTAAAATTTTGTATATGGAATTTTTATAACTTGTATATGGGATTTCCGCCCATATACATATTTCTATGAGTTTTTGTATAGGGAATTTCTGCCCTTTTGTTTTTATCCTTATATGTTGGTAAACTGTGCACTTTTGCAACAGTGTTTGAACTATGTTGTTTTTAAGTTCCGGTTAAGGTTTTTACAGCTTAATTAATCTGCATGCAATAGTTATAGAATGATCAGCAAATTAAAACTGTTACTACGCCTAACGAGACCGCCATTTGTTTACGATTGAAACTTAGTAAAGTAGTGAATTAAGTCAGTTGGTGCACCAACTTCAGCCTCTTTTCGCCGAATGTTACCAAAGGCTGTCTTTCAGTTTCGTGCACCGAAAATTTGGTCTTTTTGTCTGTTGGTCGAATTGCTTGCTTTTGCGTAGGAACTTTAATTTTAATTTTTAAAAAAATATTTTTTGGATTGTTTTTAACTATATTTAGTATTTTACGTTTTTTCTGTATTTTGTAATTTTTAATGAAAATGTTTTGAGTTTTTGTACAACGTTGCCACCGCTCGCTTTGAAAGTTGAGTTTGTTAATCAAAAATACGTTAAAGTTTTACAAAGTGTGAAATCGATAATAAAACAAATTCCAAATTTCAAATTTGGGTTTTCTTACCATATTCGCGGTAAGATTACGTCATTCAAAATTGGATGGCTCTAGGTACCGTCGTTTTATCACAGTGCGAGAAACATACATATATTTATGCAGATTCTTCATTATTTAATTTCTTTAAATATAATACAGGGCGATAATATATGGTGGCAACAGTTTGAAAAATGAAACAACGTTTTTAGCGAATCAACGCAAAATGCCAAAACGAAATTAATAGTCCTTCTGGGCAAATTGCCCCTTTGGATTAAAAAAGCGTTTTTATCTCCAGCTCGCGAGACTGTGTATCGGAGATTCTAAAGATATGCTCTTTTTAAATTACTTTGCGATATTGTTGTTGAATTGAATTTTACGGATTAAGTGCGACGAGCATGGTATTAAATAAATAAAGGTAACACACAAAAAGCTTAAAAAATGCCCCTTCGAGCGTAATATAAAATCTGAAAACTTTCAGTTTTTTTAAAAATTATTACTATAATTTATTTTCTAGGAAAATTAACACGTGTCGTCTCTGAATATATTGCACTGAAAATTTCCTACACTTGGATGCGGAACTGTTTAAAAAACTTCTAATTTGGAAGATAAAGGGAATTCTTTGTACAAGACGAATTAGCAATACTTTCATGTTTTCTTCTGAGTTGGATTTTCTAACCCTTACTTAACCTATGTTCGTGATCGAAGGCAAATGAAATGGACAACAAGTGGAAAAATCTGTCAGGTGTTAAAGAGCAAGATTTGCATGGAATATTATGTTTGTTTTCTCAACTAACAATAAATGAATTAAATAAAGCAAACGAAAAGAAATATTTAAATTTTCGAATATTCCATTCCATGGGAAAAAAACTGTAGGTGCTGTACAATGCTAAGATAAAGAAAGGTGAAACTTTCTCCAACTTATTATGTCATTTGACAGTAAGGCGTAAAATGTTTTCACGTTCTTTTCTTTCGTTTGACGAATCGTCTGCGCTTCAAATGTGCATTGAAGACGAGCAAGAAGAGGGTCATCCTTAATTTCCGTGATGTGGGCGCTTGTTCTGCAAAATTCTATTGTGATTCGTTGACGATTGACTTTTAATTATGATTGGATTATCATTTTGATCTTCCATTGTTTGGTCTGTTGTTGATGGAGGATTTATTGACGACGTCTGAATGTCGTGACTGATTGGGGGTGCTCGAATGTCAAGAAAGAACCGGCAAGAAGATACAGAATGAAGGGAAATTTTTGTTGATTTTGATAATGTAGGAAAACTGCTAGCAATGATTTTTTAACTGTAACTTTGTTCTTTAATAAAGAGATAGGAACAGATACATATCACGGAAGAATAGTTTTATAAATTACATCGTTTTATAAATTATTCCATTTTTTTCTTATCATCATTTGTTATTAATTTTTATTCCAAAGGGGCTTCGTCCCTGAAGGACTATTGTTTTCGTTTTGGCATCTTGCGTTGATTAACTATAAATGTTCGATTCACTTTTCAAATTGCTGCCATCAAACATCATCACCCTGTATTATATTTAAAGAAATTAAATAATGAAGAATCTGTATAAATGTATGTATATTTCTCGCATTCTGATAAAACAACGGTACCTAGAGCCATCCAATTTTGAAAAACGTACGTTTTCACCCGAGTATGGGCATCTGGAAGCCCAAATTTGGAATTTGGAATTTGTTTCATTACCTATTTCATATTTTGTAAAACTTTAATGAATATTTGATTAACAGGCTCAACGATTTAAAAGCGAGCCGTGGCAACACTCTACCGGGGGGGAAGCCTTTTAATCTCCACCGCGCGGAATTCTGTATCGGAAATTATAGAGATATGCTCATTTTAAAGTTATTTTGCGATATTGTTGTTGAACTGAATTTTATGGTTTAAGTGCGAAGAACATGATATTTAATAAAGAAAGGTAACACACGAAACGTTAAAAAAAAAAAAAAAAAAGGCCCCTTTGGACGTAATTTAAAATCTGAAACATTTCAAATTTCTTTTTAGTCCAAAGGGGCTTTGTCCCTGAAGGACTATTGTTTCCTATTTAATGCATATTTTTACATATAACATACATGAAATATTTATATTATGCTAACATACCCAAATCAGATAAAAAAAAATATAAAAGAATTCTAACCTTTGACACATTCTTAACTTGTCTTTTCAGCTTTTTTTGAAGGATTGTAAGGATCTTAAGTTGACTAACCTTTATTTTATTTGAAAACTTTACTATCATCTCTTATTTTCCACTTCCGGCCAGAATTAACGCGTGAATATGTTTATGCAAATTTTACTTGCTAACGCTTAAGTACTTAAGTTGTGGCTTTTTTAAAGAGTAGAGTAGAAGGAAGGAGATAGAGCCTTCTTGCTCTAGGCTTCACGCGAGCTTGCCATCAGTTACTGTCCGCCTTTAAAGCCAGAGCTTTAAATCCTCTTGAAAGTTAAAGACGTATTGTAGTTTCCCGCAGTTTGCGTACTACAGGCGTAGTAATTTAAAAGGCCAGTCTTAGTGCTAGTCATCTGTGTAAAATATTAAAAGTTAGCTCTTATTTAAATTTTAGTTAGTTAGTAGTCGTATATTCTTTTACGTTCAGACCACAAGTGGTTGGTCTTTGTATCCCGAAGGGCGGGAACGTTTGTAAAAATCGATAAAGAAATAAAGGGTAATTTTAACCCTTCTTATCGTTGTTGTATCTTCTGCCAAACGCACGAGCATAGCTTTTAGTAAGCTCCCTGTTCCTACTCAGAACTCCAGTTATGTTTGCAAAATCAATGAGAAGAAACAGTAGTCCTGATAGTGGCGCCCGAAGGAGGAGAACCAAGGCCGACTTTCAAGAGGAAGTTGATGGACCAGTGGTATCGGTGGTCCAAAATTCAGAAATGCCAGCTTCTACCCTAGAAGGATTTGGGTACATCGTCCGGACCATGCGAGCATCAATGAAGCCAGGAGCGAGCTTCCATGGGAATTCAGCGGTGAATAAATTTTTGGAAAAAATAGATGACCATTTTATGCTCTATCCAGTCCACGAGTTCCATAAAGTGACTTTAGCTACTAGCGCGTTGAGAGGTCCGGGGCTTAGTTGGTTCAAGTACATCGGAAAAAATCTCTTGGGCCCACCGGGAAGTCCTACCTGGACTTACGAAAATTTCAAGACCTTCTTAGTAAAGGCTTTTCCAGTAGTAAGAAATCGGGCGAAATTACAAGCGAAACTCTTTAGCACATACCAGCAAAGAATTGAGGACCTCTCAAGCTTCATTTTAAGAAGAATACAAGTATTTAAACTTTTTTATGGAAGCCGGCTGGATCCTGAAATAATACAGATCATTTTACCTAGGTTACTTCTCCGAGTACAAGACTTTTTCGAATTAAGGAGTCCGACGACCTTAGAAAAGTTATTCAAGCTCGCGATCCAGTTTGAAAGCAGAAGAACGGCAGACATTGAAAGAAGACGCCGGTACGAGTAACGAAGCCAATTCGGTGCGCCAAGGCCACAGCAGAGGCAGGACCGCGGCTACGGAAGCAAGTCGAATCAGTGGTCAAAGAAACCTGAATATTCAAAAACAACCAGCGAACGTCGACATTTCAAAAATAAGTCAGACAAAAAGTTTGAAGGCCGGCGGAAAAGAAGAAACTGAAACCGATTTCTGCTGACGGAAGGGTGCCGAAATCCGAAGGCCAAGAAAATCCCTCTACCATCAAGCTCAATTCAGTTGTTGTGAAAAATTTAGTTCTTCTGAAGATTGAAGTGTTAGTGAACAATATTCCAACCACCGCCCTCCTGGATACAGGAGCTCAGTGTAGCTTTGTGGCAGAAGAATTTTTTAAAAAAATATTTTCGTCGATATAGAATCTATAGTTCGGATAATACGACGGTTTTAGCAGCCCAGGGGGGAAAATGCAAATGTATAGGTAAAGTACCACTGTATATCCGCAAGGGGCGCCGTGACCTCAGCCCCCTTTCTGTGAGCCGTCTATGAATGGTCCTTGCGGTCACTGAAGCACTAGTTGCACGTACAATAGATGATAATGATGCATCTGGGGCTGTGAGTGCCGCTCTGACGATTGCTCGGTCTTCACGTTCTGTGGTTTCTCTAGACCTACCGCTTCCTTCTTGAAGGTGTGTGCGGCCATGGTTCACCGATTCCTGCCAACATCGTCTAATAGTGGCATCGCTCCTGCTCAAATGTCGAGCTATTCGCCGATAAGGCCAACCGGCTTCTGAGCCCAACTACACGACCTCTCTCAAATTCTGACATCTGCGCATATCGTTCGCGCACCTATATGCGAGGCATAGTTACTGTCTACCAGAGTACACGGAATGAAATTCGTGAAGAATTTATGACCTGGAATCGTAATTTCTTCTCTTAAATATCCTGCTAGTTTCGCAGATCAGATGCGCTGTAGCGACAACCATTCATTCATTGGCAGCCAAAATGTAAAATTTTGCATTTTCCGTCGAAACCTGTATGCATATCAATTTGTGTCCAATTTGCTTCATATCGTGTCGGTGCGTCGTTTTTTTTTTGTTTTGTTTTGTTTAAGAGTGTAGATGACGACATTAGATTTAACATCTGGGTATTTTCAAATAGGCGTAAAACCTGAAGATGTACCAAAGACCGCTTTTATAACTAAGTCTGGTATTTATGCATTTTTTCGTATGCCGTTTGGCCTGTCAGGCGCGCCAGCAACATTTCAACGTTGCATGGACGTTGTTTTAAGAACCGTCCTCGGGAGAAGCACTTTTATTTATTTGGATGACATTATTGTTACTAGTGATAATTTAAAACAATACATTCTGCTCATACTATAGGTCTTTTATAAAGGCTTTTGCCACCATTGCCGAATCGCTATTAAAGTTAAAAGGAAAGAAGGCAAGATTTTCGTGGACAGCCGAAGCTAACACCGCTTTTTAAAAATTAAAACAGGCGTTAACACAAGCCCCTGATTTGAAATTTTCCGAAAATGATAAAAATTTAGAAATCGCTGCCGATGTCTCGGATTATGCCACAGGGGCAGTTCTTTCCCAAAATGGGCAGCCCGTGGCATTATTTACTCGTACTTTAAAAGACACTCAAAGAAATTATTCGGCGACAGAAAGGGAAAGACTTGCAGTTTTGTTAGCGGCAAAAACGTTCAGAGTCTATTTTGGAAGTTCTCCAGTAACGGTCTACTCTGATCATGAGGCGTTCGCTAGATTATATTCAGGAAAAAATCTATCGCCTAGACTAATTATAAGAATATAATTTGATAATTAGACACACGCCTGGACAGGAAAGTATCGTAACAGATGCCCTGTCAAGAATCAGGATAGATGAAGAAGGGAATAGTGTTAAAGGGGCAATGCTCACATCCCAGGTGATACATTCCCGTGAGACCGTAATAACGGAACTGGGCAAGGATCCGGAATTTAAAAATATATATGATTATTTAAGAGATCCTGAAAACTTTAGAAACCAAGATATTGCGGCGATAAGAAATAGAGTGGCCCATTACGAACTACCAGAAGGTCTATTATTTTATACAAAAACTACGAATAATAACAATGAAATACGACCTGATATCCCAGCTAGTATTAGATTAAATATATTACAGGAATTGCATGATTCGCCCCTGGCAGCTCATGGTGGCATTCGGAAAACCATCCAACGCGTACGCGAAGTAGTTTATTTTCCTGAACTGCAAAAGTTAACAAGGGCGTATGTCCAGTCTTGCCCAACATGCCAGGTAGTTAATTATGTTAATTTCCACCAGGCCGGGTTTCTAAATAGCATTAAATCGGAATTTCCAAATGAAATATTTGGCGTGGATCCGAGTTCGAGATCAAGTATCCGACTTTGACAGAGGAAGGATAGTGGCCTACCGAGAGTGTGGATTATCTTTCAGGGAAATTGGTAGTCGTGTTAGACGAAACCAAACAACTATTATGCGGATATGTGATCGTTGGATGCAGAAGGATACGACGGACCGACGTGTTCGACCGCATCCACCTCAGTGCACCACTTCACGTGATGACAGGAACATTGTGCGCATGGCAGTGACGGATCGCTCAGTCACATCACGAACCATAGCACAGCACGTTCAGTCTGTAACGCGTCATCCAGTGTCTGCGCGTACCATTCGACGCCGTTTACAGCAGAGTGGTCTGTCCGCAAGACGTCCATTGCTTCGTCTACCCTTGATTCAGAACCACAGACGTCTCCGCCGCCAATGGTGCTATAAAATAAGGATGTAAGGCAGAATGGAATGAAATTGTTTTTACTGACGAGTCACGCTTCTGCCTGCAACACCACGATGGTCGGATTCGAGTCTGGAGACCCCGTGGAGAGAGGGTGCTGAACAGCTGCGTTATGCACGCCACACTGGTTCTGCACCGAGTATTATGGTGTGGGACGATACTGGATATCACTCTCATACTCCTCTAGTACGCATTGCCGGTACTTTAAACAGCCAGCGTTTTATCTCCGAGGTGTTGGAGCCAGTTGTCCTTCCTTACCTTCAGGGCTTGCCCACAGCCATATTTCAACAGGATAATGCGCGACCACACGTGGCACGCATTGTCCAAGGGCTCTACGTCAATCGCCAGATTGAATTGCTTCCCTGGCGGGCTCGCTCTCCGGATCTTTCGCCGATAAAAAACATGTGTCCATGGTTGCTGAACGATTGACCCAGATTACATCCCAAGCTGCCACATCAGATCAACTTTGGCAACGCGTGGAAGCTGCTTGGTCTGCTGTTCCCCAAGAACACATCCAAAGTCTCTTTGAATCAATGCCGAGGCGTGTGGCAGCGATGATCTCCAACAATGGCAGCTACTCTGGTTACTGATTCTAGAAGAAACCACATTTCACAGAAATCTATAATCATTTGATACTTGGTCAACATGTTATCTACTAAATAAATTTTGTTGTGATATCTCTTGTCTTTCTTGGTGCTGCAATTTGGGGCCCAGCAGTGTATATAATAAAGTAGCATGTAATTTAATAGCGTGTCTTAAGAAGTAATTACCCACAAGGATACACGACAGAAACCTTTCAGATTTATTTTTCACTTCCCCTCCTTTTGTTGCGCCACTTTATTCTTTAAAATTATGACGTGTCTTAATTTCACATACGTCATATTATTTCTCTAATATTGATTTTATTCATTTACTTGCATGATTCATATCCATCGAAACTATTTCCTAGATAAATGGATTCGAATTGGCACGCAGGTTTTGCGCTCACCGTTTAAATGAGAGTTTAACAATGGTAACAGCGTTTAACAATGACATTTAAAATTTTTTTTGTTTCAAAAATTTATATTCATTTTCCCAAGCGTTCTATTTTAAAAGCTGGTTTTCTTAATCTTATTATAGTATATAATAGTATATTCTTTTACAGGATTTTAAAATTTTAACATCCAAAACCATATCAGTTATAAAGATTTGAAATTTTCAAAGTTACAAAAGAAAAATTTCTCCCTCTTTTAAAACAAGAAGCGTAAAAAAAATATTAAATAAAACTAACCCAACCCCATTTTCTAAATCTTTTATTTTATTCCCTCGTTGTGCCTGTCGATATAGTTAAAACTTTACTGTAGATTTTTAAATTCATTTCTGATAAAAGCAGAATTCAAATTTTGCACTGGGGATGGCAATACAATGCAATGAAATGATATTTTCTAGTGTCATTTATCTGCTTTAATTGTTGAAAATTTTTTTCACATAATATTCGTTTAACGAACAAACTAAAATTCTCATAATTTGATTCTTTTTACCCCTCACCCCCTGGTAAAGAGTTACAAAATCTTTTAAGTTCATAGGAAATTTTTAAATAATTTCTGATTTATTGGCAAAATCGGCGTATTTTTAGACCGTTTCATGTAACAGTTTTTTGGAAGTAAAAAAAGTAATTAGTAATTGTTGAAAAATTACTTTTTAATTAAATAAGTTGATTGATAGAGTAATATCAAACAAATTACTCAATTAAAAATCCTAAAAGAGATTAAAAAGATAAAATAAAAAGAATATAACAATAAAAAGTATCTGAAAAATTTCAGATTTTAATATTCGCCAAAAAGGATTTCTTTTACGCTGTCGCTGAGCTCGCAGTCTGCCAATCAGCAGTTACGTTCACACCTACTAACCACCCCCTTTTTCTGTCTTTTTAACTTTATTATTAGGCATCATTTTCCTCGCACTTACCTCGTATACTATTCAACAACAAAATTACAAAAATTGTAAATCAACATAACAGTATACGTTTAGAATTCTTGATGCAGCGTTATGTGTTTTCTCAGTTCATTATATCAATGTTCACTATTCTTACTAAGGTAGCTTTACAAAACAGTTTATTGTTTTTTTATTGCTAACATTTAGTGTGTTTACTTTATTTATTAAATACGACGTTCTTCTTGGTGCTTACGCCACATAAAATTCGATTCAGCAGCAAAACGTCACAAAATATTTAAAAACAACATGTGTTTAGAAATTCCGACAGACAGTTTCACGCGTTGGCAACAAAAATGTTTTATTCCAGTGTTGTCACTGCTCGCTTTGAAATCGTTGAGTTTTTTAATCGAAAATTCGTTAAAGTTTTACAAAATATGAAATAGCTAATAAAACAAATTTTAAATTCAAAATTCGGGCTTCCAGGTGTCCATGTTCGGGTGGAGGACTACATTATTCAAAATTTGATGGATATGGGTATCGTCATTTTTTTCACAATGCGAGAAACACGCAAATTCTTCATTCATGCAGACTGTTCATTTTTTAAATTCTTTAAATATAATACAGGGCGATAGTATTTGGTGGCAACAATTTGAAAAGTGAGTTAGCGCATTTAAAGTGTTTTGACGCAAAATGCCGTTACAAGACTAATATCTCATTCGGGACTAACGTTCCTTTTGGTTGAAAATAACTATAAAATTATTTTAAATAATTTGTTTAAAATTCATAGAATTCAGTTTAAACTGACTATTCAATAAAAAGATAAAATAAAAAAAAATATTTATTTGAAACTAAAAAGATAAAATAAAAATATTTTTTAAAGTTTTATTTAAAAGTGTTTAAGCAATCAATGAACTAAAAGGAGAAAAATAATTTATCAGGTAATTTGTAAGCTTTCATTATCTTGTGTTAACCAGTTATTTCACGTTTTGGAACTTTACTGTCACTTCTCCCATTTTCCCGCCAGAATGTAAATTAATTAGCGTGTATTTAAGGTGAGGTTAAAAGCAGAAACTGCCTTTGTGACTTATTATAATGAACAGAAATCGGAAAATAAGGGATACAGACTTAATGAGAAAAATACAATTTTTGAGGCTGAATTATCAGCCTTTAAAAAAGCTTTAGAATGGGCTGATAGATGGATAAAAGAAAATAATTTGGCAAATTGTTCTGTTTCAGTTTTCACCGACTCTCAAAGTGTGTTAAAAGCAATGAATTCTAGAAGATGCTTTTTTAAAAAGTAATTGAAGAAATAAAACTGTAGAATTTATAGAAAAGCATAACCTGAAAATTAATTGTGTTAAAGGTGACACAGGAGTGCTAGGAAATGTAGCTGCAGACAACATTGCGAAGGAAGCAACTAAGAGCGATAATGTAAATATTTTTTCCACCACATCAATAGAATACGTAAAAACGTTATTGCAAAAAGAAATAATAAAAAAATGGCAACACAGCTGGGATAATGATAACACTGGAAGAAAATTATTTCGGATTTTTCCTAAAATTAAGACAACAAGGCTGTCTAGTGACAAAAGAATAAATCAATCCCTGACAGGTCATGGATCAAGTCCAGAACATTTAAAGAGATTTCACAGAAAGAAAGTAAAATGTAAGTGTGGTTGTGAAGCACAAAATGCAGACTTTATACACTATTGTGTGAGTGCATAAAGACTCTATTACAGAAGAATGTTTTAAAAATATCTCAAAAGAAAATATAAAGTATTTATTTATGAAAGAAAAACCCAGGTTAGGAATTATAAAAATTGTAAATAATCTAACTGGATATGAATATTTTGAAGTAGATTGATTGTGTAGTAAAATTCTAAACTAGTAACTAAGTTGAATCGTATATTTGTGATTACTTATTTATATTACTTATGTAATTTAGTTAGAAAGAGTAATTAAGTAATTAAGTAATAAGTAGAAACTAAGTAATTAAGAATAACGGGTTTCACAACTGTGAATTTATGTTAAAAATTATGTAAAACTGGTTATTTGACATGAATAAATGATTCAGTGTTTTAGAAAGATAGAAAATCTTGATTCACGAAATTGTTAAAACCATATTTTTAATTGTATCATATTTTTCTTATTCTAGCTATTGTGTTGGATCTATTCAGAAAAAAGGTCGAGGTGACCCTGCTGGCGAGGCTAGAGAATCTTCCTCGGAGGACGAATTAAGAGCAAACTGCCTCTTTTTTTTTTTTTTTTTTTTTTTGGTTAATTAGTTTATTTAGTTCTCTGATTGCTCCTTAGTTTTACCGGTTTGCCAGTATTGGCGGTACGATTTATATGTTGAGTTTACATTTAGGTTTAAGGTGAGGTTTTTAGACTGTAAGACAGAGCGCGTTTTGTCTCTTAAGGCTATGTTACTAGGTTGCTAAGTTTCGGGCTTACTTTATAATTGCCGATAGTAAATATCCACTACGGTTAGTTATGTTTTGAGGCAACTTCGCGCTAACTGATCTGTGTAGCTTTTGGCGACTAGTTTATTTGAATTTAAATTTTGCATTTTAACTTACTATTAATTTATCTCATCACAAGTGGTTGTCTGAGCTGTAAGCACAAAAATCTGCCTTATGTTCTCATTCAGTTTTAAATAAAGAGTCTTTTACACTTTTCTAAGTTTCAGGTGTTTCTTTAGACTTAGTGATAGTTCGCTGCCAGGTTAAGGTTTAGTTACAGCTTATGATTGCCAAAAAGATATATAAAATTTATAAATTTAATTGGAACAGTAGATTAAATAATTCCTTTTACAAAATTAAAAATATAAACTACTATTTTTATAGCTCTATCAAAGGTGCCCCACGCTTTTATTATGCTTGGTATAAAATTGTGGATGAATTCTGTAATGAAAATTATTTAATCTACTGTTGCCATTAAAATAAATTATACAGTAAACTATTTTTTCCTTTTTTGTTCACTAATATTTTTTATCAGTTTTTAAAAGATTTATAGGCTTTTTAAAAATATTTTTTAAATTTATAACATTGCTGTCATTTAAAAGTAATTGTAAAAACTCGAAATAAAACATTAAAAAACAACACTTTTAAAACACCAATGTAAACAAAACCAACTAAACAAACCAAATACTTCTTTTGGATAGTGATAGTTGATTTTTCAAATACTTCTTTCTCAGCTTCTTCTTTTAAAATACAACTTTCATTAACAAGAACCGTAAACCAAACTTTATGTAGTGTTAAAAAACGGTATTTTTAGCGCTAAAAGAACAACTAAACTATAATAAATAACTAGTTGACGTAAAGAGCAACATGATTCAAACGCGTTGAAAATGGCCCATATTTGAATAGGAAGAACTCGAGCAGTGATAAACTACTAGCAGTAAAAATGCAGTTTGCCAGAAATGACTTTAAAAATGCTTCCGGAAAAATAAACACCAGGGGAATTGTCACCTGATCAAAATTGCGTTATGGGCCATCATCACGTTCCCTCCTTTCTTTCTGTCAATTGTCTTCCCTCAACCGCGATCTCAATCTCGTTAATCTGCGCATGCGTGCGTGGGCGTTCTCTTTATTTCATTTTATTCTTCTTTTTATTTTGCGTCATCTGCCATTGTCTCCTTTTGACAAGAATTTAAGCCTTTCACTGAGGCGATTGATTTTGCTTCTAATGAGGATTAAACGCAGGAATTCTTTTCAATATACCGAGCGATCCCTTCGAAGTCATTGCAGACGATAGGAATGAAAGGTTAAATGGCACGAAGAAGGTTCTGTACTTCACAAAAAGGTCGAAGATTGCGTGCAATAAAAAAGTCGGTCGAATGCCTAAGCCGGTTAATAATCCAAACAATTTTTGCAAACGATACTTTTATTTACTTGTTTATTAAATGTTTGGTCAGGCCTACAAAGAAAATGTTTTTTTGTTTGTTTGTTTGTTTCTGTGTGTGCAAATATTTTTTTTAAATTACCTCATCGCTGACTTCTGTATAAAATAGTTTTTCAGAGAGTTCATCGGTATAAATCGATAAGATCATCATATAATTATTCATATACCACGGCAACAAATACAATATTCGATATTAGCAAAGTTTTCTTTATAAAACACAAAAAATAAGTCTTGTTCTTTTAACATTTTCTTGCAAATTTAGTGTACAAAACTACCATCTGCAATAAATACTACGCTATGCAAAATAAAATAATAATAGTAAAAATAAAATCTCATTTTTAGATTCTATGTTAAAAACCGTAAATTGTTCTAAATAAGCTCGAAGTGTAAAACTTGCTCGTCTGTTAAATAACTCATTTTTTAAAAAATTTTTACTTTGCAAACTATTTTACATATTCAGCAGGTCGCCATAGCGAGGCTCGCAAAACGCGTGCGTTCTCATAGGCAAGGGTAGGGAATCTTCTACAAGTACAGAGGGTGTTTAGAGATTTTTAGAATGACTTCGATAAAGAATAAAAAGGAAGCAAACGCTTTGAAACAAATATTTCTGGCAACAGCTTACTACTTGAAATGAGAAATACCGCCTGTTATTTTTAATTTATTCTTCTTTCAAAATATCGTATGTAAACAAGCTGTGCATTGAAAGATATGGTTTCGCTCTTTCCAAAGAGAAAATTCCTATTCTATATTTCAAAAACAATGGGAAGTGCATGTTATTAAAGTTTCTAAGCACAAAATAAGCAACATGGAAACTAGCGGAAAGTTAAAAACAGTCAGTCGTTGCTTCTACATCGAAAGAAGACTCCAAGCGAATACACGAAAAAGGTACATTCCATGTTTCTAATGTTTCTAAAATTAAATAGTTGATTACAAGAGAAAATTCACCGACGCATAAATCAATTGCAGAGTCTTTAAATGCATCTGTAGCAAGAATAAATAAAATAATGAACCAAGATTTACAACTTAAAAAACAATGTGCACCAGCTTTTGCGAAGGAATGTGGCTCAACGCAGAACAGTTTGCAGAACCCTGTATGAAAACTACTATTTAGCAAAAGATAAATGGAAATGTATCTTTTGCTAAATAGTAGCCTTGACGAAGCAAGGGTATACCTAAATGACTGCAGCAAAAAAAGGTGTATAAAATGTCTTCCAAAAGTGTTAGCGCACTTTAAGAATTTTCAGAAAAAGCGTTGTAACCCAAAATTGAATTCGAATATAAAACCCAATATTTTTTCATATCATCTCCATGTGATTTTGAACAAAAATAAACTTTTTAATTTTTAATACTTATTTTCTTTTCCTAAAACTGAAAATGTAAGGAGACATAGATAAAACACGCCGCAAAAGTGATCGTAAACGAAACATTTTCGTAAAATTTCATAAATAAAATGATCGTCTACCACTTTTGTTTACATTTGCATTTTGGTGAGATTTAAAAACATTGTTTGGTTTCATTTTTTGTTTACTTACTTCGTTATATTTTATTTAATGTTTAAAAGTGGGTCGTAGTTGTAAGGAAACAAAGAAAAGCATTCGAAAATTAATCCTTTTTTATCATAAGGATGTAAATTCGATTCGGGATATCACTAAATTAATACATTTATCCCATTCTACGCTGCAGAATGCGACAAAATGCTCTAAAGAAAAAAATTGGATCCAAAATGAAATAGGAAGAGGTTGTGTGGCAAAGAGAACTTGATGTGACTCAAAGTGATCAAAGATTTTTAGTTAGAAAAATCCACGTTTGAATGTTTTAGAGATTTCTACAGAATTTACTGAAAGATTTTCTGCTTAGAACTTTTCAACGAGTACTGATCAAATGGACAACATGGCCGCTGTGCTCGAAGAAAACCTTTTGGAAGTGCAAAAAATTGAAAGCTTAGTCCTTTCTTCTCAAAATTAATGGTAAATAAGCACGAAGCGTATTGGAATCATGTGTTATTTGTAGATGGCCTATAAAACTGTCATTTCGACCTCTGGCCATATCCTGATGTACGCGAATTTTCTGAAACCCTCTTGCTTTCGAACTTCACCCGCGAGCTCAAATAAATGTTCAACAGTACTCGGATTTCGAGTCCTGAATTTGCCGTAACAATTTAGGTAGGAAAATCTGAATCGCCTCAGCATCGAGCCCTTTCGGGTACAATAAACTAACACCTTGAGTTTTCTTCAATATAAATTCGGTCAGTTCTTCGATTTTAGTTTGGTACCTAGTAAAAGTTCCGCCTCTAGTTTGGCACTGTCTTTCAGCACGGGTAATACTTTTATCAGTGTGGCTTTAAATACTTCGAAGTTGTACGTCTCCCTGTCTGGATTTCCCAATAAAAATTTACCGATGCATTTGTAGCAGCTGAGTGCCTATCTTCGGTGTGCGAAGGTTGCTGTGGTGACCTTCCTCACTTCCCCCACTGGCTAAAGCAAAAATTAAAATGTTCATGGAAGGTCATTACAGAATTTTTGTCATAGTTTATGGTTTCACTGAAGCTCGCATCGCTTTTACGATGTACCCAAATTCTTGAATGGGATTCATTGGTGCCGGTGGTGGGCGGCAGACTAAACATTGTATTCTCTTGAGGCATGTTTCTCACTCTTGATCGGGCACCCCTATAAAGTTTAATTTTCTCAGATATCATAAATTGTATCCAAACTTTAGATAGACTGGAAGTGAATTATCTCTAAGCGTGAAAGTTAATGACAGAGACTCCGGAAGATGTAACCAAACCTTTTTATTAAATCAGAACTGGAATATAAACCCCGACTCATGCTTACAATTCAGCCAAGCACTCGTGGCGATGTAATTTAAAGTAACAGTAAGTTCAAATCTAAAAATGAGTTTGTAATCAAAGACTACACAAATCAGTTTAACTCGAAGTTGGCTCACAAATCTAACCGGCATAGATAGTCAAATATCTCGAATTATAATGCAAGGCCGAAAACTACCACTCTTATCTGAGCAGCAACCTAGAACCATGACCTGCACAGGCAGAACACACTGGGAATTAAATTGGTCCCTTTAAATGGGACACTATGAATTAACCCTTTTATCACACTATGTCCATTTTAACACACTACGAATTAAATCGGTCCCTTTGGTCCGTGTCCTTTTAAATGGTAACTCTTTCCATTTCTTTAGATTCAAATAGGAAAAC
>KK120812.1:610058-628981 GCA_000611955.2 Stegodyphus mimosarum
TGTTATCTCAAATGCAATGTGTGTGTGTATATATATATACACACTTTCTTGCCCAGCTTGGTGAGATCTCTTTTTTATTCTTTTATGTTGATAACGTGTGCTATTTTTTTTAAAAGTTTAAAAGTGATTGAATTTCTTAGACTCCGATTCATGTTTTTATACATTTCGTTAATGTGCATGCAATAGTTGCAGAATTATCAACAATTTAAAAGCTTATGTGATGCTAGGCTTAACGCGGCCGCGATTTGTTTGCATTTAAAACTCTTAATACAGAAGTGAATTACCATATTTTACGGACTATAAGATACATTTTTTTTCAAAAACTTGCTTCCAAAATTGAGGAGCGTCTTATACTTGAAATTAATACAAAAATGTCCAGAGTTTGGTTTAAAATTCGCGCCAGTCTAAAAATGACCATATATTCGATGCCCCGGAAAACCTATCTCTATCTGGAAACACTGGATTTATGTGTCTAGAGTGAAAGAAGACATTATTGTTAAATCTTTCAAGAAGTACAGCATAACTAATACTCTCGATGTCAATGAAGACCATCTTATATGACGATGAAGAGGTAGAAGAAGAAATTTCAGATGACAATATTCAAGTACTTTTTAAAGGTCAGTTCGGTTTTATAAAGTAAGAATTTTTTTTTTAATCTGGCTTTACAATCTAATAATAAAAATGGTAAAAATGTTATTTTTAAAAAAGTGCTTATAAGCATTTTATTTAAAATAAGCGTCGTCTTATAGTCCGTAAAATGCGGTAAACGAGTTGGGGCACCAACTTCAGTGTCTTTTTGCCCAGTGGAAGAAAAATTTAACTTTCAATTTTATACACCGAAAACTTTGTCTTCTCTCTGTTTGCCGAATTCCTTATTTTGGCGTTGGAACTTTAATTTTAATTATATGTTTTTTTAACTGTTTTAAACTATATTTGGTGTTTTAGGTTTTCTGCATTTTACA
This sequence comes from Stegodyphus mimosarum, assembly GCA_000611955.2. Classification (NCBI taxonomy): domain Eukaryota; kingdom Metazoa; phylum Arthropoda; class Arachnida; order Araneae; family Eresidae; genus Stegodyphus; species Stegodyphus mimosarum. The sequence continues at coordinate 611,021 of KK120812.1, forward strand.
AATTTTAATGAAAATTTTTTTAGTTTTATGATTTTTATGCCCTACCGCGATGTGAGAAGTGAATGGATTTGAATGAGAAATATATCTCGAGTGAAACTGGAGGAAATACGTTTAAATCAAGGGCATCAGAAAATGTGTATAATTTAAGAGGCCGTACAGGGAAGTCATATGGTGTCCGCATCAGATATTTTATAAAGAGATCTTGAGAAAAAAAGAACATCTTTGGCGGAAATAGTCGGTATAGATGAAAGATTGGGAATCGTCGATTCGAGTGTCATGTGATCCCTTTATCACACATAACAATCGCAGATTATCACTCATGCATCGCTTATGTGGGAAGGTGCAAAGAGAACAGAAGAAAGGAAACAGAAATCTGTAATCCATAAACATCAGATAATAGTTTAACAATCTAAAATGAATTTACCATTAATTTTTTTTTAATTTCAAACACATTAAATTATTTTTTAAAATTACGATAATCACACAGTTATTTCGCTTAGCTTTTTAGAATAAAAAGAATGGCCTTTTTTTTTCTCCTGAGAAAGAGGGATCGAAGTCCGGAGACAGTCAAAATTGATAGTCTTATTCAAAATGTAAACTAAAGTGGCTTTTTTACCTAATTTTAAATTTTATTTGATTTCTCTTGCACTTTTTCCAGTATCTACTGTTCTTAATTATGAAACTAATTCTTGATAAAAATAAAGAACATAGAAGCAAGAAAGCAAAACTTAAATCTCAGCATTTCAGATTACATTTTGAGGAAGTGATTCAGAGTTAAAAAGTAGAAAATATGCAAAAAACTAAAAGCATAAAAACATAACATTATTTTGTTTTCTATTTCATGTAAACTCCCAAAAATTAAGAACTTCACTTAAAAAGAGTTTCACTTTTAAAACTTTCGGAGTTTATCTCTGAATTTCTCTTTTGAAAAGCACCAGAATTTGTCTCCGAATTTCTTTTCCCTTGAACGATGCTTTTGCGTGACGTACAGACGACAGTATAAAGGACTCTTAGTGTTATATGGAGTCATTAGTTTAAGTTAGAGCTACTTATTATTAGGATTTTAAGCCAACAGCTGTGTATTTGTTCGGAAGCTAGTGAAATCTGTAAGTCTATGAGGTTGCACATTACTTTAATTCTGCATTGAACTAGGTATGGTTCAAACAAATTTTTAATTATGAGTTATTAAATGTTTTTCTGTCCATTATTTTAAGATGGAGCCGAAGCTAAAGTTTACATACATTTTTATTTAATTACCGTTTATTTAGCTTTTGTGCTTTACATTACTCTAAATTAGATCACAAGTTATGATTAAAAAATGTTAGTTATTATTTATTTAGTTTTTGTTCCGCACATTACCTTAAGTTAAATCCTGAGTTATGTTTCAGATAAACTAAATTATTAATATTTATTCCTTGTGCACGAATTTAAATTAAAATACAATTTATAATCCAAGTGCACTTTCAATCTTTATGTATTTGGCTTTTACACTGAGCGTTAGTTAAGTTGGAGCAGAAAATGCGCTTAAATAAATTATTCATAAATTATAAATAAATAATTCTTCATTTAATATCTGTCATGTACATTATTTTAAGTTAGCTCCCAAATAATGGTTCAAATAAATTTTTAATTAATTTTTATTTAATTAAGTTCTTTATGCATATGCAGGCAAAAATTCGCCTTAACAGTTGAACCTAAATTTAGAGATACAAGCTGTAGCTGCAACCCAACCTTAAGGTCATATTGTGGCTTAAAATATAACTATGTCTTAATAACATTATTTCCTAATAGATATTATTGGGTTCTAATAACAATATGTTTTGCTATTATGCACATTTAAATTACAAAAATTATAAAGTTTGGTCCATAGAGCTGAAGGATTAGCTGAAGGATCACTTTAAACATACGTTGTGTTAAAGTCTAGCTTATGTCACTTAATTTAGAAGTAATATGCTACATATGCTTTGCGTCATACGATATACCTCGTGTCACATGAGTTAGTAGTAGCATGCTTCACACACGTTGTGTCACATGAGTTATATTTAGTATATGTTGTATAATATAGCATACGTTGTGTCACATTCTGCCTGAGCGACAACTAAGTGGATGAACTATATTAAAACTATAAAAATTCTACTGCCATTTACCCTCAGCTGAAAGATAGAAAGATTTAGTTCGTTAATTTAGTGAAATGAAGAGGTACAGCTGAGAAATGCTGAGAGCCACATTGTTCAGAACAAGAAATAGCAATATGCTTCATTGCTGAAGTTGCTGCAGAAGGACACCGTACGTGATTAAAGAAGCTAATGTGTTCAGGAAAAGTTTTTTCTTTACTTCGAATATACCCCATCCAGTGAGAGTAACGCTTTCTTTCTTCAGAGAAATCTGCTTCGTGAAGAAACGAATGAAGCTCTCATCTTTGCCGATGTGTTTTTGCTCCAGAATCTTCTTCTGCAGGTCCCTAAAACTATTCTGTAAGTTATCTGCCGAAAATATCATCATGAGAAATAGTCCTATGGTCACGGACGTGTAAGAACCAGCGTTTATGACAGAGACAGACTGTGGTTTTCCCTTGACAAAGTTAAAGAAAAGGCTAAAGATCCTGAAGAACTCCATGAATAGACGAAGCAGCAAAACGAAAGTGGCAAGGGACAGGGAGTCTTCCAGTTTAGCAATGGTGTCGAAGATGGCCCCATATATCAAGAATACCTTTTCACCTGAAGCCTTCCCAAGAGATTTGGCAAAAGCCTTCGAGAGACTGTTCAGTTCTAAGCAGCAGATTATGAGTAAGGTGGCTGTCAAGTACGACAAAGTCCAGTTGATAAATTGGTGGTTGGTCTGGATGAGGGCATAAACTATGATCCTTTCTTCTTTGGTGGACAATGGAATTGTGAAATGAAAGCAGATGGCAGAGATTCTGTCGTTAGTGATAGTGTCATGCAAAGAATTTATACCAGGTGCGAGCGTGTACAGTATTAAGATGAAAATCAACATCTTCATTGTCTTGTTATAAGTTTTACCACAATGCCCGCTGTCCGACACATTTCTCCGAAGACGATCTATGCTCTTCAGGAGACTATGAATATCATGGCGAGATTTAAATAGGATCCACCAGAAACATATGGATATTACCTTGACAAAAGTACTGAAAACGTAGAAACTAGAAGGCAAGTGCATCAAACACATGACAGATCCCAATGTGCCTAGGCCCCACGAAATGTGGAAAAAAACAGCAAAAAGCATCATAAAGATTGAGTTCTTCCTACGCTGAGTAGTGATGTCAATACCATGAAGGCGAAAATAAACAAGAATTGGTCGGAAAGACGTTTTTGTAACGTTTACTTTTTTTGGAACTGTATGTTCGAAAGGAATAACTTTCATAAAAATTCTTTTGTTGAAACTCGCATTCATGGCGAAAATTTTCTATTGGGTAACAATGAATTTCACGGTGTCTGATGGCCACATTAACTCGATGCATAAGTCTATGCATATAATATAGTCTAAATGTTGAACTGATTCTATGACATTTATTGAAGATATTCTACAGTGAAAATAAATAAAAGAATAGTTCTCGGTTAATATTGGTCGTGCTTAATGATTCAACAAATACACTATCCGACACTGTATTTATGGCACTGCGAAGTAATCTTACATTTCAAGTGAACCAATTGAAGATACATACCAAATAATTTTATAGCTGGTAAATGGAATAAGTATTAAGTTATTAATAAATGCAGCGCTTTATGCAAAGGACATATTTCATACATGAAAATAATACAGAAAAGTCTCTTTCGAGACACAATTACTTTCAAGAAGTAAGCATCACGTAATTTATCATCGTCTACTCCTGAATTTGAGAACTTTTTTAAAATTTGGGAATAATTTGGTTTTCAGTCTGAACTTTATTGTCAGTCTAACAGTTTTTCAGTCTGAAACTTTATTGCTGAAGTTGCAATTTCTTCCGAAATTTAATAACCGCTTTCAGGAAATATGTCAGCACTGCAAATTACCATAATCTGCTGAAGTTAACATTGATGACACCGCGTAATGGATATGGATGTGGGGAAACTTTCATCGGAAATCTTTCTCAGACTTAGCAATTGTTTTTTTAAAACATTTCACCGCCAAATATTTCACTCTTTCACTGCAGAAGTTCAAATTTCTTTTTGGAACTTGATAATTGCTTTCAGAAGGCACTTTGGTTATAGAAATTACTACATTCCGTTGATGATACTATTCGTAAAAGACACATAGACGTAAAAGTCGCTGTAAATCTGTTTTAAGACTCAGTAATTCCTATCATAAAGCAGTTCTGTAAGGAAAATTATTCCTTTCATTGATGACATTATTAAGGATACATAAACACACGTTTAAAAATGCCGCTGGAAATGTATCAGAAGTTACCATCGTTTATTAATGCCACTATAGATATAGTTCACTATTATCTGCAATGTTACCACCGTTTACTATCTTTATAATGACATTGTAGATGCATATTTGAATATAGATATATATAAGACATATATATGCATATGTGAATACAGATATGTATAACCAGAGGTGCCACTGGAAAAGTGTTTCAGATTAAAGTAATATTTTCAAGAAAGTAATTGTTTCCAGAAATTACCACCTTTTATCGATGATACTGCGTACTGAAGATACATATGCATTGAAATGTGACGGGAAATGTATTGAGACTAACGTGATTGTTTCCGGAAAACACTTCAGAGCCAGAAATTACCACCTTTTATTGATGATATTGCGTACTGAAGATACATATGCATATATATATCACTGGAAACGTATTTCAGATTAAAGCAATTGTTTTCAGAAAGTACTTCACAGCCAGAATTACCACCTTTCATGGATGACACTGCGTACTGAAGATACGTAGAAACTGAAATGCTACTGGAAGTGTATTTGAGATTAAAGTAATTTTTTCCAAAAAGCACTTCAGAGCCAGAAATTACCACCTTTCATATCTTTGATACTGCGTACTGGTATACTGCGTACTGAATATACATGTGCATATAAAAACCACTGGAAATGTTTTTAAGATTAAAGTAATTGTTTCCAAAAAGCACTTCGGAGCCAGAAATTACTATCGTTCATTGACGAAATTGCGTCTGAAGTTATACGTACCTACAAGTACGAATGGTAACACGTCTAAAAGTTTGTAATTGTTGTCGGAAATTGCCATCATTCATTGCCGATGTTTCTTCCCTTAAATTTGTTGATTACTTAAGTAGACAAAGTAGGCTTGATGTTTTTTATGCGAACCAAAATTTACCGCAGAATGTATTCCACAATGGATCCAAACAGAAGTTGAAAGACAATTCACTAAACGTTCCACTACTTGTCTTTGGGCATTTAATTCAGGATTCAGATTCAAAATATCTCAATAAGAGCATTTTATAAGCATATCAAGCTTACCTGTAACAAAAGTTACAACGTCTAATCCAACAGACAGTTTATTGACAAAATCAATGTCCACGAAAGTTACTACACGCAATCCCCGTCATAATGGGATACTCCATGGGGGCAATCATTAAATGTCTCTTAGTTATATTACATGATAAGCTTATGAGTAAACACACAACTCAATAAATTTCGCTTGGGGGTATCCTTCTAACGGTAATTTAATGAAATGTCTCATAACGGGCGGCGTTCTATCCGTTTATTGATCTACCACAAATCGATTAATCAAATTCTCGTTTAACTTTTACAGACTTAGTCAGAACATTTAAGTACAGCAAAAGGATTTTGAAATATAATTTTTGATGCTAAAGAGAGTTGAAGATGGCGTCCTATGCACCTTATATTTTTACTTCCTCGTACAAAGTAAAGCCGAAAATCGTAGTAGCGAAAACTTTCGGGTATCATATTTCAAAGAAAATATCCGTTTTCAGCGCTCTCGAATCCATTTGAACTACGCTTTTGCGTGGCATCTGTACACACAGACAGAATTAAGGAACTTTTTTTCCAAAATAAATTTTAAAATGGATTCAGAAGGATTTTTTTGCTGTATGTAGCTTACATAACTCAAAAAAGATTAGCTGTAAAATGTTGAAATTTTGTATATGGGACTGCTATAACATCTAGTTGTGCATGCACTTTTTTTTTTTTCTTTTCTTCTCTTTTCTTTTCTTTTTTTTTTTTTTTTTTTTTTTTTTTTGCAATCTTCTACGGCAAACATACATATACCAACTGTCTCCCGACTCGGTGAGCTGTGTATTTTTATTCTTGTATACTGGTCAATTATTCACTTTTTCCTTTAAATGTGATTTGAATTATGTTTTTCTTATGTTCCGGATAAGGTTTTTATGTCTTTAGTTAATTTACGTGCAATGGTTGTAGAGTTATCAACAATTTAAAAGCCGTGATAGGCCTAAAGAGGTCGCCATTTGTTTACATTTGAAAAGTTCAGTAGAATAATGAATTAAGTCAGGTAGTGCACCGACCTCAGTGTCATTTTGCCCAGTGGGAACAAAAGTTAATTTTCAGTTTTGTGAACCGAAAATTTTGTCTTCCTGTCCGTTGGCCGAATTGCTTGTTTTTGCGTACAAACTCTAGATTTAACTGTGAAAACTTTCTTTAATGGTTTTTCACTGTATCTGGTGTTTTAATTTTTTCTGTATTTTACAATTCTTAATGAAGACGTTTTGAGTTTTTATGCATTATTGCCTTACCGCGAAATGAGAACTGAATTGATTACATTAATGAGAAATGTATCTCTAATGAAATTCGAGGAAATAAGTTTAAAGGATATGTAACAAAAAATGTGTAGAATTTAACAGGCCGTACAAGAAAGTCAAATGGTGTCCACATTAAATTTTTGAACTTAAAAAATCTGGGAATGTGTACACTACGTGACTATTTTGTACGGAATATTAAATTATACGCATATTTTTGCTGCATTCCGTTTAAACTTATTTCCTGAATTTCATTAGAGATATATTTCTCATTCAATTAATTCAGTTCTCACTTGGCGACAAGGCAAAAATACATATTTTGTGATTTTGCTCTTGAATTTTGTGTGGCATCAGGACGAAGAAAGCGATGCTTAATAATAAAGTTAATATGATAATAAGATTATATTAATAGAGAATCCAAGAACAGATTGATAACCTGCGATACTGAGCGAGAGCATAGAAAATCTTAAGAAATACTCTGGTGCAAAGTTAAATTCAGAATCCTTTCAGATTTCTTTTCTTTTTCGCTCTCGTTCTCTTTTTTTTTTCTTTTCTTTCTTTCTTTATTTAACTATACATATAGTAATCTGCACCAGATCTTACGTAGGAAGTAATTCGAAGTTTCTTCTGTGGTAATGCATTCAAAAGTGTCTGTATTTACCTTTCCTCCCAAAAAAGTATTTCAGTTAACTGCAACCCTTAATACAACAACGCACGCAAGGAAAACGAATCATAAATCTACAATCGATTATTTTTTCGATTAAATAAATATGATTTATGTATCGGAAAACAATTTATCTTCAATATTTATTTTTGTTCCACAATCAGTGATTATTATCCCAAAACATGCGAAACAATATGATTTTAGAGATGAGCGCCAAGAGGCATCGATCAAAATTTTAATATACTCAAGGCTAAACAGTATAAGAAACGTATGTGTTTAAATGATATATGTAGTAAATATAGTTTGGTGAAATGTTTTCAGTTCTATTGCGGAGTTTAAAAATTAGAATTCAAAAAAAAAAAAAAAAAAAAAAAACCCCAATCAGACGATTTTTTACCGAAATACGTAGTTTGTATCGATCGAAACATCTTTCACTAATTCATTAATTTCAATCACAATGCAAGTATTCTTATAATTATGAGTCGGTTATTATTACATTGAATACAGCTTAAATCATGCCAATTTCACGAATTATTAAAAAGCAAAATAGAGTTATAAATTATTAAGAAATGTGTTTTATTATTTTCCATGGGCTCAATTTATTAAGCAGTAGCTAGTTGATTAAAATTGAAAGAAAAATTTTAAAAATTATGCTTTGCATAACGGCAGCATTCTATGAATTAGATATGTATTCGTGATAGCATGATGATTCAATAAAGATTTTATAATAACTAAAGCAGTTTTTAATGCTAATAAAATATTATAAGAATTTGTTCAGTGTAATCTAAATTTAATTTATTTTAATTTATCGTCAGTAGGCCGAAGAACGGGCTAGGTGGCAAAACAAAAATGAATTTAATACGGGTGCATAACAGTTCCGATTCTTCATTATCTTTCTACACCGTAATTTCAAAACAATAAAGATTTTTTGTAGTAAAAATTTTATCCCATTCCTGTTGAACAGCTTATTAAAATCCAAAGCGAAGTGTAGGTCAACTTTTGGACAATCCTCTCGAAAGTCCAAATGCGCAGGAATCCATAAGGTAATTAATTATCAGATTTAGTAGGGATACAAGTGAAGAGTAAAAAAAATATCTTCAGGGCGGGAGACTGTGTGTCAGAAATTCTAAAGATATGCTCTATTTAAATATTTTGTGATATTGCCGTTGAACTGAATTTTATGATTTAAGTGCGAAGAACATGATATTTAATAAATAAAGGTAACACTGAGAACGTTAAAAAAACGCCTCTTTCGGCGTAATATAAAATCTGAAAGCTCTGAGAATTCTGTTGATATTCTCTTCTACTATTTGATATTGTAACTGCTTTAAATATTGTTTTTATTAAACAGAAAGATTAAGACTTGAAGCAGAGACAAAGTCTCAAACTAACGGACAGGTCCGGCCAAAAACGAAGCTGCGTCATCTTATGCAGAAATTCGATGACAAGAAAGGAGATATCGGTCTATATTTGCTACTGTTTGAAAGGCAAGCAGAATGGACTCAAATTAATAAAGAAGAATTTGTATCTCATTTACTAAGACTACTTCCTTTCGAAGTAACACAGTTAATAGCTAGCTAAAGACTATCAGCATGTGAAGAATTTATTGTTAAAACGGTTTAAGCTAAGCCCGGAAAAGTTTCGGCAGAAATTCATAAAACATCAAAAGAGTACAGAATCCACATGGATGGATTTCAACTACGAAACAGAAAATGATTGCAAAGAATGGGTGACTGGCTCGGGAGCTGAGGCTTTTGATTAGTTGCTAGACTTGATGGTGACTGACCAACTTCAGCGTCGAGTCCCTCCCGAAATTCGAGATCATTTTCTTGATGAGTGGTTAGAGATTATTTCGTCCAAGAAATTATCTGAAAAACTTGATGCCTATGAAGACGTCCGCGGAAAGTTTCCAAAAAGGCCTGTAGTAGAACGGAGAAAGAAAGATACAATTTACAAACTCAAAGTAAAGTGAGTTCAGATACTAAAAATAAAACTGAAAATAAATGGTCATCACTATTTACTTCACAAAGTTAGTTCCACCGACCTAGAAGTACACGTTCGGATGATAAATATGAAAAACGAAAGACCCACAATGCTGTCATTGTGGATCCTGTCAACATTTAGGACCTCAATGTCCAAAACTTAACAGTACTGAATCTCCTGCTAATCTTAATAGAATTAGTGCAAAACCAGAGGATAAATTTATAGTACCTTATACTATGTAGTATGGGTTACGTAAATGGTTATAAAATTCCTATATTAAGAGATTCAGGTGCTAGTATTGATATAGTTTATCGCAAATACATCACGCCCGAATTGCTGACGGGTGAAAATGTGTGGGTGCAACAGCCATTAGACTTGAATCCAACCTGTTTACCATTGGCTGAGGCCGAACTAAATTGCGATATCGGGCGAGTAATAACCAAGGCTGCCATTATTAGAAATGAACTCGACAAAGGAAGGTATTTATTAGGCAATCGAACTTTTGCGTTGTTGAACGCATCCTCACCAGGTTAATGCGGTCTCTATTAGAGCTCAAACGAAAAGAGATATAGCTGAACACGATGAAGAGATCTTGGTACCGATGAAGGAAGAAAATGAAGCATCCAGAGATGTCTTTGAAGAAGAAGTTAAATTACCGAAATTAAATATGGAAGATGAAGCTCTTATGAAATTAATAAACATTGACTCAAAAGAAGTTGTACGACTTCAGCATATTGATAAGGAAATCTCTAAAACCATCCAAGAAGTTAAAGAAGGTACATGCAAAAATGAGAACTATAGTCTGACAGGAAAAGACCTTTTAGTTAAGAAAACGACAGATAAAATGGGCTTTGAAAGACAGCTTGTAGTTATACCTGAAAAACTCAAACCGTCAATTATGAAGATGTGCCACGAAGGAACTTCCGGTCACTTGGGTGTCAAAAAGACCAGAGACAGTCTGGCTAGACATTTTTATTGGACGGGGTGTTACAAAGAAACCGAAGATTTTGTAAAAACCTGTGATGTTTGTCAGCGAGCTTTGAAGGGAAATGACAAAAAGAAGGCTCCAATGATGTTAGTACCAGTCATTCCCGAAAACTTCAATAAAATAAAACTTGATACTGTTGGTCTGCTACCTATTCCAAGGACTAGAAAAAAATGCTATGACAGATCTGTGTATGTCGCCCAATATCTAGTTGCTGTCGAGATGACAGATATTTCTTTGTCTTCTCTTAAAGTAAATAAGAAAGCTAAGTTCATAAACTTTCGAATTTTACAGAACTTTTCCCTTCGGAAAAAGTCTCTCCGTTGGGGGTAGAGGTTGTAACAGCTTTAAATATTGTTTTGAATCTTTTGTACAGTTTAAATAATTGAACATTATCTTAATGGCAATGTTTTAAACGCAGGCTCGAGGGCCGCGTGCGGCTTTCACACGAAGAATGTAATTATTATTATTTTTAAATAGTTTAGAAAACGTTTTCTCTTCTTGCTTATATGTCGCCATTTTGAGTATTAAATAAAGCTCTTTCTGTGTTCCATCATTGGAGTTTGCTTCAATTGCGAAAGAAGTATCACAATATTGACTTAAATTTCTAACTATGTGTAATTTTGTTATATCCCATATTTGTAAATAATTTGTATATATATATATATATATTATAAACGATCTTAATTACGTATTTTATTTCTGCTTGACGGCGAAATGGCCCACGGCGAATTAGCTGCCGGCGGATTGTCCTGTTGGCAAAACGGCGGCGATGAAACGGCTACGACAAAACAGACGGAAGACTAAAATATAGTTTACTGTACGTTAATAAGATAAGTGTTTGCCCACTAGCGGCTGAACGTAATGTCGCTGAGTACTGGCAGTTTGGTCCGGGGTTCAAGTCCCTGCGAATGGGCTGTCTGCATGGGCGTTTTCGTGGTTTTCCTCATGTGTAACGTGTATACAAGCCAGTTCCACTTAGGAAGTCCTCTGCGAAGGCATCCCTCCGCTTACGCAGATAGCCTTCATGATTTGCCGCAATCAAAAAAGGAAACAAAACCAATGCGATAAACACGACTAGTTTAAACTTGATCTCATTCTTATTGTTATTATTTTCTGAAGTTTTAGTTATAAGAAGATAAAAGCTAACACGTAATTAACCGGAAAAAAACTACTAAAATTTTACCTGTATTTTTAAAAACTTATTTGGGGAACAAATTTATTTGGTTATATAAATAATAACAGCATTCAAAAAAGAAGAATATATTTGAAACTGGAAAAAACAATGATTTTCCTTTATATTAATCTTGCATTTCTATAGGACTCAACCGGAAATAGAGAATTAATGACTATACATTTAATTACTTATATTTAAGACTCAACGGGAAATAGAGGATTAATGACTATACATTTAATTACTTATATTTATGACCACACAAGCCGCCCAACCGTCGCGACGCTGATTGCCGTACCGAAGAACCCGTATTGCTTGTAATGTATAGTGTCTATGCTTCATGAGGGCACTCGAAAACCGCGGCGAACCGAAAGTCCTCTCGACTCTCGAGAGGTTGGTGGTAGGGAAAAAGAGATGAGAGACCGTCGGACCCGTGCCCCCGGGGTACTCTTTCTCAAAAATAGGGCGGAACTGAACTAAAGTCGGGGTGTCATCAATATGGTTTTCAAGACTCTTGCCAATTACAGGAGTATTTGAATCCTTGCTACGATGAATGGATGAATGTCGTGGGCTTGCGTTGACCTTTGTCAGACGAGTGAGAGTGGTAGCAACAACGACTCGATTTATTTTTAAAGGATCATTTAACGGTGTTTATATATATATTCCAGAGTACGTAAAATTAAATTGCTTTATATTGCGGATAAAAACAGATTCTACAGTGGCTCGCATTTGTTTTCGGACATTTGTGTTTTCAGTTTTATTCGCAAATATCTGTCAGTAAACGTTACTGAAATAACTTTATTTTTTTCATAATGTTCTTTGCACTTAAACCGTAAAATTCAATCCAACAGCAATATCGCAAAAATTTAAAAGAGCATATCTTTAGAATTTCCAACACACAATCCCGCCCGCTGAAATAATTTTTTTTTCGTACAGTGTTGCCATTGCTCGCTTTCAAATCGTTGAGTTTGTTAATCAAGAATTCGTTAAAGTTTTACAAAATATGAAAACGATAATAAAACAAATTCCAAATTCCAAATTAGGGCTCTCAGATGTCCCTATTCGGTTGGAGATGTACGTTATTCAAAATTGGATGGCTCCAGGAACCGTTGTTTTATCACAGTGCGAGAAACATCTATGTAGAAACATTTATGCAGATTCTTCATTATTTAATATCTTTAATACAGGGCGATAATATTTGGTGGCCACAGTTTCAAAAGTTATTCAAGATTTATAGTGAATCAACGCAAAATGCCAAAATTAAAAGCCCTTCTGAGCTAATGCTGCTTTGGGCTAATAAAAGGACATTCAATATTCTGTTGGATATCCTTCAGCTAAAATTACACTTTGACAGGGAGTTGACTAAATTTTTCGTGTAAGAATATTCTATTTTGTACTACTCCTCCGTAAGAATTGATTTTACGTGAGCTTTCAAAGAAATGTCGCATTTTCTTATTTTTATATATATATATAAAGTTGGAGGAAATAGAAAAGTTTTGATTGCTTCAGGATAGTTTTATGATAATCACAAGCGATCGTTTCACTTTTAAGTCGTCCCCTAAGAACCTGAATGTATTTTACATTCCAAATTCTCTTGCATATGCTTTCAGGTTCTTATTAAAAATATCCATATACACTCACTTCCAAAAGTTAAGTACGAAGACGTAAAATGCAGAAAAATCAATAAATACTGCTTTGATTGACAAAAAATTCGGCACGAAAGTAGCATATATATTTATGCATAAAACAAAATCAATAATTATATACAGAAATGAAAACAATATTACATTTTTGTAAGTTATCACATAATGACATACTGGAGACTTAAACAGAATTATGTATAAAGTGAAAATAAACAGCATAAAATGAAAAAAAGGACAATAATAAGGTATGTGATCCCCCTCATCTGTATACAAAGTTTACACCTTGTGACCATGCTTTCAATTAGGTGGTCAACCACCACAGAATTAAGCAATCGCCATTCTTCTTGTAGCGCAGTTTCCAGTTCAATAAGAGTGGCTGGAGGTGGGAAACGTGAAGATACAGCACGGCCGAGAGCATCCCAAAGATTTTCAATGGGATTAAGGTCGGGCGAATATGCTGGCCACGCCATACGCGCAATCCCTTCACTCTCCAGGTAGTCATCGACGATGTCAGCTCTATGGGGACGTGCGTTATTGCCCATTAAAACAAAAGTAGGGCCAACTGCTATAGCGTACAATTTCACAATGGGTTCTAAGACTTCATCTCAATCCCGGACAGCCGTCAAAGAACCCCGTTTAAAGATGTGCAGGTGGGTGCAGTATCCTAATGAAATCCCTGCCCACACCATAATGCTTCCGCCTCGGAATGCGTAATGTTCCGTGATGTTTTGGGACTGACTGCGTGCGTGTTCGTTGTTCATGCCATATCCTTATACGCTTGTCATCTGGCTCCAGAGCAAATCATGGCTCATAAGTAAACATGACATTGCCCCAGTCAGACACATTCCAATTGACATGTTCCCAGCACCACTAATCGTGCCCCTCTTGATTGGACGGATAGAGGAACACAAACTCGAGGTACCCGGGCGTACAGTTCACTCATATGTAATCTTCGACGTACAGTAGCTGCAGATATCGCCTTACCAATGGACGCTGTAACCATAGATGTCACACGTGTGGAGGTCGCTCTGCGATTACGCTTGGCTACAATAGCAAGATATCGATCTTCCGCGGAAATTGTAACCCTTGGGCGACTGGCTGCGGGGCCTTCGGACAACTGTCTGTGTGGTTTGGAATTGTTTCCATAAACGTGAAATTACAGAATGATGAACGCCGAAGAAAAGAGCAACATCTGTGATCGACGACTCTCCTGCTTCAATGCGCCTCACAGCACGCCAGCGCTCATAATCTTCCATTCGTCTTCTGGAAGCCATAGAAACACGTATGTCTTGAAAACAAATTGTAGGAAAGTTTTAAACACCTTCTGTCAGGACTTACAATCAACTTCTGTAAGCCTTCATAAAGCTGGCTTCTTATAAGACTGCCTTTTTTGCATATTTCTTGACATGAAAACTCGATTGGCTGTTATCTAACATATTTGCATACTTCCATCTACCTCTGCAGCGAATTGCATCCTCTTCAATTCTGATTGGCTTCCGGAAATTAGCATTTTCGTCTCCGTGCTTAACTTTTGGAAGTGAGTATATTATCATTCATATTATTTTCTATAAAAACTACATTTGCTATCCCATGGGCAGGCGAAACATCTCCAAACTATTATGTTTTCACTCATTTACTTAACAGTAAGACAATACATTTTTCGGATTCAAATTTTATTCGTCTTTCACGTATAGCAGTTCTTCCATCGGACTTAAATATATTAAATTTTGACTCGTTTGCAAATATAACATTATTTGCGTGTGCTTTTCTTAACACAAGTTTTGCAAACGTCAGGCGTATTTTCCTTGTTTTCCTTTCGACGAAGGATTTCCATTTTGCTGATCGCTCATTGTATCTATGTCTTTTAATGGTTCTTCTATCGGTTTCAGGGTTAACTTTTATTGAAAACTGTTCTTCTAAATCCACTGTACGTTTCGCAGTATATAATATTGTTACTTGCGTACGGTTTCGCAACAGATTAAATACACAAGTTCGATAATGGGTTAATAAAATTTATTTTTTTCAAAAAAAAATATATATTTCAGAACTCTGGAATTTTTAATAGAAATATTCGTGCGAGAGTTTGCAGTATCACATGGTGCAATCAGTAGTTAAACTTCAAACTTCAAAATTATGCTAAGAACGTTAAACACAACGCAATGCAAAGCGGATCTAAAGAGAAAGCTCACGCAAAACTACAACTCGCAACAACTATAGCTAAGCAACTGACTGAGAACAGATGCTCTCTCTCTCCGGCCTTATATAGCTTACGACCGGCCGCCGAGGTTCTTCTAGTTCTTTTTGTTTCTTAAAATTACTGGAAAGCAATATGAGGGTGGAATTACGGTTACAGGTATAGTAGTCAATTACATTTATTCAATTTCAATGCATATTAAGGTGATACAGGGACGTGACCAAAATGTCTCCAAATATGGTACGTTTGGCGCCGAATTACAGAGATACCCATTTAGTCAATGCTAAATGCACTTTCCCCTGTATTCTTACTTTTCCGGTGTAGCTTTCTCTTAAAATTTGTTCCGCGCTACACTACATAGAAAAATACAACAGTTTCACATATAATTGTACCCAAATAATCTATCTATGTACAAAATTCGTAATAATATTTTGCATTTTATTTTATTTTTGGTAGGCTGAATCTCCGACTCCTTCGTATGAGCTTGCGGAAAGTGGTCCAATGTGCATTTTCAACAGTTCCACACAATTTCCGTCGCTTTATAACATCAAAAATAGTTGAACGTTTTACATGAAGGATTTGTTGGATATTTGGATTTATAGGCTATCTTTAAAATGATGAATCAATAACATGAAGAGCCATTTTAAACCAATAATTTGCCTGTCGGCAAAGTGTAAGATTGTCCTTCAAAATTAATCAAAACATTCGTGGATTTAAAAGTGTGTTGAAACTTCTTGAAATAAAATATTATTATCTTTGACGCACCACTGTGCTATCCTTCTGCAAAAGTAAGCTACTTAATTTTTCTTCCACATTTAATATTTTCTTCCAGATAATTTTTGTTCCAGATTTAACGCATATATTTAATGTTACATTGTTATTGATTGATGAATGTTACACTGTTATTGATTGTACATTGTTATTGATGAATAAACTTAGCGATTTAAAAACAATAAATGCAGTTCTTTACTGCTGTTATTATTAATTATTAATTATTACTGTTCACGTGCAATTAAACTAGTTGAATTCATTAAACCCATTACATATTTTGTCTTTTTTTTATTTCCTCGTACGAAGTAAAAGAAGTATTTTAATTTAGAAAAATTTCCAGTTTCAAATTTCAGCGGAATTATCTATTTTTCCAAATCCATTGCGACTATTTTTTTGCTTGATGTCTGTACGCACGACTAAGTAAAGGACTCTTTATTCCAAAGCGAATTGTAAAATGGATTTAAACTGGATTCAAAATGGATTTTTTCGTGACTTCTGAACGTTTCTACATATATGTCTCGCATAATTCAAAAACGATTTGCCGTAGAACGTTGAAATTTTGTATATGAGATTGACACAATTCTTACTTTATAATTAATTCTTTGAATATATATACACCCCCTTTGCCCAGTTTAAAAAGTTCTTTCCCGCCTTTATTCTCGCAATCGTTATTAGTCGCACCACCCAACGTATAGTGATTATCGCCGCTGACTGCCGTACCGAAGGGCTTGGGTTCGAATCCCAGAGGCATGGATGTTGTAAATATATAATATCTGTCCGTCATGGGGGGGTCACTCCGCATGCAAGAAAAGAGGGTGGGAAACCCTCGGATCCCTTCTGAAAGAAAGACTCGCTTTCAAAATTGGGGCGGAACTGAGTTCAAGGATTTAAAAGAAATATGTTGCCACTGCTCGAATTAAAATATTTTTAATCTTCCATTCTAAGCGATTAAAGCAAGAAACGCAGATTCATAATTACTATATGAGCCCGTGAAACTACATTAGCTGGATTATTTAAAATCATTATCTACTGTCTTCTTTCTCATAATAATTATTTTAAACAGCAGGGCACCTCACAAGCTAGTTTAATTAAAAAGCCATATGAACCCAAAATTATTGGCATACTTTTAAAATATTGCCATTCTATAAAATATAATTTATTGAATATTTCCCCTCGCTTTAAAGTCATGTATTTATTTCAGCTAAATAAACAGTCATATATGTCAAAATTCAACAAAGTAGTTCTCGAATGACACCATTGCTAAAAGCATAATTATTAAACATTTCCACCACTAAAATGTCATTCTATAATAATGTAGCTGTTCTATAGTGTCACTATACAGCAACGTATTTCTACTGTAATGTCATTCTACAATAATGTAGGTCTACTGAAATGAATATAACTCTACGATATTCAGCAATAATGTAGGTCTACTGAAATCCTGAAATCCTCTGAGATGGCTTCTGACCCAGATTATTATATATAAAAAAAATCTGAAAGGTTTCAGATTTCAATTACGTCCAAAGGGGCGTTTATTTAATATTTTGTGTGTTACCTAAGTACCATGTTCTTCGCACTTAAACCATAAAATTCAATTCAACAGCAATATCGCAAAATAATTTTAAATTGAGCATATCTTTAGAAATTTCGGTACAAGCTCTCACGCGCTGGAGATAAAAATGTTTTTCTGTACAACGTTAATATTGCAGGCTTTGAAATCTTTGAGTTTGTGAATGAAAAATTCGTTAAAGTTTAAGAGAATATTGTTACGAATTTCACATTTATTTGGCTATTTATTTAGAATTGTAATTAAAATTCCTTTTTATTTTCTCGTGCAACGCAGACGATTTTTGAA
>KK120812.1:628996-650710 GCA_000611955.2 Stegodyphus mimosarum
AAAAAAAAAAAAAAAAAGCAGTAAATTGAAAAGTGAAACGACGCAAAATGTGCCAAAACGAAAGTAATAGTCCTTCGGGATTTAAATCCCTTTGGACTAATAATATAGGTCTACCGTAATATCATTCCATAAAAATATAGTTCTACTGTAATGTGACTCTACAATAATGTATTTCATCTATAATGTCACTTTACAATAACGTAGTTCTACTATAATGTCACTCTACAACAATATAGTTCTACTGAAATATCGTTCTATAATAATGTAGCTCTGTTATAAGGTTCTACTATAATTCCAGACGACAATAATATAGTTCTAGTGTAATGTGTGTAATACTAATAGTGTAATAGTGTCACTCTGCAATAAAATAGTTCTAGTGTAATGTGTGTAATACTAATAGTGTAATAGTGTCACTCTGCAATAAAATAGTTCTACTATAATGCCATTCTATAATAATGTAGTTCTATTACAATGTAGTTCGACTGCAGTAACATTATATAATAATGAAGTTCGACTACAGTATCATTCTATAGTATGGTATTTCTACTATAATGTCACTCTACAATAATAGTTTGTTGTTATGTCTTTCTATAATAATGTAGTTCTATTATAATGTCAATCTATAATAATGTAGTTCTACTATAATGCTCTACTATAATGTGACTCTGCAGTAATGTGGTTATGTTATAATGCTATACTATAATGTGACTTTGCAGTAATGTAGCTCTATTATAATGTCACTCTGCAGTAATATACGTAGGTCTTCACTCTTCTGTGATGTAATAATGTTCAATCTTTTCCAAAGGAATACTTTTTCGTCCAATTCGGTCAATAAAATTGCAAAATTACGCAATACGATTTTGCGTAAAGTTTTAGCGAATTTTTCTCAACTCAAAAATCGTCTGAGAAGTGAACAATTTTTAAATTAATTAACTTCCAAGAGTTACCTGATCAAGTGTTAGGAGATGAAATCAGATCATTCGACCAGTCGAACGTTTTACGGAACTATTTCGGAAGGAGAACATTCTTCTGCTTCCCTCTTAACTGTATTGGCTCAATTGTTCTGGGGGGAAGGAAATTGTTTCCGAATCGGGGGATGTTCGATGAACGGAGACAGAGAAGAACGTGCAAGGGGGGGGGGATGAAACAAAAGACGATTAGAATGACCCCGATCGACTTCTAGTATGGATGTTTTCGATAAAGGGGTCTTCGTATAAAAAGGTTGTCTGCTCCGCGGAGTGGAACAAAATCACTTTTCCATTCATTTCGAGCGGTGGCGAAGGATAATCGTTTGGGAAGGAAGATTGTAACCAGGTGAGTGAATTATTCCTTTCTCCGGGATATGTCAGTAGGTGAATTATATTCTATCGTTTGCATTGCTGTTGTTTGGTTTGGAATGTAAGGACTTACTTCTCGATTTTTGCCTCGAATGCTGAGTTGCAATCGTTTGGCAGAAGGTGAGTGCTGAGTTAACTTAGCAATGAGGAGAAAAACCTGAATTTATCCCGCTAGTCTTTTACTGTCTGCTGGTATAATATGCAACTGTGGATTAATTTTTTCCGAAATTAAAATTGAATTGTATTAAACTTACAAGTGAATAAATACTATTGGAATTAAGTACATATTTAATAAGAACAGTTTATATAGTGAATCGCCGTTCATACGTTACTCATTTATGCGTACATCTTTTGCATTTATGTGTGTTTTCATTCCTACTCATGCTAATCCTAAAATATTCGTTTGTACGACTCACAATTTCGGTTATACGTCTTCCATTCCTTGACTTATTCATCGACGTTTCTTTTCACAGCTAAATCAATTTTTCCGAAATCCATTTCTTTCTTTCGGTAGCATTTGGAAGTTGTGTGTTAGAAGAAAGAAAGATGTACGGGTTTAAATTCTTGTGATAATTGGAATGTTATCTAGGAATCTTTCAACAAGACATGCTTGCTGATAAAATATACTCGAGTCCTACAGCATGTGATAAGTACGGACTTTTGTTCGAATTTTGCATTCTTTATACATTGCGTAAGGCTAAAAATAAACTGAAATGATATCTGTAAACTCTCCTTTTCTTAAGGAAAAATTAAAACCTGCAAATATTTTAAAATCTTTCTGTCAATAAGTGTTATACAATGCGTCTGTAAAATTTTGGTTCATATTAAACTCAAATTAAATTCGTATAAAATTGAAGGTTAAAGATAATTTTTTAGCCTTCAATAAGCAATGTTTTTCAGTCTGTGCGACACTCGGCACTTTCAAATAACTGTTATTGCTTCGTAGAACTCGGGTTTTGGAAGACACTTTTAAGTGCTTGGTTTCTAAACCTCTAAATAATAAACTTAAAGATGAGATTTTACTTTAGGAAAAAGAAAGAAATCTACAGGTAATAAGTCGGGGGAATAAGGAGAGTGGTTAAGAATGTCCTGGCTAGCAGTTGCTTGACGAGAATGGAATGTGTGATGACGCATTATCGAAGAGCACAAATCACGAGTGACGAAGCGAGAACAAATATTGCTTTGCTCGTAATCTTCAACGGAATTTTTTTCTTTATCACATATTTATCATCAGCTATCATTCGAAAGGCAGATGACATTTTTCAAATAGCAGTTTTTGAGCTTTCAGATGGTCTTCTGAATGGCGACCACTCCTGGGATTATCTTTCTCCTGTCTATTACGAAATCGTCTGCAATAAAGAAAAACATTGGACTGCAATTATGTTTGAACCAATGATACTTTGTACAAAGTTTCAAATGTCTCCGTTGTTGTTTTTCTCGCTTCCCAACAAAACTTTATTCAGCCTTCGAATCCTTGACAGCAGGTTTCGACTGCATCAAAACAAACGATTAAATGCGAAGAAAATGCTCCTCGCAAGCAAACAATTTTTGGGAGAGGAAAAATTGATGTCATATTAAAAAATGTTGTTAAATATTTTTCGCATTGCCAAGTTTTTACCAAAATGAAAAGGTTGTTTTGACAAAACAAATATTTTTTAGATGCTCATCGGTCAGTCTGGCTAATTTTTTTTTTAATTTATCGGTTTTCAATTGCGGAAGAGTAAAACTGTTCATATATAAAACAAAACAATTATTCTTATTGCAAAAATTCACAACTGAGGATATTTATCTTTTGCATAGTGGAAAGAAAAAAGTTTACTAAATCTGTATCTTCAAATCTTTTAATACGATTTATGTCACAGTGTAAATTAATTGGCTAATTTATGGATTGTCTAGGGAATTACTCTTGTTCGTTTTAATGTTAAAGAAAATAACGTAAAATTGGTGTCCATACCATTAAAGCCTCCAACTTTTCTCCAAATTCTTGCAGTAATAAAGAATTTTAGAATAATGCTAGTTTATTTCTTTTTACTTATTATATGCTCCGTCCTGAGGCCCTACACGGATAAGACGGGATGTTCTGTGGAGGTCTTTTTAGGAGAAACTCGCTCGTATCGACGTTACACATGGGGAAAACCACAAGAACGCCCATGCAGCCAGCCCGTTCATCGGGACTCGAATCCCGGATCAAACTACCAGTGTTCAGCGGCTTTTGGCGTTCGGCCGCTGGTTGGCGCTAGTTTATTTCTGAGAAATAAATTCACGGGCAGCATAAAATTGTTCGGATCTTCAGGCAGTCCGCTGCAGTCAGTTTGAAATCTCCTACCCTAAATGTTTATTCAAAGTGAGGTACTGAAAGAAACAATTATTAGCGTTTTAATTTTTATATTTAATATGACGTAGTTTACATTCCTCTGATTTTGGAAATAAAATATTTTAACCTTTTTGAAATACAAATCGATGAAATTTTAAACAATCTAAAAGCAGAATGAGAAGATTGAACTTGTATAGCATCAATAACATAGAAACAACATTAGAATTCTGTAATTAAAACATACAAATGGCATTCTTAAACTGAAGTTTGTTTATACGTCATTTACATATTTCTTTTGAGAGATTCCTTGCAATGTGTATAATAGGCGCTTTACAACATTTTGAATGTTCGTAGCAAATAGGGGAAGGTGGATTTTGCAAAGAAAAAAATAACAATTAATTAAAACTAAAGACGGGATATTCGAATCTTCGAAACCCATGAACTTGAAAAAAATTCGAAAACTCGAATTGCCGCTTGTTTTCTCTCAGTGGAATATTTTGAATCCTAATGTAAAAACTCATTAAATATTTTAACCTAAAGATGGAAGTTCTATTTTAATGACGTTCACTGGCAATTTCTTTAGATTTGGATAACCAGTATCATCTGATGTTACGACATGTTTAATTTTTTTGGAGACATTTCAGCTTCACAATAGCAATAGAAGCTCATTGGCCCATTTTTTGAAACCCCTCCCTCAGTGGCGATACTGATGCGCACTAGTGAATTAGGCTTCCCGTGCAGAGTGTGAATGGTTGCCACATATTTCTTCTTCAATATTCCTTATATTATTTCTTTGAAAATTAGCGCCGCTTGGGTGGCCAGCCACCTAACACTGTTATCATAAAAAAATAAAATGCATATGTATGTTATGGGGTTTTACTTATTTAATTCTAAAGTTCTAACTTAGAACCCCACGAACAAGCGAATAATCGCTTAAGTGTGTGAACAAATCACGTAAGACTTAAGAAGGGCTCACAACCCTTTATTTTTCAGAATATTTACAATCCCTTCCTACTTGGAACTTTACACAAAGTCACCACTCGGGCTTGAACTCAAATAATAATGAATTTAAATTAAACTAAACTAGCTATCTGAAAGGTATAGCCGAAGCTATCAGAAATCTAACTAGTTGGCCCGTAAGTATTAATTTAATCGGCGAAGCCAAGCAAGGGCCTAAGGTATGGCTGAGCGTAGTAACTAAGAGAGAACGTAGCCAAAGGCAAGCCCGCGCTAGTCAGGAAATCATACTCTCTCTCTAGAAGTCGCTGAAGTATCGACTTAAATAGTATTCTTTATCATTTGCATTTACTGCGTTTCTGAAATTACATTCTGGCAGGAAATTGTAAGCTGAAATTAGAATAAGATAGGAAAGATGCAAAACTTAAAATAACTGTTAATAAACTTAGGATAAACCTTACAAAGTAATAATTTTAATGAGTCCAACTAGTGTCATATCATAAAAATATTTAATATTTCTACTTAGACATCTCACTATTTAAATGCATTTTTATTTAAAGTGATCAGATTAAAAAGTGGAATAAACACTCTTAAGAACTATGTTTGTTGCTTTTAAATCGTTTGGTTTCTTATTAATTAACAGGCAAATTAAATTTAACAGCTAATCGTACCTTTTACTAAATGTTAACACACGCTGGTGTGTGGAGATAATAAACATTCTGTTTGAGGTAATAGCAACGCTCTGATTCCAAATAGCTCAATTTGTGGATTAAAATTGAAAAATAAATATCTTGCATGTTGCCGAATGGCAATAGTCTGACACGCTGGAGATGAAAATGTTTTATTTCGAACAAGTGTTTGGACTTCTTGCTTTCAAACTGCTACGTGTGTTAAAAATTCGCTAACTAAGGATCTGACGTTTTCTCACAATGCGAAGAACATACATACATACATGTAGATTCTTTATTATTTAATTTTTTTAATAATACCTCCCGAATAACATTTTGTGGCAACCATTTGAAAAGTAATTCGGACACAAAAGTGAGTTTCGGGATTTATCTGGTGCTAAAAATGGAATTGAAGATACTGAAGTGCGTACTTTGATAAAGTTCGCTTGTATATCCGTAATGTATACAGATAGATGTATTTTCAAAAATTATATTCTTAAACTGATTTTTCATTAAACTACGATTTGAAATTTTGCTTAGTTAAAAACCTTTTGCATCTTCTTATGCTATTCTTATAACAGAATTGAGGCGATTGGAGAAATCCTAATTCTAAAAATTAGGATTTAAACAAAAGTATGCTTTGGCTCATCTGAATTAAAAATTAAAAAATTCTGTAACGAGAAATATAATACAAAATGTTGTAATGTTGTAAAATTCTTTTCGGAATTACAACGATGTTGCAAGTGTTCATGAAAATTACCAGTTGCGTATATAAGGAAAACAAATTGCAGCATATCAGTTAAATATATCGCTAAAAGAAGGAAACGATTCTGTACCAGGTTACGTAATATTCAAATTTAGGAATACATTTTATTAATTGCACAGATGTTGCCAATTTAACAAAAAATGTTAATTACTGTGAATTAGAAAAATTTTCAATTACACCAATTTGACGTATTGTCAAAAAATAAAATAAGATCAGAATTATCAAAAAGTTAATTTATTAATTAAATTATTATTATTGCTTGGAAATCGCTCATCTTGCTAAATAGTTTCAGATTGATTGAAATCTTAAATTAAAGTTCTTACAATTTGCGGATACACTGCGCAAATAATAGTAATAATAATAATAATAATAATATAATAATAATAATAATATAATTCTATATCTCCCGTTCTACTGAGCCGATTGACGAAATTCAAATTGCGTTTTCCATGTCTTGAAAGCGCCACTTAGGATATTTATTAGATTTATATATAGCTTTGTTCTGAGATAGGTATTCTGACACAAAATCGGACCTTTTTTAAACTAACACACCAATTGTTTTCCATATTTCGATTCCACGACTCAAATTACGCCCAGATATTAAATTTTGTAAAATTTGATGCGAAATTTACGGAGAAATTCAAAAATTTAACTTGGCGAATTTTTTTCAGTTTGAGCCAAGAATAATTCACTTGGCGAACTTCTTAATATGTGGCAACCTATTTTCCTTTCCTTCCATTTAGCAGGGAAGGAAAAGAAGTCACATCGCTCTGCTTTCAAATAATTTTAATAAAGTGCGTAAATCACATTATCGTTATTATCGCTTTCAACAAATATGCCAAATTTCAAAACGCGCCAACATATAAATTCACATATATCTTCGGAAATTTTGAATAAAAAGCTCTAATTTTTTGCAGGTATGCTTAGAAATACACTTACTTTAAGATGATTGTAAAAATTTTATGGGTTATAATTCAAAATTGTTTTCGAAAAATTTATAAAAATTATTTAAAAATACAAATTTTAAAAAACTATCTTTATTTGGAATGAACCTAAATTTCGAACTGTGTAAGAAAGAATCAAATAAGTTTCATAAGAAAAGAGATATTAATAAATACATACCAAACTGAATTAACATTGAGGAGCTAAAATTTTAAGAGCTAATTTTTTAAAAACTACTCGTGAGATTTTTACAAAACTTGGCAGTTTGACGTAATTTGAGTCTTCAAATCGAAATATGGAAAAAAATTGGCATGTCATTTCAGAAAAAGTCCGATTTTTTTCAAAATACCTATATTTGAACAATGCTATATATAAATCTAATACATATCCTAAGTCACGCTTTCGAGACGAAAAACACTAGTTGAATTTCGTCAATCGACCCAGTAAACGACCAGTAATCGACCAGTAAAACGGGAGATATAGAATTTTTTTTTTTTGGCGCAGTTAACGTATATAGATTAATCCGCTCTGAATGCTGTTTTTTACTTAGTGAAGGTATAAAATACTATTTGTAATGCTAAAAACGTACAAAATGTAACACATAAAAAAGGAATTTACTTAGATTTCAAAAATTAAAAAAGTTACATAAAGAAAAAGGTAAAAAACGGGAAATAAAAGAAAAATGTTTTTAAAAATGAAATCTGTTTTTCAAATTCATATTCCACTTTAAGTAAATAGTTACAACGAGCTCACTGCTTTAAAAATAAGTCGCCAGAAATTGAAAGTACCGAACCTAAATTCGTACATTTTAAAACGAAATGCTTAAAAGAGCACTGCCAAAATATAAAGCAAAGAACTTACCCACTAGAAGTTACCACTAGATGGAGAATTTTGGACTGATTTAATAATGAAGAAAAATTTTCCCTTAATCGCTTGAAAATAAATATTTTCAACAAATAAACTGGCAACAGTTTTTCTTCTTAATATTATTATTATTACATAAAGGATTCCTTTTTTTTAATGCATTGCACAAAGGACTCTTATTATATATACGAATAATAAGAGTCCTTTGGGCCTCGTATATGATTCTTATGTCCTGTGTTCTTATATTCTTTCATTGTCATACGAAGGATTCTTATATTCTATGATTCTTATATTCTTATTTTCTCCTATTCTTATATTTTCTTTTCTAGGATAACATACCTTAATATTCTTATAGTCTTTGAATTTTATATGAAAGATTTTTATATTATTTTATTCTTATATAAAAATTTCGTGTATTGTTATGTTGTCTGTTAAACTAATTGTTATGTTTCTGTTAACCTTGTCACGTTCTACTGTCTATCTGTTGTGTAGAATCTGGAGAAATAGTGATTGCACCGAAGAAGAGTTAAAACTTCCCTTTTTTAAGCTCTTAAGCTCTTTCAATTATTTACACTGCGTCAACTTGACGCTAACATACTACACCTCTGCTTGGGCGGTGACTGAAACTGTAGAATCAAAACTCAAGAATTCAAGATAAAGTAGTGGAATTAAACTACAGGGCTCATACAATCCTGTATCCTACAGCGCGTAGATGAGTGTAGTGGCAGCAAGATAATAGCTATTAAGCTACGTCTAACCAGCAATAACTGCTAAGGAGAAGCTTGCGTACAACCACGCACAGAGATTTCCCAGACTCTCTCTCATTTTCCCTACTCGAACATCGATATTTAAACTTTTTCTCCGAGTGATAGAATTTGCATTCCTTACGCGCGTTACCAAATTTAAATATTCTGGCACTGACAATTAGGGGAATGAAGGCTTATAGGAAAGTAACTTAACTGGGTATTTAAAATAAATATAAATCCCTACAACCTAATTATTATGTTGATAATTAATCTTATGCCATTAGGTTGCGGATTATATCATTTTTGTATTATTATGCCCTCTGATTCTTGAATGAAGATTAATTATATTTTTATGCTACGCGATTATTACATTCTTAGATTCCCTGAATCTTATATTATTGTACTCTTTGATTCTTTTATGAAGCATTTTTTATATATTCTTATGTTATTTGATTTCTATATTTCTGTATTCTACGATTCTTAAATTATTACATTCTCTGACTCCTAAATGAAGAATTGTTGTATATTCTTCTGATCCTCTTATAATGGGTCTCACCAATGGCCGAGTGATTAAAACTGCTGAATGGTAGTTATTCTTCCCTGGTTCGAAGACCGGCAAACGGATTGACTTCATAGTTATTTTTCCATGTGTAACGTGAATACAAGCCTGTTTCCTATAGAAACTTCTCCCCGAAGGCATCCCTTCTCCTAGGCAGACAGCCTTCATGAGCTTTGTCATATTACAATAACCATAACCTCTTATGAAGAATAATAGCACTTTCCTGGAGGTGTTGAATGAAGTTTGAAGTAGAGAAAGAGAAACAACAGCGCTTTCCAGAAACTAACAAAAACTTTAGAAACTAACAAAAACTTTAGAAACTAACAAAAAATCAATAACATTTTCAAAAAATCTAATAAAAAAAACTTTCAGAGAGCAAAATTTCTTAAACTAGTGAAAACTGTTTCTTTTGTTAGATTTCCTTTCAAACAATTTTTATCGAGTAAAAATTTTTTCCACTCATTATTGATTCCCAAAGTACTGCCATTCGGCGAAGAGGTCTGTAATTAATCTTTCAATCTCAACTAGCACGTTATTGCTTAAGAAATGGAACGATGGAAGAAAATAATTATAAAAATCATTATTTCATTATAAATAAGCTTTCTAATGGATATAAAATAAATGAATTCAAATTACAATGAATGGGTAAGACTGAATACAAACATTCACCGAATTTTCTGCTATTAAACTATATACCTTTGATTCCAAGGGTCCACAAAGGATTTATTAACGAAATAACACACATAAAAAAATTCTCAAACTAAGACGTTTTTATTTGCTGGAAGTCGAGATAATCGTGCATTTTACAACATAATTTTTTAAATCATATCTTTTCAGAACAATAATAAACTGAAATTAAATACTGTTATCTCCCCCAAATTATGTAAATAAAATATCATTTGTACTTATCTAAAGCTAACGTGCTTATATTAAAATAAATAAATACTTAATAAGCAAACGATAATAACAACCGACTGTTAATTTTTAAGAGTACCTGCAGATGACCATTACTTTTGAAGACAATGTTGTAGTTAAAAAAAAATGATAATAATAAGGATGTCTCTGAAGCCATATATTAAATAAATGAAGCAGAAGCCCCTTTTAAAATACTATTATGATGTTTTATATTTTAAAAAAAATTTTCTTTAATTTTGTTAAATTTTAATCATAAATTCTTTTTTAAGTTGTTGGAGTGAAATTTGCAGGTGTCTTTTCCATGTATTTGTACAATAAATTTAACTGAATTAATATATGTATAAACTAAATAAATTCAACGTTCGCTTGAAATAATAAAATAAATAAGCATTTTCTAACAATAAATATACCCTTAAGCTAATACAAATACTTTACTTTGCACAAAACACACAGAAAATGCAAACACAACTGTTATATTTTTAGAATTCTCACTTTCCTCACTGCCAATTCAAAGAAAGGCATCCTTTAAAAATAAACAGTGTTGCCATTTATTGGCAGAAAATTATTTAAATATTTTAATATTCCTACATATATTATTTACAGGTACCACAAAGAATTATGAGTAGCATTGTGATAGTTTTATAGTAACCGTGTGAAATCTGTGGAAAAGATTATTTAAGCAATCGATTTTTAAGTTACGCTGCTCTAAATTTATAACTAAGGTTAAGTTTTAAACATTTTATTGCATGTAGAATTGTTCTACTTCCTTGTACAAAGTAAATGCATTCGATTTGAACGTATTTTTTGCGTGACATCTTTACGTACGGACAGAATAAAGGACTCTTTTTTCCAAAACTGATTGTAAAATGGATATAAAATGGATTCAGAAGGATTTTTAGTAACATCTGTACGTACGTACGTTCGTACCTATGTATGTATCTGGCGTAACTCAAAAATCATTAGCCCTAGAACGTTGAATGTACATGGGAATGCTATAATATGTAGTATGTAGTAGCTATAATATGTGTAGTATATATGTATGTATACTCACTCTCTTACCCGGCTCGGTGAATTCTGTGTTTTTATTCTTACATATTTGTAAATTGTGTATTTTTTCTTTAGGAGTGATTGAATTCTGTTGTCTTTATGTTCTGGTTAAGGGTTGTATACCTTTAGTGAATCTGTACGCTATAGTTGAATAAATTGAATTTAAAAGTTGCGCTAGGCCTAACGAGGCTGTCATTTGTTTACATTTGACTCGTGGCTTATTGACTAGTGGGACAGAATGTTTACTTTCAATTCTTGCACCGAAAAATTTGTCTTTCTACCCGTTGGCCAAATTGCTTGTTTTTGCCTGGAAACTAATTTTTATTGTCAAATTTTTAACTGTATTTGGTGTTTTAAGTTTTTCTGTGTTTCAAAATTTTTAATGAAAATGTTTTGTGTTTTTATGCACTTTTGCCTTGCCGCGAAGTGAGTTGATTGAACGAGAAATATATCTCTAATGAAATTCCAAGAAATAAATTTAAACATTGGGTAGGAAAAATATGCATAATTTAAGAGCTCGTTCAAGGAAGTCATGTGATGTCGACATGAGATATTTTAAATAATTACATTTAGATTTCTGAATGAAAATTAACTATTGTTATTCGAAAAGAAAAATACTTGTTTCTGTAAATTAATAAATTTATAATTCTACATGAAAAATAATTGTTATTCTAAATTAATAAATTTAGAATGTGATATGAAAAATAATTGCTTAGATTTCTAAATGAAAAAATAGTTGCTTATCTGGATTCATAAATTTAGAATTCGTAATGAGAAGTAGTTCTTATTCAAAATTTTCCTTTAGAATAACTGCTGATATTCTAAGTGAAAATAGCACTGAATCACAGGAGGTTAAGTGTTCAGTTTACTAGATTTATTGATTTTGAGACTAACTTCGGTCTAGGAACACTATATTGCTATGGAATTTTAAATATGGCTCACACAATATACAGTTCTGTTAATTTTAGGCAGATATAATTTATGTTTATTTAAACTTCACTTTTAACCACTGGCATGATATAAAGTTTGCAAATGCTGCACTTGAAAACTTTTATCATTTTAAAAATATTTTTATTATTATATTTTCTGTCTATTTTATAGTGGCCGCTTTATTATCGCGACACGAATTTCCCAGATTGTTTTTTGAAATTTTAACGGGATTTTCAAAGATTTCCCAAATATCAGATTTTTCACCGAATGTCTAAAAAATTCGTCAGCTTGAAACTTTTTTTTCCTATTTTTTTCATAATTGTTAAATTAATTTTATATTTAAATGATTTTAACCCTCCGACAGACCCTCTGAAATATCCTTCGTCTAAAACTTAAAGACTGAACTTTGAATAGCTGTAAGTTTTTATGGCCGCTTTGACGGTACAATTGTTAGCGCCACTGTCTACCCAATCATTGCACCCGCGTTCGAATCTCAAGGAAGGACTGAATGGCTGTAAATATGGTGTCTGCGTGACATGGGGGCACTTAAAATACTGGGACCGCATAAATGGTTTGGTGGTAGGGAGAAGAGGTGCGGGAGACCCTCGAATACTTCCTCCGGGGTAATCTTCATCTAAATTGGGGCGGAGCTTAGCGGCTAGTGCGACGGAACACATAATTCACAAATGTACATCAGTATCTCCACTGAAGGAGGGGTTTCGTAAAATGGGCCAATGAGCTTCTATTGCTATTGCGTCCCTGAATCTTTGAAACTGTGGATACGTTTTATTTTGCATTTGTTTAGCAATTAGATAGGTAGGGCTTAAAAATGCTGCTACCATTTTAGTAGAACATCTCGTAGTGTTTTCATAAGTTTATTTAATCGTCAATACTTTATTTACGTGAAACTTATCACGAAATTAATTAACGGATTAATGTTCGTGGCATATTATCGCTCTTTATGTCGAGAAAATGACTCAAGATACAATTAGCCTCGAATATTATGCGTTTGCTAACACCTTAGTATTAACAGAATTCAAGTGTACAAGTTTTTTATTGAGCTGAGAATAACTGGAACTGTTATAATGAATCTAGTATTTTCTTATCTCACTGCTTGCCGTCCTTTGATTTTGAAAGTGAAAGATTCAAAATATACAAGGTGAATGATTTGATTATACCTGACTGACTGACTGGCTGGTATTGCCGGTGATGCAGTCCGAAGGACTGCGTGTCCGGCTCAATCAAATAGCCGAAACGGCAGCATAACGATGAATCAATCTTCCTATAACAGCGCAAGGAGATGGCAACAGGGGGGTCGACATCACAGGCCAGACAACCAAGGATCATGGACAGAATGAGGCAGGGTGAAATGTCTTCTATTTGCGAGTACATAAACAGTGAAAGAGTAAATAATAAATCAAGGTACAATAAATAATTCAAATTTAAGGTACTTAATAAACTATGTACATTATATACAATTCAGGTGGGGAAGTTTGAGTCACAGAGGTGAGCGGCAAGCGGGCGTAAATCTCTATCTTCAATTAGAATCTCGTAATTGAATGTATTAAAGCTTTTCATATGCTCGCACATCTTGGCTTTATCGTAAAATTTTCTGTTTATTTTCTTGATGTGATTGTCCAAAGTATCCATTTTAAGATCGTGATGAAGTGTAATATTACTTACGTACATATGGGCGTTTGTGATAATACGAAGTACTTTATTTTGTATGATTTGTAATTTGTTCAAATCTTGTTTACGTACGGCTGACCAGGCCGGAGAAGCATACGTGAGTATTGGCCTGATAATGGCTGTGAATATGAGTCTTTTTCTACTCAGATCGAGTTTCGAATATCTTCCAATCAGTGGTTTTGTGCAATTAATTACATGAAAGGCCTTTTTCCTTACATGCATGATGTGATCCTTCCATGTTAATTGATTGTTAATGATTACTCCTAGATAGGAAGCCTTTTGAACAAATGGCACTGTTTCATTAAATAATGTGATAACTTCACGTATTGGCATTCTCCTGTGTTTCCTTCTTATTATTAATAGATTTGATTTTTGCGCATTTATTTTAATTCTCCACCTGGTACACCAATCTTCTATGGGTGGAATGGCAGTCTGCAGTTTACGAATTGCATGATTTGCATTCGCGGATTTCACGGCTAAAGCCGTGTCGTCCGCATAGCAGCCTAGATAAAAATTACTTGCATCAATTTGAGACTTAGGAAAATCAGCCACATATATTAAATATAATATTGGTCCTAATATAGATCCCTGTGGGACCCCAGCATTTATATATCCAATTTTTGAGTGGTCTTTACCTATGGCCACCGTGAAAGTCCTATTCTGAATAAATGAGGCAATGAGTAGTATGATTTCTCTCTCCAGATGAAAGTGTATTAATTTATATATAAGCCCCTCATGCCAGACGCGGTCAAAGGCTTTCGCCACGTCTAGCATGAGGATGGCAACATTCTGCTTTTTGTGCAGCGCATCGCCGCAAAACTCCATAAGTCTAACGAGCTGCTTTGTCGTGGAGAGCTTGCTACGGAACCCGAATTGCTCAGGTGGCAGGAAATTCAAGTGCGGTTTTAGCCTGTTAAAAATAATTCTTTCGAAAATTTTGGCAAATCCAGATAATAAACTTATTGGTCTATATCCTTCGGGCTTTGTTTTATCTTTACCGGGCTTTGGCAGTAGAATTACTTTGGCATGCTTCCATTTATCAGGGAAGTAGCTCATATTTAGACTTGCATTTATAATGTTAGTAAATTTGATGATGCAGTTTGTCGGCAGGTTCTTTATGGCAACATTACTGATCGTGTCAAAACCAGGTGCTTTTCTTCTCTTTAATCTTTTGACAATATCTTGTACCTCTGCTGGGGAAGCAAACTTAGGTAAGTTCCTGACAGTTGGGGCGTTAAGCCAATTGCGTAGATAATAACATACATTATATGTAAATTCCGTGTTTCTCGGGGAGCGATTCGGAGTGAACTGCTGCTCGAGGTGTTCTGCCAACACATGCGCCTTATCCTTGTTTGTGGTGGCTATGTGAGTGTCTGTATAAATAGGTCTATTGCACATAGGAGTGCCTTTGAGATTCTTAACAAATTTCCAAAGTGTCCCATCATTTGGGTTTAGATTTAGGATTTTTTCTTCCCACATCATATTTTTGTGTTCACTGATTTTCTGTTTAATTTGCCTGTTTATCTGATTAAGTTCTCTTTTGACCGTAGGGCTCCAAGTTAGATTCCATCTCCTTCTTAAGCGATTACGTTCTTTTAGAAGGGCTCTAATATTTAGCGGCAATCTGTTTGCCATCATATCACTACTAAATTGTCGGGAGGCGCTGTTAATAGCATCGTTAATACGTTCAGTAAATAACTCAATAGCTATATCTATGTCCTTTTTGCTTTTTAACCTTCCGATATTGGGAGGATTTACTTGTAAACTATCTTTGAATAGATTCCAATCTGTGAGTTTAATTTTCACGTCACTTTTTTCTTTGGCAACTCCAAGCGTGATCAGAACCGGTAAGTGATCAGAATTTAGTTCGTGGAGAACTTCCGAAAGCATAGGTATAGACGTGTTGGTTAAGACCAGGTCGAGAATTTCAGCTCTTTGCAAATTAATTGGGCGATATGTGCAATCAGACGGAACCTCCAGGGAAACAGGATAATTATTCAGAAAATTGTATAAGGTTTTTCCATTTTCATTGGTGTTGTGGCAACCCCATTCACGGTGTTTGGCATTAAAATCGCCACCAATTATGAATTGTGTCTGATCAGAGCATATGTCTTTTAGTATTTCTTCATTAAATTTAATCTGAGGTGGGTTGTAAAAAGCCTTAAAATATAAAGTGCCCATGAATGGTAATGAAACTGAGACTGTAACCAGCTCGTGCGAGTTATCTCTATCCTCGGAAATAAGGCATGACTGCAGTGTGTTTCTAACGTAGATTGCTACACCTCCACCCCTGTGACTCAGCCTATCACAACGATACACACGGAAACTGTTAATCCTAATGTTACATCCAGGGGAAGCATAGGTCTCTGTGATAAGAGCTATGTCCACGTCATGTTCAAGTAGGAAATTATCTAATTCTGATAGTTTACCTAGAAGGCTATTCGCGTTCCAGTTTACTATTCTGATAGGTGCCTTAGTAATAGAACTATTGGCCATTATGGTCTCCGGCTTTAGGGTTTTCTTCAATTAAAGTTTTTGCCTGTTGTAATTGTTTGGAAAGTAGAAAGCCGGAACTTTTGATTACGCTAACAAGTTCCGCTAAATCCTCGAAAACTTTTTTGGCCTCTTTCACAGTATCCGTGTACAAGCCGGTAGAGAGGGCTTGCGCAAAGGACTTGTTTTCGACGACACGACTTGCGTAAGTCTTAGTTTTCTCTTGCTTCTTCTTGGGAAATTTATCACACCCCCTAAAGTTCGCTGTATGCTCTAAAAGGCAGTTGGCGCACTTCGGGGGTTTCTCCTTGCTCTTATTGGGACAGTCATATGAATGGTGCTCTTCAGCACACCGTACACATTTTGGAGTATAATAACACCCGGCCTGGGTGTGGTGGAACCCCTGACAACGATAACATTGCAGAGGTCCCGCCCGGCCGAGGTATTCTTCAAATTTAGTGCTCAGACCACACAAATTTGTGAGGTTATAGATCTCTTTTGACTTGTCATTTTTGGGTAGGGTAATAAGGAAAAGCGGAAGGTTCGTAACCTCGCCGTTTCTCCTGCGAGTCATCTGTTTGATGGAATTGACAGTGTAATCCTTAGCTTCAAGTGCAATCTTGATATCTTCGATTTCAGTGTCTATAAAAAATCCACGTGCCACCACTTTCAGGTCCCTATCTTGAGGGAGTATAAATGAGTGGTGAGCAATATTAGCAGCTCGTAGCAGTCGGACAATTACTCTGTATTCGTCAGGGTCTCTTGCAAAAATTTTTGTGCCTTTGGGTGTATTCTTACTAATTACATCAATATTTCTTTCAAGTAGCGTGTTACGCAAATTCTGAAAGATTTTATAACTTGCTTTTACTGTAATAGGAGGAACTCTGCTTTTCCTAACAAAGTCCGCCTCGATATCATCATTTTGCTGTGAGGGGTTAGGTGTAACAGTTTCCGTTTGTTCGTCAGTTGTAGTGGTATCCATTAAATCATTTGGGTTAGAATTTAATTCATCATACTTATTTTTATTGGTCTTATTTGTGTTTACATTAGTGTTTATACCAACAACTGAATCCTCAGATTGTGATTTACTCTGTGCCTGCTGTGTATCAGAAGTATTATTGTTACTTTTTGCGGGTGCAGTATCGGTTTTGGGTAATGGTGGGAAATTACTCATGTTTTGTATATCATGATCGTATTTTGCCTTTTTGACTGTAGCCTTCACAGTACGGCTACGTACAGTCTGGTCACCTCTTCGTTTTCTATGAATTTCTTCATCAGAGCTAACGTCTTGATCGAGAGTTAACTCATTTTCAGAGCCAGTTGGCGAAATGTCATTTAATGTGATTGGGCTACGTGAGCGTTCGTTATCACTCTGTGTTGCTTCCGAGTCATCACTTTGTGTATCAGTGCTTATGGCAGTGATTTTACCACTGGCATGATTATACCTGTTATAAACATTAAAGTTACATATGAATAAATTTAAAATATTCGTTGTGGATAAGATAAATTCATTCTCTTTGGAAAGCATTTCTTGTGCAGGCAATACATTTAAAAGTGAGCAGTTATTAATGTGAAATTCAACACACTAAATGTGTAGTAAAGCATTATAGAACATCTTTTTTATATAGACTGCAGCAGAAAATGCTAAGGTTTCTACTATTTACGTACATAATTTTGCTTAAGTTTGATCTAACTTCGCACTGAAAAATTGCGCAAGAAATCTACGGTACTTTAATTATTTTGTTCAGGAAATTCCGTGGCAAAACATTTTCAGCCATCTTCCTTAAATTGCGCCTTGCGCGATTTAAGGAACTTGTAAGTACAAGATCATGTGAAATGACAGAAATATTATTGGAAGCCCATTGGTCCATTCTAGAAGCCACTCCCTCGGTGGCTATACAGATGTGCATTTGCGAAATACGCCGACGGGACTAGGACTACACCTGTACGACCAATAATGGAATTCCGGTGTCTCCCCTCACCTGCAACCTCTCATCTTTTTTGAATTTCTCTTATTAGGTCACACTCTCCCTATATCTTGTTCAAATTTTCAGTCGTTAATAAAATACTTTTTATTCACCCACTTAAGTTCAAATGCCCTTTTTTAAACTTGTAGTGGATGACACTTGATGCTAATACAGTTTTTTCACATATTAAACATAATTAAAATTTTAAATTTCACATATTTAAAATTTCACATACAGTTAACGACCGTATATTAGGAATTCTCAAGTGCTGTAAAAATTAACTACTTATAAATAATTGTACATGACTGTGATAAATGGGATTATAATATTTAACAAAAATAAGTGGCAACAGTAAGATAGAGTTCTGAAGATTTTTAAAGTGCATGGAATTAAAGAATTGTAGTTTCATACAGTTGGATGAGGCGGATATCATGTCCCATTACGTAACGAAAATTCTCATAAGTAGGAATTGACTTTAAAAAAAAATTATATTATTTTTTAAATATCACACGGCACAATTGCAAACGAAAAGCACAAAAATAAATAGTCAGAACTTTTCTAGTAATAAATAAAGAAAAAGGAAAATTCTCATGTGGACACCACATAACTTCCTCGTGCGGCCTGTTATACACAGTTCTTCTTCATTTCATTGAAAATTATTTCCTCGAATTTCATTAGATATATTTCTCAATCAATCAGTTCAGTTCTCACTTTCGCGGAAAGGCAAAAATGCATGAAAACTCAAAACATCTTCATTAAAATTTGTGAAATAAGGAAAAACGTAAAACACCAAATACAGCTAAAAACAATTTTTTACAATTAAAATTAGAGTTTCTGCACAAAAAATACGCCATTTGGTCAGCACGCAGGAAGACAGATGTTTCGATGCACAAATTTAAAAGTTGACTTTTGGTTGCACTCGACATAAAGACAGAAATTAATGTCTAAACTGACTTAATTCAATATTCTACTAAGTTTCAAATGTAAACAAATGGCAGCTGGGCTAGGCTTAGCACCACTTAAACACCTTTTAAATTTTTGATAATTCTGCAA
This sequence comes from Stegodyphus mimosarum, assembly GCA_000611955.2. Classification (NCBI taxonomy): domain Eukaryota; kingdom Metazoa; phylum Arthropoda; class Arachnida; order Araneae; family Eresidae; genus Stegodyphus; species Stegodyphus mimosarum. Next base: position 648,244 of record KK120812.1, read on the forward strand.
CTATTGCATGTAGATTGAATGAAGCATAAGAAACTTAACCGGAACATAAGCTTAACATTATTGAATAACTTTTAAAGTAAAAATTGCACAATTTATCAGCATATAAGAATAAAAAACTGAGCTTAATATGCGTACATAAGTTTATATATGTTTGGTGCGGCCAATTGCAACAAAAAAGGGAGCGCACAAAAGCATGTTATGGCAGTTCCATATACAAAATTTCAACTTCTCAGGTTACTACTCGCTTTTAAGTTACGCGAGATATATACATAATTATATACGTATGTACAGACGTCACGAAAAAAAAAAATCTCTCCTGAATTCATTTTGAATCTATTTTACAATCCATTTTGGTAAAAAGAAGTCTTTTATTTTGTACGTACAGATGCCACGCAAAACCATCTTTTAAATGTATTGGATAGTGGTCAAAATGGATTAAATATGATGCCCGAAATTTTTCGCGGTCGCAATATTTCTTTTACTTCGTACAAGGAAGTAAAAAAACTTAGAAACACTTCTTTTAACCGGAAATTAAGAATCCAGCTTTTCTGGCACATCTGCAGCAAAAGTTTTACTATCGGTGGGTAGATTTAAACTTAATCTTCATCTAAAATAACGAGACTGAATATGTTTCAAGAATTTGGGACTTTATAAATGCAGATTTCATTTAAAATATGCACTAATTAGTTTTCATTTAATTGCATATTAATTGTTTGTATTTTTGCTACAATTATGTCCTCCCTTCCTACAAAAATATATATATATATACATAAATCCTCAATAAGGAATTTTAGGTGAAAAAGTTAATTCCCAGCTTCGCGAATTCAAAACAAATGAAGAAATACATAAACAGTGACTACATAAGTTTATGCATTTAAGATATATTAAATTTTTACACAGACTCGATATCTAAATTGCTGTAGATTTCTAGAAGGTTCTGGAATATATTTATTGCAAAATTTCCCTTTTATGATCTACCCAAACCCGCATTTTTCCAGTATAAGCTGTTTATACGATTCGCGTTTCGTTACGTATCGATATGTTTCTTTCAGTATTTCCCGATTTAACTATTGTTTTATCTAAAAATACACTATATCAATATTAACCGGATTAATGCCGGAGACAGCATCTACGGGTAACTTAAAATTACGGTTTACTGGAAGACAGTTCAAAAGACAACGGAAAGAAAAACAACCCATATTACAATTAACCGAAAAATACCGTTAATTATTTATCTGCATTTCCAAACAATTTAATCTGGATAATAAGTTTATTGGTAATGTAAATTAAATAAACTCAAACAAAACGCATTGAAACAAACAAAACACGTTGTTAATAATGAAAAATATTTTTCATAGCGGATCACCGTCAGAAATGAAAAAGAGCAATATTTTCAAGAGAAACTTGAATAATGTCCTTGAATTTAGACTCGCTTTAAAAAAGTCGGTTAAAATTTCTGTCTTATTGCATAACATTAACATGTTCCGGATTACGAACAATTAAGTTATGTAGGTAAAAATAATTATCACACATTTTGACATTGTCTACTATCACTGGTGTTACAGAACACATTTTTCTTTTCCACATATAGTTTTAATATTTTACTCTTAATATTTGTGATTGTAATTGTTTTAGACAAGACTCGATTAATCCACCTTTGATTAATCGACAGTCGATTGTATTGAAAATAACCCGCTTATAACGAACTTACTCAAATCAAGCCGCGTATCGGAAACTACAATCATTGTCTTTCACTAAACGAACTCTAAGGAGTCACATTACGTGGCAAGAAAAATACCTTTCATAAAAGTGACAAAACATAAATTTATTTACAGAAAATGCAGATTGTTATAAGCTGTGGTTTCATATACCGCAACTTGTAAGAGCGGATTAGTAACAGCATGTTTAACTCTTGAGAGATGAACTCGCTGTTGCCAATTCATTACTGCTAAGTATCGGCATTAAAAGGCTGACTCGTCAATAGCCAACATCCACTCGATATTCTTAGGGCTGTTTTACTGCTCTATGATATAACGAAAAATCTCCATTTAAAGAAGCTTTTACCTATTCTGAACGATTTAAAATCTATTTCCAGTGTTTTACATGGTTAACAAATCTGATGTGGATACACGACTCCTTTGTACGACCTTACGCGCATAACTTAATTAACCGATCTCTCGAGCTAAGTTGAAAATGACTTAAAAAATTCTAAATTTTGCAATTATGTATCCCGGGCATTATTTGTCAAAAACTTGTTCTAATTTTTTTTTTCATAACGAGTATGAAACTTTCGCAAATGTAAGCCTACGAACTAGGAAACCGCATTAAAAGTTATATTTCGAGATTCGAAAATAAATTTTTTTATTTCATGTTGCCAAAACATGAATATTTTCTTCCTTTAAAACACTTCTGTAATTGGAAATATATGACTACGACCAACGATTTCAAAATAAAGGCCGGGTAAGTG
>KK120812.1:650735-669630 GCA_000611955.2 Stegodyphus mimosarum
GGGTACATATATGTGTTGATAGTTCATGTTATAGCAATTCCATACAAAATTTCAACGTTCTACGGCTAATCGTTTTTGATTTGTAAGAGATATATACGTAAGTACATACGTACGTATAGACATCAAGAAAAAATCGCTTTTGAATCCATTTTAAATCCATTTTACAATCCGTTATGGGAAAAAGAGTCCTTTTTTCTGTCTGTACATAGAGATGTCTAAGTTTACTGGGTTTTGAGTCGTACTAGACACATACATGCGTATATATATACGTAAGTACGTACATACGTTAAAAAAAAATTCTGAATCCATTTTACAATCCGTTTTGGAAAAAAGAATCTTTTATTCTCTCCGTACATACAGAACGCAGAACGCAAGAGTTGGACCCTCGTCCTGGGCTGCCTTTCGAGGTGAGCTGTCCAAGCTCCTGAAACCTCATCGCCGACGACGCAGACCCCACAGTCCCGGCCCGGCCCTATGAAAGGCAATGGGACACGTAGTCCCCGTATCGAAACTATGAGGGCCAAATCCCCGACGATAAGGTCGGTGATCTCCGATCTAGCTCCACACACAGCCAAAGGAACGGACACGACAGTACCAGTACGGTCCCTGCCAAGCCTGAACCAACCTGAGAATAAACTCGGGCTCTAGTCCTGTGAAGACAACTTATATGCCCCCGTAGTTGAGACTGCCTAAGTACAGATCCTAGCCAGTACTTCCCAGGAATTCTCCTGAGTCAACCCCGGGGGGTTCTCCGTACATACAGACGTCATGGAAAAAAATCGTCCAAATGGATTCGGGAACGGTCAGAATGGATATTTGTGTTAAAATATGATATGCGAAATTTTTCGCGATTACAATACTTCGTACAAGGAAGTAAAAACATTTTATTTGCTTCATTCATATCTACTTTCCGTGTGTCTGCCACAACATTTGACTGCGTATGTGTAGTTAACATATTTCCGCTTAATAACACTGATTCTTTATCATTAGTATATTTTATATAAAACATGTTTCTATAATTATAATTCACAGGCATTTTTATTCCAGGAAGGGAAAGGAATGGCGCCGAGTAAAAGAGGATGGATAATTACTCTCATCATAGGTGAGAAGCTTTAATATCAGTCAATAACATTTGTTAAAATTTTCAAGGATCATGTTGTGCCTCTCTGCTTACAGAATTATGCATTTTACCAGTTTTAAGAGCCAAATAAAAAATATATTTTTAACTTGTCATATTCGTTTGTCGATATTTGCTGTTTTATAAAACTTATCCAAATTGTTTAAACAAGACAGATATTTTTTGAAAAAGTAATAAATACTCGGGTAATAGTCTACCTCAATTCATATTAAATTTATGAATATTCTAGATAATTTAAATCCCTTCTGCTTAAAACGGTTTTTCAAATTGCTGTAATGCTATAAAATAGGCAAGAGCAAAAAGTTACAAAGCGCGTCTACAGAGTTTAAGAATTAATTTTTTTAATAAATTACATTAGACCTCATAGAAAGGATTTATTGTACAAATTCAAAATCTTCCAAGTATTTACCTTTCTAAAGAATGGAAAGCATTTAGTGACTCGGACTGCTACACGGAAGGCCCACAAGTTAGAATCCCGGAGAGGGCGTAGATTTATATTCTCCGTCCCTTAACAAGAGGCAACGGTGGCCCACCTATTACATGCCTCCATAATAAAGTGACCAGCCTTTTCGGATTTAGTAGTGGCCAACGCCTACAACGGCTAGTGCTCGCCATTGGAGGAGGGGGACGTCTCTAAAAATGACAGGATCCCCGAAATAAAAATTGTAATGACTAAATATAAAGAAATATAATTAAAATATTATAAAACTTCTCTCGCGGCGACCACTTTCGTATTCTGTCACCTCTAAACGTAACCAGCACATCTGAGAATGTAATTAAGACCAGTACTGAATATCATCCCTCTAAGAAAACCATTGCGCAGAAGACAAAATCATTCGAAATCGTGTTGTCGTACCAGGCAGCGCTCAGCGTAATATAAAGTAAGTCCGCTCTCCTGCTTGGACCACACAAATAAACTGATATTAGATATAAAAGAACTATATTTTGATGTCCTGGGCAAGCATTTGAATTAGACAAGAGGGGAAACATGCTGATTTTATTGGAAAGGAGAGGGCGGATGCATTTGCCAAGGAGGCTAGTACACAAAATGACTTTCATATCATTGGACTACAGAGGTCAAAGAGGAAAGCCGCGACCCTTATGAAGAATTATACCTAAAAATTATGGAAAGAAAAATGAGAAATGTCCGATAAAAATTAAAACTAAAGACTGGTAACAATAAAAAATTTAACGAGTCATGGCCGTTTTCCTGCGTACTTTAAAAGATTGAATCTTCAAAACTGATTTCTGCGGCAGCAATGAAGATGCTAAACATTTTGTGAAGATATGCCCACTTTTAAGAGCTATAAGGAAATATTTGATCACAAATGGAGCTTTTAGCCTGGAATAGGTTTTTTCAAATTTTGACAAGGCAAGAAGTCTATCCAGAAATATTATGATATATAGCAATCAAGCTATAGGGTCACTTGTAGTTAGTAGATGGGCTGCTTCCTACAAGCACAGTGAGCTATCTTGTAATGCCAACTTATCTTGTAATTCCAACTTGTAATGACCACCACCTCTGGAAATAAACTGTGTTTCTGAGAATTTAAGTAAAGTTCGATATCGAACATCAGCTTTCTTAACAGAAGGCAAATATCATCTGAAATCATGAATGGTTCTCTTAGAGAGGGTTGATCGTGTTGTCAAGAATTTTCAAATATTTACTTTTGTAGTGATGTAGGACTTCACGAAGAAAGAAATAGTAGTGAATAGATATAAATTAAAAATATAATAACATTCTCTAAGCAACCATCTCTGAAACTAACAGCATTTCTAAGAATGTAAATAAACATCAGTATTCAATATTACCTCTTAAGACGATATTTTCGTGACAGAACAAAATCATTTAGATTCACATATGATCGCCTAAAAACGAGTAGTAGATCTGTTTTTATAAGCAAAGTTACAGCGAAATAATAGTTTATGATGCTGATTCAGTTTCATTTTCAACACAAAGTATACTCAAAACTGATAAACAGTAAATCTTCTCTAAGACGACCGCCCACTATTTTCGATGATTTCGGTCTTCCCTAGAGGCTGTCACCTAAGAGTGAAGATGTTCAGTAACGATGTTTATTTATGTTCTTAGAAATACCACACTTTTTGAAGGCGTCGTCGTAGAGCGTTGGTGGCTATGGAAAGATTCACGATACTTAAATATTTCTTTAACATTTACTTTTCCGAGAATATAAGGCCTCGAAAAAATTTTTTGCTTTTACTCGCTTCTAGAGGACACAAAATTAGAAAAACCATTAGATTATACTAAAGGAGAGGGCAGATTGTACTTTCTTTTAATTTAATCCTTTTATTTAGGCATCCTTTCCATCAAGCACGGGTAACCAAAGCATCTTTTCCTTTAGGGCATCTTTTACGCTACGTTTAGATAGCCTTCGTCTGCTTTACCCAGTTAATTAAATAAACGAATAAAAGTTACAGAAAAATCATAACTTGTTAAAGTAGGAGCTACTAAAGCAAAGCCGTATAGAAGGCAGTGAACTATAAGCATAAAATATATTGAAAAATTTATCTTTTTAAATATAACATTTCCTTGCAGGTCTTTCTGCATCAGTTGGCTTCTCAGATGAAATAAGCAGGTCTCAAGAAATAGAAAGAGGATGGCACCAGGAATGGTACGATTGGGGACACCAAGCAGAAGCAGAACAAATCAACAGAATCGGAAACTGGGACTCCGCAGCTTCTCAGCAGACTAATAACTGGGGCGCTGCCGATGCTCAAATAAAAAGTGATGGAAGCTGGATTGATGGTCAAGGCAATCAACAAGGCTCCAGAGGATGGTCAGCAGATGATATTCAACAAAAGGATTGGCAGACGAGTGGCGGTCAACAACCATCTGCGGGAAACTGGGGACCAGGTGATGAGCAGCTGAAAACTATGCAAGGTGGAGGCAATGCGGCCAATGGCTGGAGCCAGGGGGATTCGCAAATCAAATACGACCAGACAACTGGCGGATGGAATGAAGCAGATGCCCAAATTAAAGACCAGCGTGTATGGTCCGCTGGTGGAACAAGACCAAGTGGTGGCTGGGATGCAGCGGATGCCCAGGTGAAAGATGAAACACAAGGAAGTGCTGGAAGAAGACAACCAACAGGCGGCAGCTGGGGATCCTCTGTTCCTGGAATCGATCAACAACTAGTTGGCATTCAGCCACCAGATGGAGGAGCAAGAAATGAAATTGCTGACTGGAGCGGAAGACCACAAGGAGGGTCGTGGCAAGCAGGTGACGCCCAGGTTAAAGACCAATCAATCACGGGAACTCCAGAACAAGGTGGTGGAAGTTGGATTCCAGATGATAATAGACAAGGAACAAGAGGGTGGGCACCTGGGGACTCACAGGTGAAAGATGACGGATCATGGACTAGCAATGGAAGTCAAGCCCCTCGCGGAGATACGTGGAGTCCTGCAGATGCCCAAATCAAAGATGGAGGGAGAGAAGTAGGTCAAGGGCCTCAGCGGGGTATTCAGGATACAGGAAGAGGTATAGGTCAAGAACCCCAACGAGGTATTCAGGATACAGATAGAGGAGTAGATCAAGGACCCCAAAGGGGTATTCAGGATATAGGAAGAGGAATAGGTCAAGGACCCCAACAGGGTATTCACGACGGTTACGATCAAGGTACTACTGGTGTTACAGGAACTGCAGGTGGAGATTACATCAGTACCCAAGATGGAGTTCAGCCTGGACGAGACACAAGCTGGACTGGGACACCCGGATTCGATCAGAGTGGGGTTCCCTCGCTCCCATCTCCTGGACAAGCAGTGGATACTATCGGCAGCCAAGATCTACCTGGAGGAGATGTTGCCGGATTCCCAGCCGGTGATGGACCGGGTGCCTCACCAGCTCCCGGTCTAGGTTTCGAAGGCATTCGTGGGGACACTGGTGGAGGACCACCCCGTGGTGCAAGGCCGCCATTCCCTCAAGGTAACTATAAAGGCGGAGATACAGTATACCCCGGAGATGACCCCAGCCAATGGAGATTGGAAGATTCCATTCCTGGAACACCTGGAGTGGATTATCCAAACTACAATACCGTACCGGCTACTTCATTCGATTGTAAACAACAAGAATATCCAGGATATTATGGTGATCCAGAAGCTCAATGCCAGGTGAGAATGAGTTCAATATGTTTCCCACAAGGAACATATACCACTATATCTACACGTCTACTATACCGCAGAGATAAATTTTAAGAGCATATTGCTGCATTGTGGGTCAGAAAAGGGTATGATTTGCAAATAACTGCAGGTATATTTTGGCTATAAATAATAATAACTGCACTACTTAGTAGTAGTTTATATCCAGAACGATTCACCAAGACTCATGAAAATGAAATCAACCCAAAGAATATTTAAAAAATTGTTTAGTACAGTAACATTTTCAATCTGTAAGTGCCGATGCATTTCAAGTTCCAGTAAAATTTGTGAGCATAGGCAAAAATCAGAACGCAAATCGAAATGCTAAGCATAAAAAAGTTTAAAAAATAATAACATGGTTAATTTACGTAGTCAGGAGCTAGAAAATCTAGTCGTGAAGTTAGAGAATATTCGATCTAGTTTTTGCGGTGGACGTATGATCGTAGAGTATAATTCACTCAAAGATTTCGCTGCGTTCACTATAATCAGTTAGTTTATTTAAATTCAATTATGTTCTTCTTCTCGGGCTCAGTTTTCGTGCTTAATGATACCTATACTCGGGCTACTCTGGCTGTGAGTTAAAAACAATACATAAACTCCGTACACTCTAAAATTTGCCTTCATTATCAGAAACAGATTAAATTCTTAATTGATGACCAATAAGTATGTAAGTCGCCACAGAGGGAATAAGGTTGTTGAATAATGGTAATTTCAAGCTGGATCCAAAGCTCTCGGCAAAAAGACCGACTGTTCGGAAGTTTTCGCACTTTTGCCGAATTTAAACCTCAGTACAAGCCGTTTTCCGTTAGAAAATCCTACACGAAAGCATCCCTCCTCTTAAACAAATAGTCCTAGTATGATTTGCTGTAATCTAACATTCTAATCTATAATCATATAATCCACTCTACTTCTTAACAGATCAGAAATATTTGACGCGATAGCTTACTTTAAAATTGACAGAGTTTTATAGTAAAAAGAATTAACTGCATTTAAAGATTTTTTTCATTACATAGCACACAGTACAGTTTAAGAAGGATGCTGATTCAATTTCATTTGCAGTTTTAATGTATATCTAATGCTTTCCAACTTTTTTTCTTTAACTAATTACAAAAAGCCTATAAAAATTATGTCTTCAAAAATGGCAACAACATTGACAAATCAGAGTTAATTAACATTTATGAAAGGAAATCTCCTTCGAAAACTGCTCTTGTATTTCAAAACGAATCTTTAAGTTAGGGACAAATTAGAAAGAGGATGAAATGTAACTAATTAACAAATTTATTAACAAACTTACTTTAATCATTAGTTAATAAAGTTCCCTATTAAGGATTAACAAATAATTGTGTTTGCAAATCATCGAACTTCGATTAATTGGAAACCCTATTAACTGGATATTTTAAAAAAATAATTATTGGCAACGTACAAATTTCAAGAAAATTCTCAAAATTAATTCATATAATTAATCTCGAAATGCCAGTTCTAAATGCAAAATAAAATATTTAATTTTATTTTTTAAATCTGAAAGGTTTCAGATTTTAAATTACGTCCAAAGGGGCGTTTTTTCAATGTTTTATGTGTTACCTTTATGTATTAAATATCATGTTCTTCGCACTTAAATCATAAAATTCAGTTCAACAGTAATATCGCAAAATAATTTAAAATGAGCATATCTGTAGAATTTCCGATACAGAATTCCGCGCGCTGGAAATAAAAAGGTTTTGTTTTTCCCGTAGAGTGTTGTCATGGCTCGCTTTTAAATTGCTGAGTTTGTTCATCAAAAGTTCGTCTAAGTTTCATAAAATAGGAAATAGATAATAAAATAAATTCCAAATTTGGACTTCCAGATGCGCATATTCGAGGGGAAACGTACATTATTCAAAATTGGATGGCTCTAGGTAGCATTGTTTTATCACATTTGGAGATATATACATACATTTATGCAGATTCTTGGTTATTTAATTTCTTTAAATATAATACAAAGCGATAACTTTTGGTGGCAACAATTTGAAAAGTGATATAGCCGTTTATAGTGATTCAACGCAAAATGGCGAAACGAAAACAATAGTAGGGACATAGCCCCTTTGGACTAATAAAATTAAGTTTTCCGGGACAAATGTTTCTTATAAAAAATTCTGCAGTGCGTTCCGCGCTCGGCGATATGTCGGGGAGAAAGACGATGCACATTATATTTCTTCGCCTTTTCTAAGATTCAAATCAGCATTATTCACTTTGTTTAAAGTTGGCACTGATCATTTTAATTATTTTGCAACTATTCTTTGACTTGGCAGATTTTCTTTCAACATTAAATATCTTACATTAGCAGCATTCCAAACATTCCGTTTTAATGTGGATATAGGAACAATTTTCCTACTTGAAGCCAAACTTTGAAGGGTTTTTTTCCCCTTTCTTATTGAAAATATTAGCTGTCGTAGCTTTAAATATAAAAAAACCATGGTTTTCATAGCGTTTTTTAATAAATAAATAAGAACTACGATGCTATCGTACTATCGATGCTCAATGATATAAATGTACATTGCTTCTTAGCGTTTTCTGTAATAGGTCACTTATGTGCAGTTTATGGAAAGTTTCACGACATCCACAAATTTTATATTTCGTTTATTATTATTATTATGTGTACTGTATACATGTAAAAACTTTTTGTCGAATTATCTGCAAATTGTAGTACCTGTTGTATAATACAACACGAAAAGACTGAGAACGCGAAGCATTCCCGAAAAAAAGAGTTGCAGGTAAGTCCATACGATGATGTAAATTGATATTTCGCCAAATTACCGAGAAAGCGCCACGTTAGCGATGGATCTGGCTTTTTATCGCCAAATTTGGCGAGAAATTGCCAAAAGTCACCAAATTTGGAGACGTTTTAGTCCAATCTTTATGTAATTGTAACTATACCTTGCCGTATATAACTGTAACTGCGTATGCCTTGCAGCAATTTCGAGAAATCGAAGGTACTGGAAATATAAGACGCAGAGAGCATCAGTTTTCAATTATTAGTGAAAATGGCTTGAAATAGCCGAAAAAAGTTGCTTGTCATTTCTGATCAAGTAGACATAGATAAAAAAATGCAAACTGACATGCCAGATAAGGAAAAAACTGAGAAGATTCCTCTGGTCCTTTGTTTTACGCAAGATATTTCTTGGAAATTCATACTTAAAATTTTCAGAAACTACAGCGTAGAAAATTATGTCGATATTCTTCCCAAGGAATATGCAAAAATTCTCCTCGACTCATCTTCTATGTGCCACGAGGCCATGGCCATACTCAGTAAAAATAATGTACACTTTGCACAAAAAAAAAGAAAAAGTGGGAGAACAGTTCTGTATCTCCCTATCTATTGGACCGATTGACGAAATTTAGCTTGCGTTTTTCGTGTCCCGAAAGCTGGGCTTATGATATATTTTAGATTTATATATAGCATTGTTTTAACATAGGTATTCTAAGACAAAATCGGACTTTTTCTGAAACGACATACCTATTTTGTTTTTCGTATTTCGATTCTACGACTCAAATTATGCCAAAATGTCAAGTTTCGTAAAATTCGCACGAGCAGTTTTTAAAAAATTAGCTCTTAAAATTTTAGTTCCTCAATGTTAATTTAATTTGATATATATTTATTATTATCTCACTTTTCATTAAGCTTACTTGATTCCTTCCTTCTTTGAGAATTCGAAATTTAAGTTCAATCCAAATAACATCTGCAGATATTTTCTCGTTTATGTTTCAAATTTATATTTTTTAGTAATTTTTATATATTTTTCGAAAAGGCTTGAAATATAAACTTTAAACGTTTTACCATCACCTTAAAGTAGGTGTATTTCTAGGCATAGCTTCAAAACATTAGAATTTTTATTCAAAGTTTTATAAGATATACGTGAATTTATATATTGGCGTGTTTTAAAATTTGGCTTATTTGTTATAACCGATAATAACGCCAAATATGCTTTACCGCACTCTGTTAAAATTATTTGAAAGAATGAATGTCATCCCTTTTGCTCGTGCACAGTGAAAAAAGGAAAGGAAAATAGGTTACTATAAATTAAGAATTTCATCAAGTGAATTATTCTTGGCGCAAAGTGAAAAATGTGCGGCAAGATAAATTTTTCAATTTCTTCGTAAATTTCGCGCCAAATTTTATAAAATTTAATATTTAGGCATAATTGAGTCGAAGAATCGAAATATGGAAAGCAATTTGCGTGTCATTTCAGAAAACGTCCGATTTTGTGTCAAAATACCTATGTTAGAATAATGCTATATATAAATATAATACATATCCTAAGTCGCGCTTTCGAGACATGAAAAACGCAAGTTGAATTTTGTCTAGTTAAACGGGAGATACAAAACTGTCCCTTCTTTTTGTGAAGAGTTTACAATTTTGTGTTTAATATAAACCTAAAGATTCCCTTCTCATAGTGATCATTACTTGACTTACTGTAGACAGCCTCGAAACAGATATCAAAGAAGAACGACTTTGCCTAAATTTTCCTGCTTCGAAGGTGAAATAATTTGAGCGGAAAAAACTGATCTACAATCTAGCTCTCGGTTTTCTTTATAGAAGTTCCAAAAAGAGAATGTGTACTCAATATTTTTATGATTAGAACTCATCGGTTTTATGTGCAGTCAATCTATTACGAACCCGTACCGCACGCAACATTATCATTACTATTATTATCATCATCATTATTTTACTTTCAGTTAACATTTACAAGAAAAGGATGCACTATTGCCACAATAAAAACCTTAGACAATTTTAAAATTTTAAGACATTCAGAATAAAATGTATGAGGTTTTCACGTTTTCTCTATTACATTCGGCGCATTTTCTTACATAAATGCCAAACGTTAGCTTTTTCTCCAAAGTCGGAAATGACATCTCGCGTTTCATTGCATTTGGTTAGGTCTCTTCTCTCATATACCAGATTTTTGACATAAAGTTTAAAGCTTGCAACGTTAAAGCCAAATGCATTATAGCGTATCTGCTAATGCAATACAAACTATTACCTCCCAGTACAGTTCCAGTTATACCACTTGTGATGATTATGCTCTAAAAGTATGTCACATCTATCACAAGAGACATAAGCAGTATTTCATCATAAGAGAGATCTTAAATAGTCGTACAGCATTACTCCATGACGGATGGTATAATATTCGTGGAATAAAAGTTGAAAGACATAAAACTGAAAGTCAACAGTGGCATAATGGAGAGGAAAATTGTCGGGTCAACAGTGGAATACGTGATATAATTTCACATGTTAAGACAAAATTTTTTTTTTCCAATGGCGGGCCCTCAGCTGACTTCGGCTCGGCCACTGCTAAGGCCAGAAGTGGTGGTCACTTTATTTTGGATGAACCCAATAAGTGGGCCTCCTTTGCCTCCTATGAAGGGACGGACAGTTACAACCATGGCTTCTCCGGGATTCCAACCCGGGCCCATTGGTATCACAGTCGGCTCCCCTAACCACTGTACCGTCTGGGCGGCTTTAAGACAAAGAAAAAAGACAGTGTCTGACAGAGGAAAGCAATATACATTTACAAAATCTACATCCATTCGAAAATTTTAGTCCGAAATTAACCATATGTTAGTTGGGTTTGCTAATCACCAAATCGACAAGGGCTGCAAAATTGAAGGTTACAATAGTTAATTCCGCAAGAAAAATTATAATAGCGTTCAAATTTTTTTTAAAAAAATTAATAAATAGTTGAAAACTTTTGGTGTTTTGAAAAGTCATGTAATATAAAAAGGAAAAATAAAGAAATAAAAATTCTATCCCAAATAGCATACCAAGCTGTCTTACACATAAAATACAGTAAATGCCCCGAATTGCACAAGTGTCCTAGTTCTTGTTATCGTGATGGCCGTCGACAGAGTGCAGTTACATTTGTCTGTATTTCCTCTACATTCGATAATGTTTTTCAAAATTCAATTCATTTGTTAATCCTCTTTGTATGGCCCTAATTTATTTATATTTTTTTTACCTTAGGTATTTCACATATGCCAATCTGATGGGCGCCATGATTCCTTCCTCTGCCCTCTGGGAACGATCTTCAATCAGCAATACTTCGTTTGTGATTGGTGGTTCAACTTCAACTGCGCAGATACCTCATCTTATTACGGCCTAAACGCAGATCTCTACAAACCAGGTCATGGAGGAAATTTCAAAGGAACTCCTTTTGAAGGCGCTGGACAACCTGGTGTTCCAGGAGCAGGATTCCCAGCTACGGGAGGAGAACCAGGATCTGCTATTCCAGGAACAGGATTCCCAGCTACAGGAGGAGGATCTGGATCTCCTGCTTCAGGAGCAGGCTTCCCGGCTACAGGAGGAGTACCTGGCTCTGTCGTTCCAGGAGCAGAATTTACGGCTACAGGAGGAGGATCTATATCTAATATTCCAGGGGCAGGATTCCCGGCTACAGGAGGAGAACCGGAATCTGCCGTTCCTGGAGCAGGATACCCGACTTCAGGCGTAGCAGGTATTCCAGTTGCCCCTGGATCACAGGAGGGACCTGGATATGATAGTGATATTGGTGGTGTTTCAGATGGTCTAGCACCAACTGGAATTACTGGCGGAAGCTTAGCACCAGATACCCCAACACAAATTGGACCATCTGTTGGACAACCAGGAGGAAGTCTAGGAACAGCTGGTGGACCTGCAACCGCTCCGGGAGTCTCTCCAGGACAAGGGGTAGGGCCAGTCTCTGCTGGAGGACCCAGTGTCCCTTCAGGTATACCTCGTGGAACACCAAATGTCCGTGACAGCAAAAAATCTCCCGGTGTACAGGGATCTTGGAGACCAGGTGGACAACAACGACCAGATCTAGATCGTGGGTCCAAGCGAGGAGCTTGGAGGGGAGACCAAGGTGCTGGACCTGGTGGAAGTTGGCGCATTAAAGGGGGTTCTGCTGTTGGAAATCGGGTCAACAGGTGGGCAACAGCAGGAAGTAATGTTGTCAACAAAAGAATTGGCTATCTGAGACCTGAAGATTCTACTACTAATGTGAAACGAAACGATGATAAAACAATCATTAACAGACCAAATGAAAACTGGAAGACAAATGACTCGTCATCAGATGCAAGGAGAAGCAACTGGAAAAACGTAGGTGATGATTATGCTTTTGAACAGAATCACAACGGAGGCTTAGCGAGTGAAATGATACCAATATCAGCGAGACAAGATGACACCTGGGATGAGAATACGGATTCCTCAGAAAGACGTGACCATATGATTTCCGCTGCATCTGCTTTTAGTAAAAATCCGGTTGCTGAAAACGTAAGAAATGATTCTTTGGATTCTAGCAGTGAGAACATTGAATTAGCTCCAGAAGAGGTTGCCGTTGAACATGCTGATGGAAGAAAAAACGAGAATGACAGAAGATGGAAGAGCAATAGCAACAAACTGAAGACAAATTCAAAAATACCCTGGTGGAGAGGACAAGAAATAAGGAGAGCCCAGAGGGGCGTAGCAAGAAAGAACAATTCTGGCAAAATCGACCAAATCCCTAAGAGCGTTGGCAGCCGTTGGACACATTTAGAAACGGATATGGCTCATACCCAAAAGTGGAATTCCAAAAACACTCACAATCATAGGTAGAATGACTCAGCACGAGGTTTAGAATCACCCAATGCTACTGAAATCCGTTATTTATAGTAATTATATAAAATGACGATATACAACGCACTGTACATATTTATTTATAAAGTTTATTTCCATGTTACGTATATTAATAATGCTTTTGAAGCGTAAAAGTAATACAATGCTCAGTTTTAGATTCAATTGATTCTGGTTAATAGGGATACCTGTCTATTGGAAACCTGTTTGTTTGTTATGAATCTCAAATATGGTATATACATTTTTTATTTTGAAGGGTTTTCTAAGCTTATTTGGGACAGCTCTTTGTTTAACATCGGCTGGGGAGTTTATTATCTAACCAATTTGGTTTAAGTTGGTAGGGTCCACTTGTTGATTTGAGATTCCGTTTATTTAGGACGTACCATAAAAAACAAACACAGTTTTTGTATAAGAAGAAGGGTTCTCGCAGTCTAATTGCGGTACCCTCAAAATACGAAGCTTTTCTGGTAATCCCGTTGATTCCGATTAATAGCATTTGAGAGGATTAATGTAACTAGAATTTTTGATTTATTCATGTAAACGGCATATGACCTAGAGTTTATGCAGAGGTCTTCTAACTTTTTCAACTCAGGGAACCGATAAAATTATATATCTATATAGTTGTGGCCACCTTACAACAGTCAGGAAAGTAAATATCAAAAGAAACATTGAGAATGTATTAATATTATATGTATTTTATGTGTAAAACTGAAAAAAAATCATTATTTCTAAGGATGAAATATTCGAATCGTCATATTCCAAGATTTGAGATTCAAAAGCTGGGATTTGTTTCGGCATTACAATCTTTCGATTCATAATCTAAAAACTGTTAACTGTCTTACTGAAAACTTTGAACAGATGAGTTTTAGAAACGTCTAACAAAATCTCCGGTAACCAGTCAGCGTTTGTAGCAGGAAATAGATTCAAATTTTGGCAAATGCACATGCTTTGCTTTTAGGTCGATATTTAGCTTCTATGAGGCAGATCGTATTTCGACCTTCATGGCTCATGGTTCACCCTCAAGAGTACTGATGCTAGATTATATTTAACACAAAAACTCCTAGATTCTAGACTTTTAATTATGTTGCTAATTTTCATTCGTATCTTCTTATCAAATATACTTGTACTTTTTTTTTCATTAAATCAGATTTCGATTTAATTAAAAACTTATAATATCAGGTAAACTTTAATTCTTCACTTTACTATTAGATGAAAGACTAAAAAAATCTCTGAGAAGTTTTTGTAATTCGAATTTTAAAAAAAATTTAGGATTCATTCCACCTATAGTTACGTTATGAAGATTTTGTTCACAGGATACATCTGTTTCATACTTTTGAAGGTAAGGGTAACGATAAAAATAAAAATATTACTTATATAAGTATTTTATAGGTTCATTTTCTGTTGTATGACATTAAAAATTCTTTCTAATTTTCTATTTGACTTCATTTTGATTTCCTTTCGGGAAATTGCACAAAATCCCAGGTTTCTGCGGAATGTAATTTGAACACCACAGTTTTATGACTTGCAAATGTTGCCATTGCTAAAGGCATAAAACCTTTAGTTACTTCCGACATAGTCTTCCTTCTCGGAATATTGCCATTCGAAGTACCCTAAGATCATAAATTCATTTTTATTATCACAACTGTATTGCTTAAGAAGAGCTACTGAAAAGAAACAAACCCACTTCTTGTCTATTTAAATCCTTATTTTTAACTTTAATAATCTATTCAACTGATTCACTTTAAAATGCATTCATTTGTGTCATATCCAACAAACTAATTTGGAAAATTTTCCAGAACAACTTTCAATAAAAATAAATATCTTAAATGTTAATTATTATATAACTCAGTTATAGAAACCTTCGCTTCTTTAATTAATTTTGATGACTATGTCCTTTAATATAACTCATAATCCTTTTAGAAAATTATTCTTATAGCTATAGGAATGGTCATTATTCCTTTGTTTATGCAAAGCGTTTAAATAACGTTTTAATTTAAACTCTCTGACCGGCCGAGGTTTCGCTAAGAAAGCGCAAATTTCCCAAAACTACTACGAAACAGAATTATTTTCTTGATTTTAATAGTCAAAATGCCCCTGGTACTTTGTGCCTGAATTTATGTACTTTTAATATAGTGCCTTAGTTTCTTGGACGTATTTCGATATGCACGTATATATACGTTCTTATAGACATCATAAAAAATATTCTAAGCCATATACATACGACCTTACTGGTGAGAGGGTTAATGCTGCTAAACGAAATTTTCTTGTATACTCTGTACAGAAGTTGTTGGCCTCGAAAGTAAAAGACGCTGCTGAATATGATCGCTATTAATGTTATCATTCGGATATCCTTACTGAATTACTGAAGTCTCGCTCATTTTGTAAGCGAAAACATGGAAAATAAATTGCTTATTGGAATCAACTGTTCTGTTAACATTTGTAAAGTACTATCGAGTCAATTTTTTAAGCGAAGTAAAGTTAGTTAATTCTCAAATAAAGCATAAATTGACAAAATAGGTCAAAATAGGTTATGAATATTGCCAAGCATCAAAAACATATCGCTAAGCTAGAGATTATATAGCCAAACAACTTGTTTTTTTGATTTTACAGTCATCAAATGATAGCATTAAGTAACAGTCAACTATTAAAATTAAGCAAAAAGCAGCATTAGTTTGCCTTAAATTTTCAATAACTCTGTTGATTGACAAAGTAATCAGACACTGGTCCCTCTCCTTTAGGGAAAAAATATTTCTGTAGATTTTTCCCCCTGCTTCTCAAATTCTTTTTAAAAAAAATTCTACTGAAAACATCTTGCCAAACTTAAACTGTATTTTATGCCTATTTTGAAATTTTACATTTGGATGTTCTCTTGCAATGAATAAGGGATGCTCTCTGTGTATTTCGTTTAGAGGTAGAACATCAGTCAAATAATTTCCAGAAACGTTATGAACTGTTCATAAATGAACTATTTCGTTAAAAATATTATGAACAGTTCATACACAAATTTTTGCATTTTCCTAATTAAAATTCTGTGAAAGTTCTTATTTATATATTTCTTGTTGTATTTATATTAAATTAGTGAAATTCCGTTGCTGTTTTGCAGAATTTTTTTTCATCGTTTAATTGAATTAGTTAAATTCCATTACTATTTTGAAGGATATTTTTTTTCATCATTTAATGTTATTATTCGATTAAAATTATCAAAATATCCGTAAACAAACGCGATTACATTTAGCGGCATCTATTGTATAAATTTGCGTATAAAAAAACTTATATAAAATCAGGAAATTGGCATATTATACTATGGGTATGCACATAGAGTGTTATAACAAAAGAGGATTTTTTTGGTAGGAAATAATATCTAATTCAAATTTTCACTTAATGATAATAATATATCACAGGTATCTCAAAAATTTGCAAATTTAAATACTTTAAAGATTTTATAATTTAATAAATTAATTAATTACCGATGTTTTGAAAAGAATTCAAATTTTAAAAAGTATAAAAATGTGAACCCTTTAAAAATGTATAAAATTACATTCTTTAAAAGCTTAAATAAATAAAAGTTTAAATTCTTCAAAGATGAACAAATGAGAGCTATTAAAAGACTAGGGTACACTTCAGTTATCGGGACCGCGTTCAAAAATATATGTATGTATATGTGTATGTGTGTGTGTGTGTATAAGTACACACATTTACATAGATATACATGCATACATTTCTGAATCCGGTCCCGATAATGGAAGAATAACGTGAATGGTATACAACTGATACTATAATAATAGGCCAGCAATATAAATAAACAAATATCGTGCAATCTTAATTTTTCCCATACTTTCTTACGATAAACTATAATAGCGCCGCCATCTATGGATGAAAGTTGAACTAAAACATATCTTACTCCAAAAAAAAAAAAAAATCCACTACTGCGATAAGTTTATACGTGTAAACTTCTGTGATAAGTTTTGATTCTAGTATGCCAGTTTGTTGGCTTTATATGGTTTTCCTTGAAAAGTATCCAAATTTATAGGACGCCCTGTATTTAAAACCCATCCATAGAAGTTTTTATAAACTGATGGCTTTAATTTTAAAGAATACTTTAAAAGGACCGATGCAAAATACATGGCTTCCAATATTTATGGAAAAAATATATTACTGTAACTATACTTTACTGTAACTATACCTTGTGTTCTTTCCTGTCTTTGTAATTTCAAGAAAGATTGTACATAGTATTTATATAGATGTATTTTTTTATTTTCTGTGAAGATCTGTGTACTGTTCATTATGAATAAAATCTTTTATCCCACGGTGTTCTTCCTTCTTATCTTCTTATCACAAGCCAAATGTTGTATCCCACATGTTCGTATAGCTCTACTTAACAATCGCGATAGATGAACAGAAAGAAATTGACACTTTATGGAAATAAATAAGAGTTATTACAAACAAGATAAACAGGTATAAATATTTCAAGAAGAAAATAAGAAAATGTCTCCTTCACGTGCGAAGAAAATACTCGGTTATAAAAATACTTCACAGTGCAAGTCTCACACATAGTCAGTCAAGCAGGAGTTTAACCTAATCGCATAGTTCTGAAGTGACTGACTAGAAGCTATAACACAGTCGATAGCATAGGACTGCGCTACTTTGGCAACGCTATAAATGTCTGTGTTATATTATACATATAGAGCTATTCTTCTAAAAACTTTCTAAATAAATCCCTCCTAAAACTTTGAAAATTCTGGAAATTTCTAGAACTTTGCCAAACTGGCAACAAAAATTATCACCAAGCCCCGGGAAGGGCGTGGCTACAGAACAATTAGTTATGAAGCCTGTTTCGTAATTTCAGGATTTCCTCTGATTGACCTTCATGTTTTAAATGATAAAAAGTTTAAAGATACCATCAGCAAATTTATGTTCGATACCAAGGTGTTGTTTGAAGATCTTCCTCATCCTGCCGATCGTTTGCCAATTCAAATTATCATTGATGATAATTCTGTTGATGATAATTTCCCTGTTGTGTGTTATACAGATGGCAGTAAAATTAATAATCGAGTTGGATTAGCTTATGTCGTTTTCCATCATAGTTTTGAAATGAAATATAAACTCTTTAGAATCCCCAATGAATGCGGTGTTTTCCAAGCTGAATTACTGTGCATTAGTGAGTCAATTAAGTGGATATCTAACAACTATTCGTTAAGTGCCAAATTTTTTATTCGCACTGATTCCCTTTCATCCTTATATTCACTTAGGAATATCTTCTCATGTAACAAATTAATTGTCACTTCTTATGCCCTTCTTAAAGACCTTAATAACAAAGGTGTTGATGTTATCTTTTCTCATGTACGTGGCCATACTGGCAATCTAGGAAATGAAAGGGCTGATTGGTTGGCAAAACAAGCTACAAATCTTCAAGTAATTACTCCAATGATACTGCCTAAGTCATTTTTCAAGAACAAAAGTAGGGATGATACAATGCTCAAGCGGAATGAACTATACAGGAATTCTACTAATGCCTCCTTAACTATATTTTCCTTCCATTCCTCACAGATTGAATAATAAACACTTTCTCTGTAATTTTGAAATTACTCAATTTCTAACTGGACATGGTAAATTCAATTCTTATCTGAAGAGATTTAGATTATCTAGTACAGACTTGTGTCCATGCAGCTTCGGGGGAGTACAAAATGTCGAACATTTGTTGTTCTATTGTTCAAAGCTCAAGGAAGGAAGAAAAGAACTCATTTCTAGGTTAAAATCAGTGAATATTACATTTCCTCCCCCTCTTCATGTATTTGTCCAAGATGAAATTGCTTTCTTTTTCTTCTGTAAATTTATCTCTTACGTGTCATCTGTGAATTTGTAAGTTTCTTTTTTTTTATTTTTATTTTGTGTTGTGTTATTGTATTTGTTTTCTTTTACTTACCCTTGTAAGCCTTGTGTAAATACTATGTGGTGCACAAGAAATTTAAAATTTTCAA
>KK120812.1:669650-682044 GCA_000611955.2 Stegodyphus mimosarum
CCCCGGGAAGAGATTATCTGCCAACATTTACGATACTATAGATGAGTTGTTCTTACAATTCAGCTGTCGATAGATTTGTAATTACAAGATACACAACAACATACACTAAATAAACATTTACAAACAAACAAAACAACAAAATATTATAACATAAAATGCAGATATAAATAAACACAAACAATCAAAAATTCAATCGAATAAACATAAATATTTGCAGTACTATCTATATAAATGCTCTGAGACAGTCCAATGATCACCAACCCACATACTAATAGGCTTGGCTTGTTTTATATGAATACGGCAAAGCATACGAGGGCTATTTGTCTAGGAAAGGGATGTCTTTTTGGAAGACTTTCTAGGGGAAAATGGCTAGCATCCACGTTATATATGAGGAAAACTATGAAAACGTCCATACAACCTCCCCATTCACCTGGAGTCGAATTTAGGGCGAACTAGCGATATTCAGCAGCTTTGCCACTCGGACACTGGTGGGACAGTGTTGGATCTCAAGTACCTCAAAACAGAGAATCCAATCAAAACACAGAATCCAATATTCCATACTTTTTTTCCCTCGCATTTGTAAACTTCCTTGACTTAATAACTCCTTTTTAGTAAACTATCTAAGTTAGTAGTTCTTAACAAACTTTGAAAAATAATCTCCAATTTCATTAAATTCCTACTATTAGGTCACACTCTTCCTAAATCTTGTTCAAATTTTCAGTCGTTAATAAAATACTTTTTATTCATCCACTCAAGTTCAAATACATTTTTTTAAACTTGTAGTGGATGACACTTGATGTTAATACAATTTTTTCACATATTAAAAATTAAAAAATGTTTTTAAATATTTAAAAAAATTTTCCTTGTTGACCTAAGTAGGAACTGACTGTAGCGTCAGGTTTTTTTGCAAATTGAGAGCTTTTATCTTTTCACAAATGCTTATATTGTACCTCATAAAGTATATAAATAGCTTTGTAAATTTATTCATAGTCTTCGTATATTATATAAAGCATATAATCGAATGGAAAGAACATAAAAATAGACTTCCATATATTGCTCTTATACAATGCATGTCATAAAATTAGCTGAATGTGTTAAAGCTAAGCATTAGCTTCAAGATATAAATTCAAGCTAAGAATTTTCTTTGGTGGATTTTAGCCTACTTGTACTTTCTACACTAGGTACACCTCTTTTCAACATCCAGCAGTAGTTTGCCACCATGTTTTTATTCCACTTTCCTTGGAACCGTATTTCCATGTCTTTTATATCCTGATGAAATCGTTCATCTTGCTCTTCACTTTTCCTAGATTCTCTGGAAAGTAGTCTATGTGTGCGCGTAAAAAATTTAATTTAATATTCACGTTGCATCCGAGCAATCTTAATTTTTGTAGCATGTCTTCTACAATAATTTTGCAACCTGCATGTTTCCTGTTCCTTAAAAAATGTTCATTTACCTGTTTAAAACTCAACCCTGCTTCGTTTTCACAATCATTCATCGTTGCTTCAAATTTGGAACATTAAGTTTTCGAATTTGAGGTCCAACAAAAATTCCCTCCTTAAGTTTAGCGTCAGAATTAGAAGGAAATTTACCACAAATATACTTAAAGCTATCCTTTTCATTATTTAAAGCTCTGACAAACTGTTTCATCATACCTAATTTAATGCAAAATGCGGGAAGGAAAATACTTCTGGATTCAGCTAGTAGTGGTTTGAAGAATATTTCTAAAACGAGGTGATAAATACGCTTTGGAAGGCCAATCTTTTTTTTTACCCAATGATTCTTTTTATTCCGACTATCTCAATCCCATGGAAAACATGGAAATTTAGTGTAACCAGATTGTTGTTCAAGTAATATTCTAATTACCTTCAAGTCACCACATAAAAACCATTGATGTTTGTTATAATTCACCTTGTCTAATAAAAATGCGATGTTTTCATATGTTTCTTTCAAATGGACAGAGTGTGCCACTGCAATCGATGCCTATTGTATGAAGTAAAACTTCCTTCAAACTTCTTTTTCGGGAATCTATAATTAGTCTTCAGTCAGAAGAATTGCGATGAATACCAAAGGAATTCATTATTGCATTGAATCATTGAAGAATACAAGTGAGCCTTCTTCCGAAAAATATGGTACCAATACTTTTTTACCATGAAAAATGTGTTTACGGTAGTAGAAAATTTTTAAGGCGCGAAACAAGAAGTTCATCAATTTTCTTTCGCAAGTTTAGCTCTTTTACTAAGTCATTAAGCTCACTTTGATTAAATAACATTGGTATAGTTTCATTCTTCTTTAATTACTTGCAGATCTGAATAAATTTCTATATCACTTATATTTTCCATATTAGCTTGAGGATGAGGAACAGGAAAATTTTCATTATGAGCTATAGGTCTTATTGCTGAAGATACGTTTGAATATACAATTCCTCCTTTATTTTTTGCATTATAACCAGTAACATTTGTTTCACAAAAATAACACTGATCATAGTGATTCTTTTGTTCTCTCCACGCCGCTAGAATTGTAAAAGGCAATGAATTTTTCTTATTTTTACTCCAAAGGCGCAAAACTTCAACACAAGTTCGACACATTCTATGAGGAGCTCACGGCTTGTTTTGATCGCCTAATTTAGTTCCAAAATACGCAAAGTATGTATTTTTAACAAAATCTGTGATATTTTGCCTTTCTTTTATTGGTGCATAGTTTCCACAAATATAATAGAATATATGGACACATGTAGAGAAGCCATAGTTCATAAAATACTAATTAAAAGCAGAAAATAGAGTCACGTGATTGAACGTGATCACGCGATATATAAAAGTCACGTGATTAAACTATTCGAAATAAAGTGCTGCCATCTATTAGAAAGAAAATTAACCGCAAATGCATATTTTCCATATAAATAATTCGATAAAAAAAACCATATAAGATAGAGATGTAAGGTTTATCCCAAGTTTCTAACAGTTAATTTTTAGTTAAAGCTACTTTCCTATCTATTCTCATTTCAGCTTACAATTTTCCTACCAGAAAGTGTTTTCAGAATCGCATTTAATGTAAATGAGTAAGTGTAGTATTTAAGTCAAAGTTCCACTAACTTCGTTAGAGAGCCAGAGTTTCTGATTAGCGCGCGTTCCCTTTTGGCTACGTCTCACACTTAGCTATTACTACGCTCCGTAGTGCTTCAGGCCCTTGATTGCTTCGCCAACTTAACTGAAATTTAGGGGGCAACTACTTAGAAGCTTGATAGCTACGGCTATATTTTTTTAGTTAAGCTTTAGTTCTTATTACTTTGAGTTCAAGCCCAAGTGGAGGCTTTGCTGTACGCTCTGAGATAGGAGCCGACTGTGTTAATTTTCTTATTTTGAGAAATAAAGGGTAACCCTTCTTGAGTCTTACGTCCCTGTTCACGCACCCAAGCGATTATTCGTTTATCTGTTCAGAAGGTTCCTCACATTTAGCTGTTAGATAAAAGGTTGGAATTACACAGAGAAAAAATATTCATATTTCTGAAATTGGCATCAAAAATATTTCCAGAAACAATGACAAATATAGAAACATCAAAAACCATGCTGACCAGTATAATGAAAACAATTTCCACATACGTTTATATTTTATATCTTTCAATCTATAGAACTTCCGAAAATTATCAGAATGTTTCTACCCGTTCTGTGATTCTATTGAGCTATTTGGCTTTAATTTAGAATAGGGTGCCCTTTGATTTGGCCCTAAGTTCCGACGCAGTTGCCGATTTTCTGGTAAACCAGAATCGACTCTGTTTCCCAATATTATGGCAGTTATTTTTTTACTTTATGCCGATTCTTTTTTTTTAAGTTCAATCCGATTGGAACTTCTTAGTGTAGTGATTGAGGACTATGTGAATTCTAGTACGTGTATCACGAACTACAAATCACTTATTTTGAATTTTGACCACATTTCGAATTTTGGGGGTTTTCATTGCCGTTAATTGACAACTTTTTTTTTTTTTTTTTTTTTTAAATTTTAAAGCTGCTGGTTCTAATTAATCATTGTCCCTTTATTTCCACAAAGAAGTAAGTACCTTTGGTATGATAAATATTTTTTTTTATGATTTAGAGCGAAAGAAAGCTATAACTGATTGGTATACGAATGAAAGTTTAATTAGTTCTTGTTAGGAATGTCAAGTTTATACGAAAGAAATGTGTGTATTTAAGAATTAGTCGGATAGCTATGAAGTGCGTTTGTGGCGAGAAAGGATTTTCGAATGGCACAGAATATCTTCCTTTCACCCCCCACCGATGGCGAATAGCTGATATTACTTTGCACTCTAGAATCGATGACGAAGTTTCGATGCTTCGTTAACGTTTTATGCGGAATTGTGGAAAGGATGTATATAAAAAATCTTTCAGAAAAGAAAAGGGCCTACCTTCATATTTAAGTTTTTCTTGGTGTATACAAGACTGGACGCAATGCGAATAAATCTCTATGACGCAGTCAATTGTTTCCATTATTCGAATTAATTCATCGTGAGGCCTTTATGTAAGTCTTAATAAACAGAAAATGGCTCATATTGTTGATACAATGATCAAAAGTATTGTTACGAATTTTGCATTTAATTAGTTATTTTAATAGAATTATAATTAAAATTGTTTTATTTCTTATATTTATTATACTTTTATATTTACTTATACTTTTATATTTATTTATACTTTTTATTAATTTATTTTAAATTGTTTTATTTTTTATTATAATTTTAAGGAAAAGCTACGCCGGAAAAGTAAAAATACAAGAGCACGTGCATTTAACAAGAAAAAAAGTTTATCTCGGTAATTGATATTTAATTTGAATAAATGTAATTGACTATTGTGTAAGCTGTAACCGTAATTCTACTCTTTTTGCTTTCCAAAAATTGCTGTAACTGTCTCGCGCGGCTGATTTAAAACGCTATAAAAGCCGGAGAGAAACATCTCAGCTCAATTATTTAGCAAAGAAATAACTTCGTATCTTCATACTACCAAAAGATTTGCCATTTCTTATCAAGATATGCCATACTACTGGAGTCTGTACTTGGGTGGGTGACCACTCACGTGACAGGCTTCTGCCAATCTACTTCCACCTGAAGTTTATTTATACCACAGCTTGAACGGCTCTTTGAGTAATTATCCAAATTACGTAATTAAGTACTTCTTATTGTTTCGCCTTTATGGCGTGGCAATTTTCGGCTTAGAGCTCAAATAACCATCGCCTTAGGGCACACCTCCAAGATAGACAGTAAAAGCGAAGCCCGCTAAAGGCTGCCAAAGCCAACCAATATCAATGATCAAAGATCTCAGCGCACTTGTTTATTAGTTGTTGTTTATATAACTGTTGTTGATTGTAGCGAATTCGCGGTGAGATCGGTTTAGCTTTCTCTGCGCTTTGGATTGCGTTCTATTTAATGTTTTAGTAGTTCAAAATATAGCTACTGATTATATTGCGTGATATTGCGATATTGTACGAATATCTTTGAGGAAAAATCCAGCTTTTTGTTATATTTCTTGTGATAAGAATAAATTTTATTAACTTTTTATCGGACTTGTGCATTCAATCGATTACGAACCTGTACGCTCGCAACAGTATGAAGTAAGTGATCAGAAATGATGGATCAAATCATCAAAGCAAATTTTAAATAACGTCGTCCACCACCCGGGTCCACCACCCATGGAATCTGTAAGCCCAAATTTCCAATTTCGAAACTATTTTATCACCTATTCCATATTTTGTAAAACTTTGGCGAATTTTTTATTAACACACTGGACAGCTTCAAAGCGAGCAGTAGCAACACTCTACGGAATAAAACATTGTACGTAATAAAACACTGCGCCCGAGAGTGCCTACGAGAAATTCTGGAGATATGCTCCTCTTTAATATTTTTTGATTTTGCCCGTGAATCGAATGGCGTAAGCCCCAAGAACGTTATATTTAATAAATAAAGTCAATGCACAAAACCTTAATAATAAAAAAACAACAACAAAGTTTTGTAAAACCATCTTATTAAGAAAACTAAACATTGATCTGAAACAACTGAGAAAAGTATGAAAAAAAATTATGGCAACACTTAACTTAAAACTTCTGTAATTTTCTGTTGAATTGTATACGGCGAAAGTGCGAAGAAAATTAAGCTTAATAATAATGCTAAAGAGGGAAAAAAAGGGGGAGTTAGTAGGAATGAGTGCAACAGCAAGCTGGCAGACTGCGAGCTCAGAGCATAAAAAACTTTTACAAACCATTTTTTTTTTGGGGGGGAGAGACTATTAAAATCTGAAACCTTTAAGATTTTCTCCGTTTTATACTACTATATAAAAGATCTGATGTATGCGCCACATGACTTCCTTGTACGGAATAATAAATTAAACGTTTTTTGTATTTAATTTAAATTTATTGGACTGAATTAAATTTACTTCGCCGATAGCGCATAAACCACAATAGAATGAATGCACTCTTTAAAATTTGCTATATTTGTTTACCATAGCGAACCTCTGGCGCTAGCTTCACTTAATAGCATTACATCTCATTCATTTTATAACTCAGGATGCATGAAAATTATGTATATCATCTGAAGAATTACCTAGTTGTTACCGCATGTTCTGATTAAATATTATAATAAATCTAAAGCGAAGTGTAAAAGAAATTAAACAAACAAACCAAAAAAAAAAAAAAAGCTTTTCACAGAAGACTCAGTATTTCTCATTCAATTAATTCAGTTCTTACTTCGCGACAAGGCAAAAATATATAAAAACTCAAAATATCTATATTAAAAATTAAGAAGTAAATTTCAAACATTTATTTCCTCGAATAAATTCCAGAATGGATTAAGCATGATTTAATTCGCAATAATAAAAGAAGGCGTTAACTTTGTTGTTGCGAAGCTTAGTTTCTTTTAATTCGCAAGAACTCCAGTATTCTGGTAAGTTTCAAATGTAAACAAATGTGGCTTCTATAGGAAAAATGATTAGGCTTAGCCGCACTTAAAAACTTTTAAATTGTTGATAATACTACAAATAATGCCTTCATATTTACTAAAGGCATAAAAACCTGAACCGGAATATAAGAACAACATAATTCAATCATTTTTTAAAGTAAAAAATGGGCAATTTTTAAACATATAAGAATAAAGAAACTGAGCTCACTGAGCAGAGGGGATAGATATATACATATATTTATATATTCATATACTTTTGGTGCCGCCGATAGCAACCAAAATAGGAGGTGCACATCTACATGTTATAGCAGTCCTGTATACAAAATTTCAACGTTCTGAGATTACTCTTTTTTGAGTTATGCAAGATATATACGTACGCACCTACGTACAAATGCCACGAAAAAAATCTCCTCAGAATCCAATTTAAAATAGTTTTATAATTTTTGGAGAAAAAGGCGTCCTTTATTCTGTCCTTACGTACGGATGTCACGCAAATACATCGTTAAATTGCATTCGATAGAAGTCAAAATGGATATTTTCGTTGAAATATGATACCCGAAAATTTTCGCGATTACAGTACTTCCTTTTTACTTTGTACAAGAAAGAAAGCAGTATAAAAACGTATGCTATTATCTATACATCATTTCAAATATACAACAATAATTTCAAATACACTAGTTTAAAATTCTTAATTTAAATAAATATACAGTAATGATTTTTATTTTAAAATTCAGCAAAAAGAATATCAAAAGGCAGTGTATGATAAGGAACTGGGCTTTGATAAATTTAATAATCATAACAAAAATAATGTTTAAAACAAATTCAAATTAATTATATATAATACTATCAATGAATTTCTCCAAATTTACAGAAATACATAAATTAAAATTTCTCTTTACGAGAAAGGAAAACATCCAAAAAATCAGAAACACTAATACAGTGTAAAACGATACAAATAGCTCAGAAAATGGATGTCAGAGTGTGGAAATTATTAAGTTTTCTTGTGGTCTGAAACGTCAAAAATTAGTACTG
The DNA here is from genome assembly GCA_000611955.2 of Stegodyphus mimosarum. Lineage (NCBI taxonomy): Eukaryota > Metazoa > Arthropoda > Arachnida > Araneae > Eresidae > Stegodyphus > Stegodyphus mimosarum. The sequence goes on from KK120812.1 coordinate 677,615, forward strand.
TTGGTGGGAAGGAATCCAGTAACTTCCAGGTTCTACTAATCTCTAAATCACAGATATGTGCTAAAAATTGTTTAAATATTTTTAATCTTTTATATACTGTTCATGCTCTTCAAGAGCGATTTTTCGAGACCACGTTTGGAAATTTTAGGGAATTTTTTAAGATTCCGCGAATATGAGGTATTTTTCCTCGAATTCTAATTTCCCTGCTATTTTTAATTTTTATTATAACAGTAGGATTATTTTAATGTTTAAATAATTTTAATGCCACTATAGAATTTTCGCAAAAATATACTGCGAAGTAATTCTGTTCCGAAATCCGAACAAAAACTTTGATTATTCTACATTCTTTTCGCCTTTTGGAAGTATCTTCTTTTCTGAGCATAACGAAATAGGCAGATTATAGACTGTGGCATGTTATTCCGTAATATTTATAACCTCAACTCAAAGGCGGAAGATCAGAATAAAAATCACAATCAACATAAATCACAAGATTCATTTCCGATTGAATTTATTCCATCACGTGATGCTGTGTACCATTCTTCCTCCCCTATATGTTTGCTCCAATAAAATTCAAATGAACTTTCTTTTATTCCTGCAAAAGAATCGAAACATTTATTCGAAGACAAAGCTTCTCTTCCATAATCCTTTACGAAAAAACAGTGAGTGTTATGGCGTAATTCAGCATCTCCACCCAACACCCCGAACTGTTTACCAATTAGTTATTCCGCCATTATTTTAATTCCTTAAACCTTCTTTTTCGCAGTTAACCGCTCTACTAGTTCCGCTGTCTGTTGCTCTGGATGTTTGTTTACTTTAACAGTTCTTTCGAGAAATACGCGCATAATGGCATAGAATGAAAAACTAACACGTGCCATTTTATTTTTTCAACTGCCCATGCAAACAAGATGCTTAATGAACAAGAGCTTTTTAATATCAAACAGCAATTAGCATACACACTCTTTGCCGCATATTCTATCTTACCAGAAAAGAGAACATGAGATGAAGCCATTGTATGTGGGCCCACATCCGCTGGACGGAGTGAAAAGAACTTCCAATCTGGACGGAAGGTCGTAGCTATTCATTCCATTTGCTTGCGCGCTTCATAAAAATCCAATAATCATCTTCTTTTTCAAAGGCTGCTTTATTTTTAATTGTTTAAATGCCTCGCGCGCACGTTTTCTGTTCTTTAACTGTGGCAACGGAGGAACTATCCAACCATCCAGAGAGTTTGCAACACCTCGGCCTAAGGAATACAAAAGGTCGTCAATGACCTCGTTTAATTTAAGAAGAGAGTTGTTTTTTATTCTTAATTATCGCGATGGTGAAATGGACACCCAATATAAGGGGAGGATTGTGTCAGATGATCGCTCAGAACTGTTTTAAAGACATTTTTAAGTTTCCCTGTGGAAAGGTAGTAAGAGTTGTTTGTGTTCAGAAAAGGTAAGTGCATTTAAAAATTGTTTATTATTCAGGGATCCAATTACCTTCTGTTTAAAAAATTTATAAGATATATATGTATATAAATTAATGTAGATCAAAATTAATGTATCGAAATTAATGTATTAAAATTAATGTAGATCAAAATGGCGTAATGAGAATAAATAGCTTAAATTTCATGAGATTTTTCTGTTGATAGAAAATATATATACGTTCATTTCTGTACCTTATAGAGAGTATTGCGTTGTTGAGTTACTTCATTCACTTCAGTTTTTAAGTTGAATTTCAAATTATGTGGTTTTTAATAACTTTACTAATAATTTAAATAATAAATTATTGTAGCTGTCACAATATTCTTGATGAGAGGCAATTAAAAATGAAATGATAATTTTGTTAACGTTGGTGGATTTTGTCTTACAAACATTTGTTTTCAAAGGAAAATTCGAATTGTGAAAATTATCAAAGAGAAATAGGGATAAATTAAGCATAGTCATTCTACATTGCTTTTGTAACCGCATGCGATTTTGTTTTCAATCACGAATGACTAAAACCTTAACTTTATCATACCGTGATTTTTTGTAAAGGTTTTCGTAAATTTCAACGCATTTTTCTAAAATTTGCAAATATCAATTTTTTTCTGCAAATTTCGAATAAATTCGAGTATTTCAAATAAATTTGAGTATTTCAAATCCTTATTATCTTTTAACTTGTATTATACTTGTCGGGTTAGTTTTATATATTTAAATAATTTTACAGTATGTTCTATAAAATTTCTGGAAAAATTCGCTACAAAGTTTTCCTGTTTGAAGATGCGAACTAGAGGACAGAATTACCCGAAATTTCTGGATTCCTCGTATTTCCTAGACAGTAATTTTCTTCAAGTTATATTATAGGGTCATTAGGCTTTTTTGGAAGAAGGAGACGTGAAAAATGAGCAACGCCTTCGCTGGGACTCGAACCTCTGGAATACGCGCCCAGCGCGCTGACCTCTACACCACGAAGGCATGCGAAGAATGTAGAAGAAACACATTACAATATGAAATTGCCTTCTGTTACCTATTTAACAGGATGAAACAATTTCGATGCTAAACGATCAATTTTTTGTAATGTGTTATTTAATAAAGAAAATACCTGTTTGTACGTTCTATTTAAGAAATAGTAACGTAATTTAAGACACTAAATCATTACTCTCCAGGATAAATTTAAGAAAAAATTTAAATTTAATTGATGTGAAAAAATACGGCAAATGAAATGCAATTAAAAATATTCAAATATTAAAAATCTGAGAGCTTCCAGATTTTATATTACGTTTTATTCTTAACGTTTTGTGTCTTACCTTTATTTATTAAATATCGTGTTCTTCGAACCATAAAATTCAGTTCAACAGCAGTATCACAAAATAATTTAAAAAGAGCATATCTTTTAGAATTCCCGATATACAGCATCGCCCGCTGGACATAATTTTTTTTTTTTCGTACTGTGTTGCTATTGCTCGCTTTGAAATCGTTGAGTTTGTTAATCAAAAATTCCTTAAAGTTTCACAAAATATTGAACAGATAACAAAACAACTTCCAAATTTAGGCTTCCAGAGGTCCATATTCGAGTGGACGACTACGTTATTCAAAATTTGATGTCTCCAGGTACCGATGTTTTTTCACAGTGCGACAAACATACATACATTCATGCAGATTCTTCATTATTTAATTTCTTTAAACATAATGTAGGGTTCTCATATTTGGTGGCAACAATTTGAAAAATGAAACGCCGTTTAGAGTGAACCAACGCAAAATGCCAAAACAAAATTAATAGCCATTCTGGGTGCTAAGGCCTAAATCCAAGTGAATGTCTAAAACGTGAAATTTAAATACAATGCCTTTGAAAAAAAAAATGACGCAGCAAATAAAAATTCTTTCAATTGGCTCATCAGGGGATATTATTGAAAGTCTTTCTCCTTTTTACGTCAAGACTCTTCAATGTTTCTTTCATTTCTGGCACTTGAAAGTTCCTGATTTTCATTGATTAAATTAAGACCTCTGTAGAGTCACAATGTTATGACCAGAATTATGGATTAAAACGACGGCACATAGAACCACCAAATTTTGAACACGTGTAAATTTTTCATTCGAACATGGGCACTTCGAAACCGGAACTTTGAATTTCGCATTTGTTTTTGATTTACTTCATTTTTAAGGAATTCCTGATTAACAAATTCGGGAATTTAAAAGTAATGTGTTGCTACTCAGCAAAGCACAAGATAGTTGTTTCCAATTTAATCAGTAAATTAGGCGATTAAAAAGAAATGCGTTAACTATGGGCAAAACATAAGGTATTCGTCTTTCAAATTTTATAAAAGAACTTACATATTTAAAAGTAATGTGGGACTACACCTGCACGACCAACAGTGAAATTCTAGTTAATTTACTTAAGTATATTTATACTTATTTTGTACGCTTTAAAAACACTTTTATTTTCACAATTCTTAAGACGAACATAAAAACAAACGTAGCTACAAAGCGTAGCATATCTGGACCAAATCACAGACGATACTGAAGAATTACATCCGATGTCAAATGCGTCTTTTTTTTTTTTAACTGCATTATTGTTGCCAATGTTAAAAACAAAAATGTCTATCCTTTATGTTTGTGTTGAGGTCATTTTCGACAACGGTAGATGCTCTCGCTCGGAACCTTAATTAATTCTTTTCGGTAATTTTAAGACTATTGCTAATTGAAAAATTTCACAAATTCGGCTAATAGCTTATCATTCACCCCAAAATTTTCAATTTCGTTTCCTTAAATCTTGACTTTAACTGCTTTCATATATTAACACATTTTTAGCAGTTTTTGAAATTATTAATGTAACTAATTGCTTCTAATTTAACCAGTTCTTTATCTGATTTCTAAATTAAAAATTTTTTATATTTTGCTGGTTAATTTTTAAACAGCATTCTTCGTTTTGGATCATTTCGGAGCAGATTATATCTTGATGATTTA
>KK120813.1:1959-77840 GCA_000611955.2 Stegodyphus mimosarum
GATGCTGGGTTTTATATGACTTTTTTTTTAATGTGTGTTTTAGTAATTCAGATGCGATAACAATGCTTGGCAAATTTATGATCTTTTGAATAAAAAGTGCGAAAACGGATTAGCAAAGATAGCAAATTATAATATTTTATGTGGACAGTGCTCCAAAACACGCGAATCAGCTTAGTGGGTAATGGTCCATTGCTCGCCGTCTTTTAATTTTATTATCGTACCAAAAATAAAGCGTTGAAGTTTTTCATGCAAAAATATGTATATAATATTTGATTTTTCACGTTTCAAGCTTCTGCTGCTGTTTTGTTATGTTTTTATGCTTTTAAAACTGGAGTTCAGATTTGATATAAAGCAACAAAAGGAAGGAAACGCAAGCCTCCTTGACAATATTTCTCATCGGCTAAAAGAATTGATTTAAATGACGTGAATCCAATTCTAAATGCACTATTCTAAATGTTCTCTGAGATAAAAGTGAGTTTCTAATATCAGTAATGTTTTCCCTTACAATTAAATTCAGCCATTATGGACTAAAGTTCTAGAAATTTTCGCTGTTATGAAATTAATCAATACAAAGCACGGTGGAAGTCAAAATATTCGTTTAGTTCTCAGAAGTTTGAGAATTTTTGCTGTTATGAAATTAATTAATAGAAAGCACGGTTCAAGTCAAAATATTCGTTTAATTCACAGAAATCGTTTACTGGATTAAACTCCTTTGAAAGTTTGTTTATTCAAAACTTCTGAGCACAGTCATCGATAGTTTCGCTGCATTTTTTACTTCCTTGTGCAAAGTAAAGGTAGTATTGCAATCGCGAAAAGTTTCGAGTATCCTATTTCAGCGAAAACATCCCTTTTGATCGCTCTCGAATCTAGTACTTGAACGATGTTTTTAACTGACATCTCTACGTACGGGCAGAATAAAGAACTCTCTTTTCCAAAACAAATTGTAAAATGGATTTGAAGTAGATTCAGAAGGGATTTTTTTTTCGTGACGTCTGTACGTAGGTACGTATGAATATATCTCGCATAACTCAAATAAGATTAGCTGTAGAAGGTTAAAATTTTGCATATGGGACTGTTACAACATGTAGTTGCGCATCTCTATTTTTGTTGCAATCGGCCGCACCAAACGTATATATGCATTCCCACCCTGTTAGCTCAGTATTTTTGTTCTTATATGCTGGTAAACTTTGCACTTCTTGGTTTAAAGTGGTTGAATTACGTTGTTTTTATACTCTGGTTAAGCTTTTAAAGCTTTAGTAAATCTGCATGAAATAGTTGTAGAATTATCAACAATTTAAAACTTTAAGAGATGAGTTAAGCCTAACGAACCGCCATCTGTTTACATTTGAAACTCAGTAGAATAGGGAATTAAGTCAGTTTCTGCACCTTCAATGTCATTTTGCCGAGCGGGTCCAAAAGGAAACTTTCAGTTTTGTGCACCGAAAAATCTACCTTCTTACCCGCTGGACGAAATGCTTGTTTTTGGATAGGAATTCTAATTTTTATTGTAAAAATTTTTCTTTTAAACTATTTTAACTGTATTTGGTGTTTTATGCTTTCCTGTAATTTACAATTTTTAATGAATATGTTTTGAGTTTTTATGTGTTTTTGCGTTGCTGCGAAATGAGAACTGAATTGACTGAATGAGAAATGTATCTCTAATGAAATTCGGGGAAATAAATTTTAATAAAGTGCAGCAAATAATGCGTATAATTTAATATACCTTTCAAGGAAGTTATGCGGTGTCCACATAAGATATTTTCTTTTTCATGTAACTGATTTCTTATTCATGGTATCAGAATACTAATACATGTCATCTTCATCGGGTTATCTGACCGTTCTTTCATGGAATATAAAGAAATTACTGGTAGCTAACATAGAGCATGCAAAAATAGGTTAGTTTAGGCTAATTTAATACGTCAAAGCACAAGAGAGCTAAGGAGACTTCGTGAAGGATCATTTAAGAGAGACTGGCTCGTATTCGAGTTACATGTGTGGAAACTACGAAAATCAACCATGCAGCTACCCTTTTTGACTGGGCTTGAACCTAGATCGAACCACCAGTATTCAACGGTCTTAATCTCTTGGCCATGCAAGGGAAAGTACTTGAGTCATATTGCTTTCAGAGGTTCCAGTTGAAGCCATGTACAGACAGCACTTTCTGGATGTCATTCAGTGTTAAGAACAGTAGATAAATCATTTGAAAAAAATGCAGTTACTCTAGCAGCGATTGTGTCGGAAAAATTTTGAGCAACTGAGCTTTTACAAGGGAGGGGGAGAGCTGGTGGGATCTAAAACCATTTTTGCGGAGTCAAACGAAATTTTAGAAATACCCGGAAATGAACAGCTCACACGTTTTCTAATAAAAATTAATGTAGTTTAGAATTAATTGTAGAATTACACCCAGCAGAGAATCAATAATATTGCATGTTTAACAGTAAATATTTTTCAATGTTTTATGATGATTTTACTTTAAGATATTGTGGCCTATTAGATTTATACAGAATTAAAATTTTAGTAGTGAGTTCATAATGAAGCGAGATTTGGGAAAAATAAATAAATTTATCCTTTCACACATATCTTATTACACTCATTACAATATTCGTAGAAATTTATTATTTTTGGAACGTTCGTCCCTTCTTTTCTTACGTTTTATTGAATTTCTGAAATGGTCACATAAGATGATTTTAAAGGTTCGATTTTACTCACCGTTAAAGAACTTTACTGAAAATGTTGATACCGATAAAATTTTAGAATTATTGATATATCCTAACTTTTTGTAATGTCGGGTAGTAAAAGTTCAAATTATTTGTAGCAAAATACAGTGACGGAAAAAAAATCCCAACACCAAGAAAAACTTGTGTTAAATATACAAAATTTGGTAGGCGTGTTTATACATCTGAAAGATGACATCGATTCAAATTTCGCGCATAAATGTGGCGCTAGTAGCACCACTCAAAACTTGCAAATCAGGTTTGCTTTAAATGCGTGCTGTAAAGTTCGTGAGCGTTATTTAGCTTTGAAATTTGACGTATTGAGTTGATGTTAGCCAAGAATGCCTTTAAGAAGACGGAGGAGCCACTATGAACAGCTCACCGAGTTTGAATGAAGTCGTGTAATAGGGCTACGAGAAGGTGGATTTTCTTTCCGCTATATTACAGAAAAACTTGGCCGGAATGTATCCACTGTGCATGCTTTTTGGGAGCTGTGGTCAAATGAAGGTACTGCTTCAAGAAGACCGGGTGCCGGGCTACCATGTGGAACTACTAAGAGGGAAGATCGCCGTATTCGGCGTATGGCTGTGGCGCATCGTACTGCATTTGCGGTAGAAATGGGAGCTGCAGTTGGTACCACAGTGACACAACGAACTGTTACAAATTGGTTACTTCAAGAACAGCTCCGAACCAGGCGCCCTGTAGCGTGCATTCCACTGACTTCAAGCCATTGCCATTTGCGACTCCAGTGGTGTCAAACCAGAGCTCATTGGAGGACGCAGTGAAGATCTCTTGTGGTTTCTGATGAACGCAGGTTCTGCTTTGGTACCACTGATAGCCGTGTGTTGGTCAGAAGGAGGTCAGGGGAAAGCCTGCAACCAAACTGTCTGCGGCGTAGAATCACTGGACCTAGGCCTGGAGTCATGGTCTGGGGAACAATTTCCTAAGACAGCAGGAGTACTCTCGTGGTTATCCCAAACACACTGACTGCAAATTTGTACGTCAGTCTGGTAATTCACCCTGTAGCGCTGCCATTCATAAACAGCATTCAAGGAGGAGATTTCCAACAGGACAACTCTCGCCCTCATACCGCTGTTGTAACGCAAGGTGCTCTATAGAGTGTCGATATGTTACCTTGACCTGCGAGATCACCAAGTCTGTCTCCAATTGAACACACGTGGGATATCATTTGACGACAACTCCAGCATGATCCACAGCCAGCACTGACCGTCACAGTATTGACAGGACAAGTACAACAAGCATGGAACTCCATACCACAAAGTGACATTAGGCACCTGTATGACCCAATGCATGCACGTTTGCAGGTTTGCATTAAAAATTCTGGAGGTTACACCGGCTATTAATGTAACAGCATTTCACATTTGAAATGCATTTTCTTGAGCTTAAATTAACCTGTGATCTTGAAAATTAAACCAATTAAACATGTTAACTAGACAAATGCATTGTCCGAATTTCATTGCAATAATTTTTCCTTGATGTTGGTATTTCTCTTTCCGCCAGTGCTTTATAAACCTGGTAAAAACTAGTTCATATCCATTTTTAATCTAGGTTTCAAGGGTAAATTATTGACACATTTTATTTTTTAGCATTTACAGGTGCCTTTATTTTGTTTGTAGTTCATCCAAATGTACCAAAACCAAAATAAACATTAAAATATTAAAACATTAAAACATAACCATTATAAACATTAAAAATTAGAAAGCACAAAAGATTCGTATAATGAACCTTCAGACTGAGACCGATTTTAACAACTCGCATTCATTAATCGCGACAGTTACCGTTACCTTGGTAAAAGCTTGAAGTTTTTAATGTTTTACGAGAGACTTCGGTCTTTATTAGAGACTTCGGCTTGGATAGTGGTTAGCGACGCTTACTGCCGCACCGAAGAACTCGAATTACGGAGAAAGCATGTGTGTTTGTACGTGTATAGTGTGTGTGCGGCATGGGCGCACTCTAAATATGCGGCGAGTCGAGAGTCCTCTCGAAAAGTTGGTGGTAGGAAAATAGGTGGGAGACCCTCGAACCCTCCCGCCGGGATGCTCTCTCTCAAAATTTGGGGGAGGGGGCGGAATTGAGTTAAGGTTAAGCTGTCTGTCACCTACTTTATGATGATCGAGGATCTTGCCAACGACAGACGCATTTTACTCCTTACCACCATGAAGGTCATGGGCGTCTGTTGACCTTTGTCAGAAAAGTAAGATTGGTAGCAACAACAATTGCTGTCCGAAATTGCTATATGTGAGAACGCGTCCAAAAACTCACAAATTTACTGATCTCCGAATTTTTATAATAACATGCACATCATATTGAAAATAACATACGGCACATTATAATGTTAATTATAGTTAGATAATTACCGCTGTGTAATATGTCACATATGTCGTTATTTTTTACTGAAATTATATGGGGAATTTTTAGAAACTTAGCTTGCAAATAAATATGTTTGCCAGCTAATTTTCTAAAAATAAGTCCTCGACGTAATAACGTTAATTCCTCGACTTTCAACGAAAGAAACAATCAAATTTCTACTTCAAAATATTTCCATTCTTATATGAAGATGTATGTATTTTAATTTGAGCATTTTTACGTATTTAGTAAGACAGTAATATTTGTCTGCAATTTAAAATGTAATTTATATTCAAAATTTAGTTAATTCTGATCTTTGCTTTCTTATTAAGAAATCACGAAATAGCATAAGGAGAGCCTTTAAGCCTTTCTTTATGCTATGCCTTTATTCTGGTAAGTTCATCAATAACATCATAATAATGGAAAGTGTCTGAAGATGATGCATCTTCGAGGCGGATGATAATTATGAAATGAAGAATGATGGCATTCATGTGCATTTGCCTCCCGAAGCTGCAGATTTCTACGAATGGCTAGAAAATTCCAAGTTGGGCCGATATTAAATAATTTGTTTAACATTTATAGGATTAAATACAGCAAAAATAATACTATTTTTTTCTACTATTTAAATGATAATTTTATTTATGTGCCAGATTTTTTTTTTGTAACTCATTATAAATTCGTAAGTAAGCCGAACCTTAAACTCCAATAAGATTTCGTTTGCTAAAATTTCTCTGCTTATGCACGGAAATTATCTGGGTAAAACAATACAAATTATCCAAATTAATCTGTGTGAAAAAAGGGCGGCATTATATAACGCAATATCTCATGTGGACTCTACATAACTTCCTTGTACGGCATATTAAACTATATATATATATTTTTCCTGCACTTCATTTAAATTTACTTCCTCGAATTTAATTACAGATATATTTCTCATTCAGTCAAGTCAGTTCTACTTTGCGGTAAGGCAAAAATACGTAAAAATTCAAACATCTTCAATAAAAATGAAAAAAAAAAATTAAAACACCACAAAATTGAAAGTTAACTTTTGGTCCCACTGTACAAAAAGACACTGACGTTGAGGCACAAACTGACCTAATTCACTATTCTAATTAGAATTCAAATTTAAAGAACTGGCGGCCTCGTGAGGCCTAGCACCTTTTTTAAATTGTTGATAATTCTACAACTATTGCATGCAGATTAACTAAAGGCATAAAAAAACTTAACTAAAACATAAGCGCAACATGATTTAATCACTTTTAAAGCAAAAAATGCACAATTTGCCAACATATGCGAATAAGAACTCACCGAGCCGGATATGAGAGTAGGTGTATATATTTATATATAATTACAAAACGTTTTATAAAAAAACATAATATAATCATACCTAGTATTTTCGTTCATTAAGCTAGTGAAAAAATATCAGTAAAGACATAAAGTAAGAAATTTTGAACCACTTTTCACAAAGACCATAAACTGAAATTCGTAAGTAATAAATTTCAAATAATCCTATAAATGTAAAAAAAGAATTTAATAAATGCTAAAACCAAAACAATTTAAACAAGCAATACCCCAATTCAAAAAGCGAATGAAATTTAAAGAAAAAGGAACAAAATAGAAGAGGAATTCAATCGACTTCGATGCCACTTCGTCAGGAGGAGGAACAGTGAAATCAGTTGAAATCTTCCACAAAAATCCTTGCGAAGTTGATTGAATTTCTCCTCTATTAAGTTTTTTTTCTTTGAATTTCATTGATTTTTTGAATTGGGGTGTTGCTTGTTTGAAGTGTTTCGGTTTTAACATTTATTAAATTCTTTTATTTTTTTGCATTTGGATTATTTGAAAGTTATTACTTATGAATTTCAGTTTTGGCATATTTGAAACAATATATAAATAATTAATACGTAAGAATGTAGAAGCTATGGTACATTCGAAACCTCTAAAATCCTATTTGTAAAAGCACAGTTGTGCCAAAAATTACATATCAAATAGAATCAAAATACCATTATTAACAATAAAACATGACTAAAAAGAAAAAATAATGTATGAGACCAATAATTGAATATTTAAAAAATGTGGGAAAAGTAGAAGTTGCCAGAAAAAGTAAAAGTTTCAAGAAAAATGGGAGATGTACAAAAAGATCAAAATGGCAATATTCCATTGAGAGTCACACAACAGTTTCGTCAAGGGAAATGTGCCATGCAACTCCCACTGAAATATTACCTCCAAGCGTTTCAACAAACGACCAATTGAGATAATTAACGCGGAAAGTAATTTAATGATACCTATCAAATCATTTAATGCTAATCGATATCGTTTCAACTGGGCGTTCCTTTTCCCTACGCGTGGAAGAAAAGTTAGAAGGAGAAGTAATATAAAACATATTTAAAAAAATAAAATTTAAAAATAGTAATACGTATAAGAAACTAGGCAACAAATACTGCAGAACTGTCTTATGACTAACAAAATTTTAATCAAGTAAAGAAATTTAGAGATCCAAAAACTGTGATGTGTTGGAAGAAAAAATTCAATTGGAATTCTAGAAGGAATGCCAAAACAGGCCAATTTACTAAATGAACCTTTAAATTAAAAATTATGGGAAGTAAAACTATTACATATTATAATTAAAAAACTAGAAAAAACCTGAATACGAAAACCGACCTGTTCAAATTAAGTGAATATGGGATGAAAGAAACTTAGAAATCTTAAAATGGAACCATGTTTAAAGAAAAATTCAATTGTAGAAAACTAATAAGTCAAGAAAGAATTCTAAATCGGGCAAATAAAAATGACAGCAATAGAGGTAAATACAAAATTGAAACCTAAAAACGTTAAAAGTAATTTTACAATCGCCTAGTAAAAATCTGAAATACTATTAGTCAAATGTACTATTAGGAATACCATAACAAAATGGGGCCCCCTAGCCCAGTTAAATAAAACGGAAGTTAAATAAAAATAATTATAATTATAAACGGTAGTTAAATAAAACGGAAGTCAAAAGAATAATAATAATAAATTATCTTAGTCATGAAAGATAACGCAAAAAGATAATCTTACCTCCATGCAGCTTGGGCAAAAACTAACGTGCTGAGATCAAGAAAAAAATTCTATGGGGCGTCCAAAGTAGGCAAAAAAAACTTTTTATTTTAAACCAATAGGAAAAGGTGACGTAGTGATGAGCCTAAATCGTGTGGAACGAATGAAAGAGATGACCGGATTAGAACGAATGAAAGAGATGACCGGAGAGATTATATATAAATATATATAATGCATTATTTATATATAAATATTATATATAAATATATATAAACATTTTTGGTACGGTCGATTGCAACAAAAAAAGGGGAGGTTCACAATTACATGTTATAGCAGTCCCATATACTAATTGCAACGTTCTAATCGTTTTTGACATATATACCTACGTACGTACAGAAGTTACAATCCCTTCTGAAAAAATTCCTTCTGCATCCATTTTAAATGCATTTTGTAATCCGTTTCGGGAAAAATAGTCCTTTTTCTGCCTGTGAGGAAAAAAAAAAGTTTAAATTTACTGAAAAAATAGTCGAAATTGATATTTTCGTTGACATATGACACACGATATTTTTCGTAATTACAATACTTCTTTACTTCGCACGAAGAAAAGGACAAAATCTCTTTAGGTACTTGCGAACAAAATTGAGATAAATTTTGTTTTCAAAAAAGCTGTCGAGTGCTTTGTCGTAATTGAAGTAAAAATGCTCCCCTTACCAACATACTTATGGAAGCTATTATACAGCAAAAGAAAAATGGATCAAATAAAACTATATCAAATAACTTAGAAATATAAACACAAATACTTTAGATATATAACGTGAAGAAATTAATCCATATTTAAATCATATGTATCTATCTTTCTAGTAGTACCTAATACCTTAGATCGGAATTACTATTCTCGCTATAAATTAAAAAAAGATACTAGAGGTATTTTTTTCCCTCATAAGTCAGGATATATTTCAGAAGATAATTAATATAGTCACTTTGAAAACGGACAATCAATGATCAAAAGACAATTTGTTCTGAAAACAGAAGCACGCGCACAAGGAAACAAGAAAATATATACAGAGATCTACCAAGGGGAGTTCAGAGAGAGGAAAAAGACCACCCACCAGACAAGGATTCGGGGCATTGGTGGCTAATTACTTCGTCATGGACGTCCGCACCAGGATGCGCCCTGGCATCGAGTGCATCAAGTCGAGGACAAGCGTCAACACTTGACGCCACTTGCCACCTGATCCACCTCCTTCAAAGGCCACCTCTGAAATAAAACAGCGCCCTCATGAGTTGAAAAAACGATGGAGGGGTATCTGAATGTTTCGAACATGGAATTCCCTCGGACAGGAAGAAGAAGAAAAGCCGTTAAGAGGATATTCGAAATGAATGATTTGGTTCGATGTACCTAGTGTAAGATTTTAAATATAGTCAAACTTCTCATTGCGGTCGCCTTTCTAAATATAAGCAATAAGATATTGCAAATCCTCCAAGGTGACCACCTCCACAGAAGATCGAAATCGTCTAGAACATTGGCTGGTTGTCTTAGGGAGATTTCATTTTACCAGTGTCTAAAAACAATGCATTAAAGACAATGCATTAGAATAAGCAAAAAAATTTTAAACTTCTCCCGTAGACCACCTTTTTGAGAAGGTCACGTATCAAAGTAGGGTTAGATAGTTACCTTCCTAATAAACCTAAGTTTTAAAAATAGTCTTCAGAATGTTGAGAATAACGAAAATGATAAACTGCTTAAAATTCTTAGAAGACAGTTGCAGTACATGAAGAGGATTTTATTTGAAATAAAGATAGTTATACTGGATTGCATAGGCGGAAAAACGTGATTTTGAAAAAGATGAGCTTAGTTCCGATTACAAGAACAAAATATAAAACCCGCATTTTTGTGTTCCTTACTATTTGTTAACGAATTTGAAAGAAGAATATTTTTGTATCCATATTTTTATTTAATAATTTTTATGTACGCAATATAACGACATTTAATTGATATATGTTTTGTGATGACTGAAAAATATTTATTTTATTCCCAAAATGTTAAATATTTCGTAAAGGCTGCTTGCTTTCCCCCCCCCTATTTAAATTCCCGAGTAAATTACAAATGCAAAGATTGTGTGCAAATAAGTGAATTTTAAGGACTAACCTAATGCACTTCAATTATTTTTCAACTCTGTGTTCCATATCCATGATAATTGTGCAAAGAATTGATGACTACAATTGGCTCAAACACACAGGTGGCTCTTCGTGACAAGCACTATTAGCAAGAATAAAGCAGCGCCGGAGACAAACTGCTATTGTAGAAATCCAAATAATACGCGCCTTTCAGCAAGCGGAACACGCTATGCTTAAACAATCTAAAACCTTTCGGAAAGAAAACAGAAAGGGAGAATGACGGTAAGAGGTACTGAACATAAAATAACTGGTTAGATAAAAATAAATAAATCCGTACAGATATTATAAATTTATTTTTAACATTTTCCCGCTATATATAACTTATTTAAGAAAATTTGTTTCAAACTTGGAAAATTACTTAACACAAAAATTGGCACACATTATTTTGATGGCGAAAATTAAAAATACTCGAAATTTCTTCAGCAAAATTGTAGCTGAAAACCACCTACACTCGCGTATTTCTTTCGTTTGTGTAGGGTAGTGGGGGAAAAAATCAGAAAAGCGTTACGATCTCCCAGATATCCCCAGTCCACTCTTTAAAGCCGATAGACACCTGGCGAGAGAGAACAGCTCCCTTCCCCTCGAAAGAAAATAACTAAGGGGTGGTCGTCGGTGACGTAATACGCAGTGGGCACCCGCAAGTGGCTTAGAGTGTTTTACCAAGATTAACTCAACCCGGTAGTCAGTTCCAGAACATTGAGCATTTACGAAGCGTTCGCGATTCCCCCCTTTCGAAGGGATAGAGAGACGGGGTTGTGCGATCGGCAACCATCCCTTCACCTATTAGGCAATGACGATGATTGTTTTTCAGCGGGACGACCATTAATGCAGTCGAAAATATGTGATTATAGTTAAGTGCTTTAAAAAAATTGATTATAGTATACTTAAAACCAGAAATTTTTATTTACACAATACTTACAATGCTTTTAGGAATGTTCTCACTTGTTCAAAATGGTGCAGATATAATCTAGTAAGAAGACTGCCTAGTGATAACAGTGCCCGCACTGTTATGAAGATCAATTTCTAATTTCGGGAAAAAAAAAATTTTTTTTGTAAAGGCCCGGCACTTTTACATGGTGCATCTTTATCTAAGTAAGATTTTCGTTTGCTATTCTGGCAAGCGAAGTAAATAAAAATCTACTTGCATAGCGCAAATGCGCTATCATCTTCAAATTTTTTTTTTATGAAAGTTGCTATGAATTAGATACTCATCAGTGCAAAGCCTTTATGCTTGGACCCACTTCTGAAGGTTTTTGCCTTTTTTAGAATAATGGTCGCCTTGGATAAAGATGCTGGCATATTTATTATGGGTCACCGTTGTGAATACGTCCCACATTCATAAAGGAATCAGTCAGGTTTCGCCAATTCCAAAAGTGTTTACGGGATGTCAAAGTTTTAATGATCAAATTTAAGCTTGCAACTTTTAACAAAAGCATCCTTCAATGATAGCAACTCCTTTATGCAAATAGAAGTTTTAGTTTGCTATTTTAATTTATAAGGTATTTCTCCCGCCTTCTTAGAATGCCTTCGTGGTTGTAATAGTCAGCACACCCGGCGCGTATTCGAGAGGTCTGTAGTTCGAGTCCCGGCAAGGGCATTGCTCATTTTTCATGCCCTTGCTTCCAAATAAAACCTAATGTCTCTACAAATTACTAACACAAACGAAAATTCTACTTACACAAGTGTACCATCACTCTGAGGATTTTTTTAAAGAAAAGTTTAAAAAAAAACTTATCCGAAAAAAAAAATCATACATAAAAATGTCTTCATTTTTATACTGGATTGCTTGTGAAGTTTTGTGCCTTGATAAGCCCTGAAGCACTGGACGCACGCATCGATCTCGTATGTACATAAGTCCACATTTATTATCGCATTCGTTTTCAGTGAAAAATTCGAGTAGACAGGATCTTAAAAAGTTTTTTAATTGATCAGGAAATTACATCTGATTGATCCCTGTAGGTTCAAAGACGTTATTATTAGAAGCACAATATTAGCACGTAACCATTTCAACTGATAAGATAAAATCGTTTTCACGAGGAAATGGACATATTTGTATCCACGAAGGTATCAAATATTAATGCTGTCTCAAAGGCAAGGGCAAGGCATGTGTCTCAAAAGGCGAGGCATTTGTTCCATATCTTTCTTCCAGAGAATTATTCGAAGATCAATTTGTAAATTTCAGTTTGTCAAAACGTTTTATTCTATGTCTCCACTAAAGCCATAAAGACGTTTCGAAACTTTAACATGGCAGAAAAAAGATTTTCTTCTATATCATCTCCCACCAGAAGAATGTCATTGAGCGATTCACCGCTAGTAGATTTTGTACTAGCATCGAGTTTTTGAAGGTGCGTCCGAACAAAGTGTTCCTTACAATTAGAATGCCATTTTTCTTACCATTCCAACATTTATTTTCTTGAAGAATGAGTAAACAAATTTGATACGTTATTCAAAGATTGAGGTATCTTCCGTTGCTTACTTGGTCAAAAGCCAGTCACTTAATTCTTTCTTCGCCCTGCATAAGCTTTTTATAAGAGCAGATTAACGAAGAGTTGCTGGTTTAGTGTTAGAAGATCACATATCTGTTGAACGATGTTTGAAATATTTTTGCTATGTTTTAGCGCCAGAGCTACAGCTTAACAGTTTAAAAAAATGGGAATGTGAAGGATGATATTCGATGCATCTCAGACGCCAAAGACTTCGATTATTACAAATACTTTCGCTTGGAACTCGCTATTGTTTAGTCGACCTTTCTGTGGTTGAAAATTTTCCGGAGAAATGATCGATACGTAAGGGCAACCAATATTGTTCTTCAACTCGGAATCATCCATGAATACAGTTGGATATTTCCCTATATTACCAGGGCTCAAATCTGCTTTTAAGTGAAGATGCACTTTTGCAGAAGGATGACGTAGGTATGGATTTCTTTTTTCAAATAAATCCACAAGAATATGCAGGATTCAATACTGATGCGATTGCATAGTTCGAGAATAGACTCCCTGACTGCTTTTTTCCAAAGACTTCTAAGAAAAGAAAAGCTTTTAGCAGTTTGAAGGAGAAAATGCTTCTGAATGCAAATGAATATTTTCTTTCCTTTCTGTGAAGGGATGGTTCATCATCACTTCCATCATGTTATATAAAGTTCTTTCTGTAACAGTGCAATACAGAGTTTTCTGTCCATTAGGCCGTAGTCCCCAAGACGAATTTGGCATTCTTTGAAGAGCTTTCGCGACTGGTGTTGTTTTGTTTTTAAATTTCTACCAAGTGGTGTGTGGTTCGGTTTCTTTTATTGCCCAGCTCGACTCCTAAGAGTTTAATTTTTTTGCAGATTTTGAGTTTTTCTGATTATAAGAAAATTTTTTTCTCTTGTCAGTTTTCGTGAAGATTTATGAAGCAATATTTCCTTTTTCCTTTCTCTCGTAATTAGTAATTTTTGCTGTTTGCTGAGAACATTTAAAATGTTTAATGTTTGATTATAATTTTCTTGTGGAAAATCTCTCGTTTTACCATTGTAATAAACGCAGCACCGTCAGATAGGTGATCATTTTGTTGTGTGGGAACAGTCATGAGAGGTTATGTAATAGAACGTGAGGTTTTGTAACCCAACATTTAGGCATGAATTCTGTAAATACCCTATTTTATGGACACACGGGACAATTGTGATATAACTGCTGTTATTGTTAGGGTAGTGACGATGTTTCTCTCCCATTGGACATCAAATAGAGATTTTAGAATATGAAGCCCCCTCATCGGGTCAAATGCATTTTTGAAATCTATGCACAGCATTGCGTATGGCGTTTGCTGGCTTTATTTCTTTGAATTTTGCATAAAAGTACTTGTATTGGCGTGATGTAGCCTTTGGAAGACTACATCAAGGGTTTCAAGTATTTTTCGAATTGCCGAAACAAACTTATGGCACGAAATGAATTTGCATCTTGTGGGTTTTATTCTGTTTACGAATGTGATCCGCTATGAAGCAGTGCGGAAAAGTGGAAAGTTCGAACCTTTTATTGAGCAAACTTATACAGAAACCGGAGTAAGCAAGCTGGATTAATTTTATTTTTCTCTTGCTTATCCCATTCAGACCAAAAGCTTTCTCATTATCCAGGAATCTGATGATTCTTGAAATTTCTTATGCAATAAGAGTGACGTCATTTTCTGTTTCTGGAAATGGAATTTTTTTTCCTGTTCCTCTTAAAGAGGAGTATCCTATTCTTCAAAAATTTGTCTCTAATAATCCACGAGAAAAGGTTAAGAAAATCGAATCTAAGAGGCAATTTATGTAATAATCCGTGGCATCGTCATTTGTTTAATTTTGAAGGGATTATTTCTATTGAAGGGAAATACGAGGAGGATTGCAGACTTCATTATTCGCAATTTCATAAATTTGTCTGTAAGTACCTTTGTTACATGTACAACATTTTTTCGGTGATTAGTTTCTCTAAGTTTCGGCTAGTTGCTCTTTGAATATGATCAACGCTTGTTGTTTATATTCTGCACAATGAGTTTTAAATTTTACGTCACGTGCCATGGTACTATTTTTCACTGCGGATTCATTTTTTAACCTTCTTGGTTGTTTTGAGTTCAAAAAGCGATTAGCGTGATGATTTGATGTTTTAGTTAATTTTTCAGTTAGGAAGCTCGTGGTTTCTTTGTAATTGCAGCCTAAAAGTTCATCTTTTAAGTTCTATACGCAGAGAAGATTTTACTGCAAAACTGCCGAGGTATACTTCTGTAATAAAAATTGCTTTTTGCTTATATACGTCAAATTTTTCTTTTGTTGTGAATGAGTTATAATTAGGGTCGTAGAGATTAAGATCCTCTAGGACATTCGAGTCGCTCATTGAATGAGTAAGATGTTGCGTAGAAACGGAGAGATCAGGATTACTTGTGCTCTAGAGGTCTCAAACGTTTGATTTACTACAATAACATTATGCATCATCTGTATCATTACAATTACATAAATTATTATAAGACTCATATCAAGGCATGTGGAGTTATAAATTTAGATTTTCTGTGGATAGCCAGTAAGGTTAGGAATTTCTGTGTCTAATAATAATTCTACAAACCAGCTCGCATTGGTGCAAATGATAATTGTTCCTGGATTTTGTAATGAATCATTTGTTTCTTTTTGGAAGGCATGCCAAGAAAGTTGAAAGGAGCTAACTTCTCCCTTGAAGCAGTAGGGCTCTTGCTCGTAGATCGTATTATGATGATTGTTGGAAGTGAATTCAACTAACAGTTAGTTCCGTAGCATTTTTCATTTTCTGCAAATTCATCTGAAAAATTTTAGTTGCGGCGAAAGAGAGTTTTGCTAAAAGTGTAGGATCAACACCTGCATATTACCGGCATACAACAGATTAGTAATAAGAGGAAATTTAGTAATAAGAGGTAAAAGTAAAAAAAAAGGGAAAAACGAATATTCAAAACTCCTATATAAAATTGTTATTGGTGAAGAATCGACATTGAAATAAAACCGATGGTGGTAATGCATCGAAACCAATTTTTGAACTGTCGGGGGGTATCAACTGTGAGCCGGCTGGGTGGTTTTCGATCCTACGCAATATCGACCTCTGTCGTTTAGCCATTTAAAACGCTTGTTTTAAATTGCAATACTCAAATCCTCTCTCCCCCCCCAAAAAAGTAGGTTTTTTTTTATCTGTAAAGCACTTGTCTTTTCAGAATCAAGATGGGAAAACAAAATGTCAGTCAGATGGTTTCTAACAAATGTCTCTGGTTCGTTGCTGCGTCTGCTGCCACGAGGGTGGAAAAGGTGTCAGAGTGAAACGTGGGGTTTTTCTCTTTCTACACGATTTAATTGCGGGATGGGAAGAGACGTTACTTACGTTAAATGGGTCGGCGATCCCGAGGCCCATACTTCGCTTCGATGATCCTCACCCGAGGGACCCGCTGTCCTCTGAAGGGAAATCGTTCGCGAGCTGACGCTCGTGGCCGTGGCGTTGAAATGTAATTAACTTAGATTATGTGGAGTTTCATTGCAGATGCGTTCGAAAATGAAGTCGTATTTTGCTTGTAGGACCTAATATTTTCAAAAACATTTTAATTCAGATAAAAAAAAGGGGCATAGCATCTACAACTGATTTCTTTTCTCATTAATTTATTTAATAATTTTATCATTAGTTTTGAAATAGATGTTATACAATATCTCCAAGAAATAACAGTGGGATGAATTTTGCGAAATGGTTATACGTGTTTTTCCTTAATTTGGGAAATCAAAGAGACAGTGTGCGTAATTACATGAGATCATGTTCTGCGTAAACAATTGTAGAAATTGCCACGTCACTGAATTTGGGGTTTCGAAAATCTGCGTGCGACACACAAGTACCTTTCAGTTTTAAAGATTATTAAGGTTGATGCATTACGGGCAGTAAGACTTTTATCCTTTTTTGAAACTGATTAAAGCTTCAGGATGAACCCGGTTATGCCACAAATCCTTCTGTAATCTCAAATCTATCAAAAAGAAGTGAAAGATAGCGAGTTGTAGATCCCCCTTCAACAGATGCAACCTCACGACTTTGCGAATAACGTAGCAGACAACCTGAATTGTCGATTTTCAAGACGACAGAAAAGAACCTATCCTAGAAACGGACTCCACTAGACTTCTTCTTGTAGAGATTTGTCGAAAATAAAATTCATAGTAAAAGAAAAGATAACCTTGACTACCTCAGAGAGCGAATCCCACAAACATCTGTAACTGCTGTGCTGTTAATGATACACATACTAAAACTGATCAATTTGAGGGACAGAATTGAATAAAAATACTTTCAGTTCATTTCTCGATAGCATATAACTTCACAGAAACCGCATAAAATTCCATCGTTCGTTCTCAGAAGTCCTATGTATTACAAAGTAATGCGTAGTCCTGTGTATAGCAATATATTAAAGAAACGCAACGATCCATTAAATAAGAAATTTCTGATTTATTGTTTTCATTAATATTATTTTCTTACTGACGTTCACATTTTCATTTTATACACAATCATTAATACACACAATGTAGCCACGTTTGTGTTATAGTTTATAATACCCTTTTAATTAGAAAATGTTAAATTTCACCCGGCAATGTCGTAGGCTTGTGCTGACTGTTGTCAGATAAGTAGGATTGATACCAACAACAACAACACTTTTTAGGGAAACTTTTTAAACTAGAAACAATATTTAGATAAGCGAAACCTCTAGCCACAATTCTTGAAACGGCCTGTAAAAATTAGAATACTTTTCAATATACTGTAGAGGAAAATCGAAATGAAAATTAATTAATTAAGCTTTGTGAATTAACGACAGCGTCTTTCTGAGGGTGAATGTAAATGCGGATGATCTGCTTAAATATTTCTCAAAATTTTTACAATTCCCGCTGCTCGGAGAAGTCTGTATGAAAATGATTATGCCATCAATTACGTCTTTTTTCTCTTCTATAAACTTTAGGATTTATAAACCACAGTTTCAGTGAGGAAATATATGTTTTTGACTTATAGTTTGTACAGACTTTTTTTTTGGGGGGGGGGAAGCAGGAGAAGAGAAAAAAGAGTAACTCCTTTGACGGGACTCGAATCACGGACCTGTCGATACGCGTGCAGCGTACTGACCACTACACCACGAAGACATGCGAAGAAGGCGGGAGAAATACCTTCTAAGTTGAATTAAACAAATAACAGTTTACATTTTTCCCCAACTCATTGACAATACAACAACAAAGTAAAAAAGGAGGTGGAAATCAAATGATTTTTTCAAGAGATCTTATATCGAATTTTTCATCCATCCTATATGCGGTCAACCTAGATGCATTCAGGGCGAAGAAACATTGTAAATTGTATTAATGGCTAGGGAAAGTGGAGATGGTTCAAGAAGAGAGGAAACGTAAAACCAACTGTTTTATTTGCAATAAAGAGGAAGGC
Source organism: Stegodyphus mimosarum (assembly GCA_000611955.2). NCBI lineage: Eukaryota > Metazoa > Arthropoda > Arachnida > Araneae > Eresidae > Stegodyphus > Stegodyphus mimosarum. Next base: position 20,168 of record KK120813.1, read on the forward strand.
TTTGAAGAGGAGGAATTACTCATAAAATTATTCTTAGATTGTTTTCTCTATTGGAAATTAAACAACAAAAAAAATTGTTCGGTGTGGAAAACAAGAATCCAAATGTAGGCTCCTGTTATTTTAAAAGTCATGATCAATCTTCTTAATAAAATTTAGATTAAATTCAGCAACAAGAAAAAATTATATATTAATTTTTAAAAGTAATTTATTTTTCAAATGAATATCACTTTAATCATACGTTTTCGTATTTAGTCGAAATGTGCGATATCGTAGCTCTGTTTATGCATTAAATAGTTTATTACTGACATCCAAAAATTCAGATTCTTTGCATTAGACACTTCATAGCCGCAAGTAAAATTATAAAGATTATTCACTAGTACATCTTGTGCGCCCAGCCATTTTTTTCACATGGAAGTAAAAATACGGAAAATTGCCTAACTAATATTTTTTAAAAGGTGATGAAGAAGAATTTGTTTTATAATATTTATAACTTCCAACATTTTTAAGATATTTTTTTTTTTATTTTTAAGAAAAGGAAGAAAGGAAAGAAAGCAGCTTTTGTAAAGTAGTCCAGTGTATTCAAAAACCGTTTTTGAAGATAATTTATTTTTGTTTTATTGTTATTTTAAAAAAAGGCAAAGAGGATTGTTTTTAAATAACCAGTTGAAATTTCCAAAATTCTAAAACCAATACATTTTTGGATGTTGGAATTTTAGAATAACAGGCATGAAACGGAAAAAAAAAAGAAAGATATTTTCTAAAAATTGCTAAAATCATTAAGCTACTACATAAAAATATTCGGTACAAGTATTATTTAAACGATTTTCTTTGCTTATCCGAAGGCGCAAACAACAAATTCTGAGATTTTTAGTTTTTCTGTTCAAAAAAGATTTTTGCATAAAATTGACTTTAAATCATAAATCATTAAATAAAAAAATCTAAACCAAATTTTGAAAAAATCGTTTCGAGGTGCGCACTTTAATTGTTCGGATAACATATGCTCCAAATTCCCATCCGTCTCTGTGCTAACGAACTCTCACAGTCACAGATTCTTCATATTGAAATAATGGGGATTACTAGGGTACGAACCAACATGCTTCTGGAACGCTTCGTGTATAATTTCCTTTCAAAGCATTGATCTCCGTATGGAAATATCTTTTTAAGGAATGGTAATTAACAGGATTTTATATATTAATGTAGAAAGGCATATTAAGTCGTACTAATCCTGTCGGATTCTAAGGAAAGACATTTACTAAAAGCATCTTTAAATAGGATTTAACGCATAATAAAAGCAGACAATTTTAGAATAGTGCGAGTTAATAAATTAACGAGAGCTGTGGCCAACTCCAGTGAATAATAGAGAAATCCGGGAAGAACCCAAAATTTTTCAAATCGTGCACGCAAATGGAAACGTCGAAGAGAAACCTCCCCTCAATGATCTATACGAAATATATCTTGAGCATCTGGAAAGAAACGCCTCACTTTGTAATACTATTTACTCTTCGAGGAAGTTGAATATTTACGGAAATTGAATGTACTTCCATCCGTCAAAAAATAAATAAAAAAAAAATTAAAAGGATTAAAATAAGAAGTAATTTTATCTGACCGCGAAGAATACTATTCAAAATACTTACAATATTCTTTTATTCTTAGTACTATACATCATGCCATCATTGGTATTCATCTTTCTTTTACTGCCGTTTTATTTTATTTAACCCTTCAACACACGCACCCTTTTCTATGACATTACCGCATGCACCGAGTCAGATTGATTGGTTTGGCTTATTTAATTATGGGAAAGCACTCGAGGGCTATATGCCTCAGGGTGTGATGTCTTCGTGGAGGTCTTTCTCAGGGAAACTGGCTCGTATACACGTTACACGTACGGGAGAACCACGGGAGATAATGGGGCCAGCCCGTTCTCCGGGATTCGAACCCCGAGACAGAACTACCAGTGTTCAGCGATTTTACCGCTCAGCCGCAGTGAGCCCCAGTCAATTTGAGTACAGTTGCTGTCCTGCACAAATTAAATATATTAATAATTCAATTCAAAATGAGTATTTAATTTGTATTCTTTCTGTTATTTTTTTGTAGTTTTCTTGATTTCTTCTCTGGTGCTGCGATACTATACTCATACTACAATACTACAGTACTCACAGCTTCTGTATATTGGTTCAGGTATTGAACAAATATTTTCTGTCTTTCTTTTTTTATTTTGAATCTGACGATTATGGTGCTTGCTGTCGGTTCGTTGATGTCGAAGGTAACATATTTATGATCAGACTTAATGTGATCATCTCGAAATTATCTGTTGTGGATTTTATTTGCTAGATGCGGTGACGTGAGAAGGAGTTCCGTCCAACCTCGGCTTTGTAGGATGCCGAATTCTGTAAATTTGTTTGGCTGATTATGAAAGATTAGATTACTGGAGTTTATGAATTTTTCCAGTTGCAAACCTCTTGGGTTTGAGCGTGAATAACTCAAAAGGGACTCTGGGAGCTGAAGTCTCCATTGATGGCTAGGGGGCAGATGAAGCTCTAAATTTGATGGTCGAGTAAATCAAGACTAATAAATCAAGACAAGATGGGGAAATGTAAATACTGATGAGCCAAGGCTGGTTATTATTATTTGTGAGGTTTCGGCTTTTATCGAAAGAGTGATAATATCACGTTGACTTGTAATAATAGTTGGGTTCCGCATTTGCTGTTTGTGAATATTATGTCAGCTCGGAGGGAGGTCTTTCCACGGGTTGAATTGTTGATACCCCTTCCAAGCTTTTGGGAATCTGCTAACGTGCCCAGCAAAGTAGTATGTCTGTTGTATACAGATAAACTGAGTTTATTATTCATTAGGTGGGGTTACTTGATCGGTTGCGGTTTTAGTTTTGTGGTGATTGATCTGTGGGCAGTTGATCGCGGTGTTGTCATTTCGGTGATTACTTGCGCTGTTGAGGGGATATTTTCTTGTTTCGGCTGCACCATACTTTTGATACTTTTGATTTAGAATTCGTATGCTATTCTTGCTTTTACTTTCTCTGCTTCTGCTTCCTTTACGTACTCTTGCACGGCCCTTCAATAGCACTTCTTTCCGCTTCCTTTGTTAGCTTCGTTCAGGAGTAGAAATAATAAAATGCGTCTTGAAAGACGAGGATTCTTAATTAGGTGGTACTATATGCTTATATCGAATGCCCGCATAAAGCTCTTTTTATGATCATTCAGATAATTTCACTTACACTATAATACATCAAATTTTACTGTTAACAGAGGAGCTTCCTCGGCCACGACCGCACAGCATGAAGCATGAGCCTCCATACATGTCTTCGGTAAGACAATGTCTGCCAGTACTGTGCTCTGGTCGTTTCGCATGATGGGACTGTATGCCCGAGTTCCAAGTGTTTGTGTTCCACCAACAGTCCAATCCAGAGGACCAATGTATCATCAGCTTTTCAATTGGACTCTCTCAGACTGGAACAAAATCCTGTTTACGAATGCGCGGGAATTTGCCATCGAATTAAATGATAGTCGAGTCTGGAGAGAACGAGGAAAACGGCGTTAGGCCCAGAAATCGTCGAACATCACACATTTTGAGATGGCAGCATCATTACTTGGGCTGGAATTTCGATGGGACACCGCACCTAGTTGTACATATTTAAAGACGATTCTGTGACTACTGCGCGGTATCGGGATGAAGTCCGCCACCCCATTGTGAGATTCTGCGCTGTAGGCAGCTTGTCCTGATTTCCTCATTTTGGAGCATAATGTCTGTCCCCATCGAGCCAAAATCATTAATGAGTACCTCGAGAGCGAAAGCCGTTTCTCAAATCAAGTTGCCATTGTATTCTTCGACCTTAACGCCACCAGAAGTCTTTGGCATACCTTAGCGTATGCTGTTTGCGAACGTTAACCTCTTCCAGCCTGTCTCAGACAGTAGGAAATTGAAATGGGCAATGCTAACATCTGCGATGGTGCATCACCTCAAAGAAAGCACGGGCAAACCCTGTAAATTTTGCGTGAAATTCCGCTTTGGTTACATACCTTATAAAAATAAGTTTTGTTTTTTAAACATAGATTTATTAATGACCAAAATAGGGTTCCATCAAATAATTTAACGAAAATTAAATATTGTTTTCATCTTTTTTCATAATATTTGTTTTCTTTCATGCATAAACACATTTGCTGATATTATGCGCAATTTGGTGTCAATGAAAGCTTTTTTTAATTTTTGTTGCTTTTACTGCTGCTCCCAACATTTACCTCCTATGTGCACGAATTTTTCCATCATGCCCTATATGTGCGAATACCGCCTATATATATGAATTGTTCCATCACAGAAAGATGTATCTATATTTGGCTAAAATATGTGCCAACAATGTTCCCATTCAAATTGCGTCAAAGTGATTGTGCTAATCTGTAAGCACGAATATTGTGAGTTAATGGAACGAAAATTATAATGAATTAAAGATAGACAGAACGCAAAATTTATCTTTTATGTAAATATTTTAAATTTTCCTACGAAATAAAAGACAAGTTATACTTTTGCTATCATTACACAAAAAGCAGAAAAGTTCTTCGTTTCCATCGTACGTTAAAATTTAGTATTTATGCCTTTGAAGCTTCCATTTGTATCTATTCAAGCTTGTAAATAAACATCTAAGGTTGGGTTGGGTTACTAATATACGCGAGAGGGCTATCTGCCTAGGCGCGGGATGGCTTCCTGGAGGACTTTCTAAAGGAAACTGGCTTGTATTCACGTTAAACATGGGGAAAACCACGAAAGCTAATCATGCACCCGTTCGTTCGTCCTGGGGATCGAGTCCAGGTCGAAACATTTCGTAGTCTTAACCACTTGGCCACGAGTAGGGCCAAATTAGCGTGTCTTTCGCAGATAAATTACTTATTCGCATCTAAAAATGAATGAGCAAATATGTAAAACATTTCAACTTACTCTCAAACACAAAGACACAGAATTAGTAAATGTGTGCGACGTATGATTCTGGCTTAAAAGAAACACCACGTTTCAGCAAGTAAAATATTATCAACTTCTTTATCGCTTTCGTCGCCACCCTCTTCAAATCGTGAAACTTACCCGGGCGTAAGTATGCAATGAACTGTTCCATGTGAAGTGAGCAGTTCGCTCCGAAACTTATGCATGGATAAGTGTGGTAGTTACTTCCAGTAATTGCGGAGGGCATCGCTGAACGCCGAGCGGTCGTCGGATGGCAGATTAATAATCGATCATCGACCGCCCTCGGTTCGAAACCGCACACCACACATAATTCGCCCGAATCGCCCGTTCGTTTAGTTTTCTGCCACCATTCGATTGATGGGAAGAGCTGCAGAAAAGAAGCCGTGATTTGCAAACTAAGCGTTTCATACTTGTTGTTGAATTGCCATACGATGCAAAACTCTGCTTGATTTCTTGAGGGACTTGCAGCTACTATACCCGTGAAGTAGTCTTTCCAAACACGACTTCATGGCACATAACAATACATAATTCCGCCTTCTCCATATCTGAAATTTTTTTTTAATATCATATCTTCTTGTTTCATATGCCTTAGACTTCGAAAGGCGTTTATAACGAAACGCGACCCTAAAAAAATTGAATAATTTATATTTAAAGTATATCACCATTTTTTAAGTGTTTCGCTCTAGAGCAGTGATCGTCAGTGTTCTGAGTTTCCACCCAACTCCTGTAAGAGTTTCACAAGTTAAAATCAAAACGCTAAGAATTTTTTAATACTATGAACCTCAACATTTAACAGCTAAAGTAACTAATTAGGATTAGATTACGGCAAAGCATCCTAGAGCTATTTAACTGACGACAGGAATGCTGTCGTAAAAGATTTTCTGAGGAAAACTGGATCGTATTAACGCTTGGGGGAAACCACGAAGGCAGCCATGAAGCCAACCTATTTCCGGGATATGGTTGGTTGGTTCGGTTTATTTGATTATGGCGAAGCATTCAAAGACTACGTATCTGCCTAAGGAGAGGGATGCCTTCGTGCAGGGCTTTCTAAAAGAAACTGGCTCGTATACACATTACAATGGGGAAAATTACCAAAGCGTCCAAGCAACCAGCCCTATCGGCGGGATTCGAACCCCGAACCGAGCTACCAGTGTTTTGTGACTTGTACTCGCAGGATATGAATCAATATTGCACTGTAACTTTCAATGGCCTTATCTACTAGGAGATTGGGAAGACAAAATAAATAAATAATATTTTTGTTGATATTTTCTGAAAGAATTATTTTCCTGTTAATGAATATATTAATTACTACATTTAATGAGGTTTGTGTTTAAAATGCTCAAAAAAATTATAATGAAATAATAAAAAACCTCCCCACACATAAAATGTGCATAACTCTAAAATATTTTCAATGCTTTTTGAACATTTATTTCTTTGAGGACGGTTAGAAGTCCACCAAAACTAGTATACATATAACTTTGAGTCAAACAAATTCAAGTCTTTGCTGTAAAGAATACCTGAAATATTTTTCATACCGCACAAAAACTCTGCGTAAAAATATTCTAGATACTCGTAACTGTGCATTAAGGGGATCAGTAAATTGTAGCTATTATAACTCAGGAAAAAAAAAAAGAGAGAGCAAATAAAAAAAAAAAAAAATCTTTCAGATTTTGTATACGCCCAAAGGTGCGTTTTTTTTAACGTTTTGTGCGTTACCTTCATATTTTAAAAATCATGTTCTTCGCACTTAAACCCTAAAATTCAATTCAACATCAATTTCACAAAATATTAAAAAGAGCATATGTTTAGAATTTAAGATACACAGTCTCGCGCGCTGGAGATAAAATTCCCTAGGGTGTGGACAATGTTGCCATTGCTCTCTTTGAAATCGTCGAGTTTGTTAATTAAAAATTCGTTAAAGTTTGACAAAATATGAAATAGCTAATAAAATAAATACCAAATTTGGGCTTCCACGAGTGGAGAACTACGTTATTCAAAACCGGATGTCTCTAGGTACCGTTGATTTATCACAAGGCGAGAAACATACATACATACCTGCAGATTCTTCATTACTTAATTTCTTTAAATATAATGCAAGGTTCTAATATTTGGTAGCAACAATTTAATAAGTGAAACGCCGTTTTATAGTGAGCCAACACAAAATGCCAAAACGAAATTACCAGTCCTTCTGGGGAAAATTGCCTCTTTGGGCTAATAAATACAGTGTTATCTTAAATAACATTCCCTTCTATGGATCTGTTTATTTTGTTCAATAATTTCGCTTTTCTAAGTAAAAGATGATAGCATAATTTGTTTCCAAGCAGTTCAGTGGCACCGTTGATCCATACTTTGGTTTTGATTTAAATGCGTAATGTGATATCAGAGCCATACCGTGGGTTTTAAGATCTTGGTTAGCAGTTTGGCTCAAATGAAGGATCAGTTTTCATACAGGAAGATCATAACGATTTTGCTCGAATAACCTTAATCTTTGAAAAGTATTAAGCCGCTCATCATCTCTACAGCACGGTATTTATTTAATAATCTTCACTGTATTTTAATATCTTTTTTGAACTAAGTAAAACGTGACTAAAATTTTTTTTAATACTTTTTAAATATAAAATGGGATGACTTCTACTTTTCGTGGGCATTTTAGTCTAGGATAATTTAAAGTAAATCAGTATTATATATTCCCATTAACCGGCAATTCGAAATTTTCTTGGAAATTTAGTGAAATATTTTTAGTTTGGATTTTTTAATTACTATGCAACACGCATCAGATTTTCTGTAGAAACATACATCAGCTTGATACTTTGTTGAGTTATTAGGCTCCTTTTAGCCCAAAACGGCAATTTGCGCAGAAGGGCTATTCATTTCGGTTTGTCATTTTGCGTAGTCCACTATAAAACTGCGTTTCACTTTTCAAATTGTTGCCACCAAATATTACAGCTCTGCATTATATTTAAAAAAAAAAGAAATAATGAAGAATCTGCATAAATGTATGTATGTTTCTCTCATTGTTAAAAAACAACGGTACCTAGAGACATCAAATTCTGAATAACGCAGTCCTCTCCTCGAATATGAGCATCTGGAAGCTCAAATTTGGAATTTGTTTTATTAGCTATTTCGTATTTTATAAAATTTCAACGAATTTTTAGTAACAAATTTGACGATTTCAATGCGAGCAATGGAAAAACTGCACGGAGGGGGGATTTTATCTCCAGCCTGCGAGACTGTGTATCGGAAATTCTAAAGATATGCTCTTTTTAAATATTTTGCGATATTGCTGTTAAATTGAATTTTATGGTTTAAGTGCAAAGAACATGATATTGAATAAAAAGAGGTAACACATAAAACGTTAAAAAACGCCTCTTTGGGTGTAATATAAAATCTGAAAGCTTTCAGATTTTTATTTATTTATTTATTTATTTTAAGCAAGGGATGTGAAAAATATGCCGTGCCCTCGCCGGGACTGCATTTTCTTCATATTCATATGGAATCTTGGATCTCTCGAATACGCGTCAAGCATGCTTCCAATGACACCACACAGGCATGCGAAAAGGAGGGAGAAAATACCTTAAAACTTCCAGTCAGAAAACATACTTTATTCATCAATTTATTTCGACTTTAGTAAATATTTTCTGCATACATATATATATATATATCTTTGGTTAGCTACTTCAATAAACAAAGAATGCAATAGCAGCAGAACACACATCTAAAACTTTTTTTTTTTTGGTAAGTCTCTGTTGAAAAACAACAGCCCTGTTGTCAGAAATATGTATACATTTAATTTAACTGTGGCCGCAAGCAATATTGGCTGATATATTCTTCTGCAGAAGACTGTTTCGTGTGTGTTATGTTAGAATGAAAATGATCCGGTGGTTTATTAGTGACCGGACTTATATGGTGAATAGGAAGATAGAGCTTACTTAGGTAATGGGCGGCAGATTGGTTCGGAATTTCTTTCGGAAACTAGTCTGCAGCAAATTACATCTAGGAAAGTAAATATCTTATTAGGAGAATATGTATAATACATTATCTACCCAAAAATATGCGTATATATTTGGAGTCAGGCTACTTGGGCATGTAATCAGCTTTTGGTGCACTTTTCCCGGTAATTAGTTGCTTAGCTGTAGATCCTGTGGTTTCAGGGTGCCTAGTGCCTCTTGATCTCGTCGCCATCAAACTGTGCATCGATGACTATGAGTGGTGACCACAGGTAGAGCTGTCAAAAGCCTCATAAAGGTAACCGATTTTTTTAAAAACCAACTTTTGATTTATATTCTTTTATAAAAATTGTTTACAAAATATAATGTGTGAAATCATTTACTAATAAACTGCCGCTTTTACCAGATCAGATTACTACTGCGTGCTCGGTTATTATAAAATTCCTTTTGAAAATATGAAGTACATTAATTCGTTATTTTCAAAAATAACTTCAAGAAAAATCTTACCGTGACGTAATAAATGCAATAAGATTAGTGAGTCGAGGACTGTAGGTGAAGGTAAAATCAAGCTTAACTCCGTGACCCCCGGAAGCCAGCACACCGAGAGCAACCCAAATATATTCTCAGGCACCCCTCTCCCTCAATACGCCCCCTCCTGTAACCCTCTGGGTGGCGTGGTAAGGGAAAGTAAAGAGGTCAGAGGTGGGAACGGTAGACTTTATTTATGGAGTGGGTCGGGGCTGTTGTTACAAGGTGGCCGTGAATCGTTGTTCCCCATAATTTCAAACAGTACAGGAAGTGACAGATGCGGGTGTTTTAGCGGTGGTGTTACACACTTCATTTGCGTAATGACACCACGTGAGATTAGAATATTTAGAGCAAATCAAATGATACTGATGCCCATCTTGGTAAAACAACTTTTTTCGAACTTCGAAAGAATTTGAACTGAGGAAACCCACTGCATAGTATGATGTCCTTTAGGATTTGAATCGGTAGTACTTCGTGCTTGAAAATCTTTACATACTTAGAAAGCAAACATATAAGAATGGCGTGGTTTCTAAATTTTAAAAATAGTATTTCTCATTCTAAGTGGAACACATTTTACATACCAGCAGCGGACATTGTTCAGTTTTATTCATACTTTTATTATAATACTTTAACGCGTCCAGCTTGGGCCGGTCACACTGCATGCATTTAAGTGATAAAGAATTCATTCCAAACTCGGTGCATCATATCCGCTGAAATGCTCTGCAGTGCAAACGTTATCTGATCACAAAAGTTCTTGGATGGACATCTTCAATGATGAGTCGATGGACATCTGCAATGATGAGTCATCAAACCCGTTTGATTCAAAGAAGAGCATTTTCTTTGTGGGCCACTGCCCATATACCGTTGATCTTTGGCAATATCTGCAGCATCTTCTTTAAATAGCACATTAAAACAATAAATACGAACACCTTAAACTACTACTAACGCGTGACAAACTTGACAGCTGGCCACTGTTGAAGTTGTCGGTACGCAAGGGGAGAAATAAGTTCGTTACGAACTTTTGAAATTGTATCATTCTTTTGTATTGTTCTGTATAATATGGAGTCTTAGGAATGGGACAGAGCGTTCAGTAAGAAATTCTTAAACCTTCAAAAACATAATGGAAAGATCATTTCACGCAATACTTTTCCCGCGAATTTTATGTACCGAATGGAAATGTAAAACATTAAACCACAAGAGAGCACAGCTTTCACGTTCTACCATCCTGTAGATAATATGTGACTATTTGGCCCTACCATCATTTAGACCAGTTGTTTTCAATAACTCGTGAGATTCTGTGTGAAATGTGAAATATTTTTAAATTTTCGAACATCTTGTTACTCATCGATTGTTTCAAGACATTTTACAATCCTCTGTATTTTCATTTTTTTTTCTTTCAATCAGATATTAATCCGCTGCAAACTTAGTTCTTCCAAAAGCAAAGGAAACGCAAATTTTCGATCATAGACGTTGAGGTTGAAACTGGTTTTTGAGGACTGTCACGTTGAAGTTTTCAAATCGCAAGTTAATTTTCCTTTCACCATCAAGTGAGGAATTTTGTAATAACCAAACAGAAACCGAAACAGTGTGCGTAAAAATAAAAGGATTTTTACAATGAAATTGATTGAAAGCAGTGGCGGATAGAGCCGGCGGGCGACCGGGCAAACGCCCGATGTGCCGAAGCGATTGGGGCCGGTGCGTTTTGGTGGGTTGCATTATTTTGCTTATTTTGGTGGTAATTAGTTTGTGCAAGTGTAAAAATGCGTTTGCTTTGTGTTTTTTCCTCGTTCAGATGCTTATTTCAGTGCTTCTTTTGATTTTATATGGCATATTTAAGGACTGGGGATCATCTTAAATCTTCAAGTGATCGAGGACTAATGTCGACGCGATTTGTTGAAGTTTGGTGACCGGCGAGCAGTGGCGGCTCGTAGCTAAAATTAGTGGGGGTGCTGTTCCAAAAAAATTTAACCTTTGTTTTAAACCTGTGTAAAGGGAAACAAACATGTATAAAAAGAAAATTTATTTTGAAACTTCCATGAAATTTTACAAGAAAAATTAAACATTTCTTAATTACTTTAACTTAAATTGTTACAGTTCAAGCTTTACCTATTCATTTAAAACTGAAATCCATTCTTCTTGTTTTAATTTGCGCGAAGAGATCAATAATTTTCTCCTCGATTTCTGGATGACAACTGAGGAAATTTTTCTATATTGAAAACATTGCAAGCGCATGAAAACGAAAGCTCTCGAAGTTCACTTACAGTCACAGAATTTATTACTTGAGGATGCAAGGACATGGTTAAAGTTTTCTGTAAAATAAAAGAACAGAAAAAAATGAATCAAATAGAATAGCTGAAAAATAATCTAACCAAGAATATGGTGTATGATTTTTAAACACAGCACACGCGAAGTAAAAAAAAAAGAGCCAGCTCCCAACGACACCCCAGATTCGGCACTGCAAAAGCGACAGTGCTCTCTCCCTCTCAGCCTCGTACGCTGCTTCCTAAGAACGCATGCGCAGAACAGCCAAATACCACACGTGCGGAGTAAGAAATAATCACTTTTCCAGAATTTCGGCTTTGCAAGAGCGACAGTGCTGTTTTATCTCCCTGGCTCCAGTGCAGCTTTCTGTGCGCGCTTACGCAGAACAACCTTGTGAAGCGCAGTTCCATACAAAAACTTTCGTACCTTTTTCATAAACTGGAGGATGGCTACTGACATTAAATTTAAGGATTATATGTTGTAGAAGTATAAAGAAAGAATTAAAGAAAAAAGGGCTCATTATATTAAATATTAAAAATAATAATAAGTGGAAACAGGGGGTGCTGCAGTTCCACAGTGCTTATTACGAGCCGCCACTGCCGGCGAGCTTGTGTTTTACAATTTACTCTCTGTGTTTATGCTCTAAAGTGCATTGACTTATGTTATTTCTCTATTCGGTTTTGAATTTAAACCTTATTTTGCATTTTCACGCTATATTTACTGTATTAGAAACATTTTTCTACCGCAGGCACTTAAGCCCAACAAGACGGATTCATGGTTACATTAGAACTAACGAAAGTCTAACAGTAGTAAATCATTTGGGGCAACAGACCGTACTGTCTTTTTTCCCTTCGAAGACTTGGATACGATCCGGCACTGGCACACCATTTTTGAAGTTTTCTTGTTGTTGCACAATTTGTTCCATTTTAGCGCTGGAACTGCGGATTTAATTTTAAGAATTATTTTGAAATGTTTTAAATAAGATTTTATAATCGAACTATAATCATTGTCATTTCTGTGTGTTTTTGGTAAATGTGGTGATGTAATATTGTGCGTTTTTATAACAACCGGTTGCTGTAAAAGCCTGCCGCCTCTCTCAGTTTTATATGAATTTTATAAGAAATTTTTGTTTAGAATTGGAAACTTAGAAACTTTGAGTTTACATTTAAATATTGAGCTACAATGGGTTAAAGCCCAAGTAGGTTTTATTGGTAATGAGAGGTCTGACATCGTGGCCAAGCATGCGGTCTCAGATGTCAATGAAATTGATATTGAAGTAACAGTTTCAAAGAAAACTGCTATTCGAAGAATGGAATAGGTTTATATTAATAAAGACAAAATACAGTGGTTCTCTTCCCTAAAAAGAGATATTAATCTCGAAATAATAAGTATTAGTTGTTCTTTTTTTCATCACTAGTGTCAAGTACAAATTTAAACTAGTTCTTTTTATACCGAAATATCCTGCTTGTACTCCACGCATTTGCATTCGTCTAAACTCCCGAAGGGTGCTACCATGGGACTCCGGGGAGTTATTGCTTCTAGCCAGAGAAGGACGTGGGACACTAAACTCTGTTAGCCACCAGGTGTCCCAGTTCTTCGTCACCTGTTACCTGTTGCTGAATACTTATACTTGCTTATAATTTTCTTTTATCAATAAAATTCGCAGTTCCATGCTTACCCATTCCGTATATGAATTCCGGACATATATTTTTTAACATAGGAAATAGGACTTATATTTCCGAACATACATAGGATTCTTTGCCAGTGTGGTTTCATTTATATTGGTTAATCTAAGAGAACCTTGAAATAATTTCTCTCTAGGGAACGTGGAGAATATGTTTCGAAATATGAAACACATAAATCCGTTGTTGCCCAACACTGCTGGTCAGAAAAATCACAATTTCCAATTTTCTGCAGCCAAAATTATTTTAAAAAAAACCTTTCCGTTGACGAATTAGATTTTCTACAGGAGTTTCACTTTCCTTAAAATCTTTCAGTTCTAGTCAATGATCCCAAATCCAGTCCGTGTTTACTGTCAGCTTTTAAGAAAATTATTTCATAGCTTTCATTTTTCATCAGTAACTGGCTCCAGTTACTGGACTTCCTTTCTTCCATAGTTACTGTTTGAGCACAGGTTTCTCTTACTTTATTTACACTTCTGCAGCTGAAGCTGCTGCTACATTCAAATCTTCAAAACGACTCCTGCAAATTTATGCATATTACGCTGATTATTGTTGCCTTAATACCTCCAATAATCTGAAAGCGAATTTAACAGTAGCTTGAATTCGACATTAAAGTATATTCTAAACCTTGGGTGGCCATAGCAAGGCTTTCGTAGGCCAGATGTGCGGCTTTATGCAAATAAACGTGTGCTGTTACTATCATTTTGCTACAAACAATTATTTATAATTTTAGCCTTTACTATCACTTCTCTTCCGTTTCACTTGCCAGAAATGTAAATAAGTTAAACAGTAACTTATTTACATTTCTGGCAAGCTGAGGTTTCTGGATTGTAAAGCAGAGCGTGTTACTGCCTCTCGAGACCATGTTACTAGGTTTCGCCAGCTATGAGAATATTGTTATTATTCGGCTTAGCATTATAGCTGCCGTCATTTGAATAGTTACGCCGGTGAGAAGTTCTGAGCCAACTTGTTTAAAGCTAATTATGTACTCTCTTACACTTTAAATTTTAAATTACATTTTAAATTTTGCATTTGTCTGTTACTTTCAGTTGCATCACCACAAATGTTGGCTGATTATGTAAGCACAAGACATGCATTTTATGCTCAAGTTTTTATTTAAACAAAAAAAAATATTTTAACCCTATTATCTAGATCAGTTTTTAATCTTTTTATTTAACCTAAGTATCTGTAGCTATTTCAGGCTCAGCGATTATGCCCTCATAATAGCATTATAGGTCTTTCAGAAGTTTAGATCTAGTTTATGCTCCTAAAGCAAACCCGACTGTATAAACTATATATATTGTTGCGAAATGGCCAGCTGCGGTGAGATAGCTTTCCCGCAAAGAGGTGTTAGGGTTGCCAGAAAGTGCCAAGGAAAGACAGGGCTGCCAAATCTGGTGCGAAATTGTCCAATTGGCGATATTTGGAGGCAAAATTGGAGATATGCCACAGACGGAGCGAGAAAGTATTCTTAACGGTTTTCTCGGGAATATTCTCGAAGGTAGGTTAAGGCTATATATATATGTACCCTGCCTGTACGCGGAGAAGTAGTGTCTTGTGTTCAGAGATTAGCTTAAGAGAGGTCGACCGAGTCCAGAGTTGTCGGGAGTTGACCGAGTCGGGAGCTTCAGTGCTTTGCCGTGAAGCTGTCTTCACCGTTATAGTCTGAAAGCTGTGTTGCTGATTGTTTCAACGTGTTCATCGCAGTTTTTCGACCTGTCTTTGGAACTGTCCTGTGTAATACTGGCGAATAAATTGCATTTTGATTCTTCATCAAGTGTTATTATCAATTACTCCAAATCCGCGAACCGGTAAAACGTAACAGTATAAAATATGGTAAGTTAAATCTACTCATTGTCCCAAAGAAAGTAATTAATTTCCTTCATTTCTTATTACAAAGTTAGCAGACTATTTTTATTTTTGAAGTTTGCTTCGCCAATGTTAAATAGTGTAAATAAGGACTTGTGGCTTTTGGAAATTTAAGTTGCAGACCTTGAGCTTTCATGAACAATATGCGGCTGTTACTGGCATGAAATTTGACACCCCTGTTTTAAATCATTCTTTCGTTTCATGCTGAATACTTGTATTTTCCTTCCTAGTGTTAATGACGCAGGAGAGTGAATTCGACATTGAAATACATGCTGAACCATTTTTTTTTTCGTTTGCTACTAAATAAAAATATTTTGTATTTAATATGGAATTAAACAGAATTCTAAAATATGTAGTTATATACATTCCAAACCGTTGTTTGTTAGTTACTGCCTATTTATGTTTTTCATCTGAGAGCGAAATAGACGAGAATGAGAATTCGACTTAGAAATTAGATTCCAAATCATTGCTTTGTTTGCTACACTTACATTCCGCATTTAAGAATAAATCAGATAGAGGACTAAGACATTGCGAAATAGCCTCGATTTTATCAATACTTGATCTCGGACGCATGTTGAATAAGATAAATTGCAGTAAATATTTCACAGACGCCGACAGCTAGGAGGACACGTCGACGACATTTCAAGAATTTTTTATCTTTTATTTTTGAATTTCCTATTAGCATTCTATGTCCTCTCGGGGAACCTTCAGTTGATGATCTTCAAAATCACTCCACAAAATTCCTCTGCACATTATATAAGGGGTCGAGAATATGATAATATATTCAAGTCTTTAAGGATTTCATTTGAGAAGGGAGACATAATAGGTGATTAAGTAAGGTTATTAAAGGTAATTAAGGGAACAACGTAAGTGAAATTAGATGATATATTTATGTTAAATAGCAAGAGCAGAACTTAGGAAGTGGTGACAATTCGTAAAAGTAAAAATAAATCATTGCTGACAATAGATAATAAATTTCCTGCAATTGTATTCATTCAAGTATAAATTCGCTAATCTACAAACGATATTTGGAAGCAAAAGTCGAGAATAATTTTAATGCGTATTTTTCATACAGAAATATTTATTTTCTGTTGTTTTACTTGATAGTCGTTTACTTTAAGAATCTCATTTGGTATAATAATCTTATTATTATTCATCTTAATATTGTTATAAATTGCCTTTTACTACTATAAAATCGGAAAAAATAAAAAATAGCATTCTTTTCAAAATACACGGCGAGTCTATCTAAGAGGTTTGAGGACTAATTCTTTAAATAAATTTCAGCGAACTTGCCGAAAGATAATCAGCAACATTTATTAGTGTGAAACTTAACTTCCTTTTCCTAAAATATCGTCTGTTTATAGACAGAATGTTCTAGGCAGTTAATAATTTGCTTTCACCCAGTGAATATCTGCTCGCAGTGTTGTTAGAAACGTTTGAGTTAAAGTGGCAAGAGAAGAATGGAAAAGTTGCAAAAAGTAGCACGTGACATCATGTGCTTTTTCAACGTTATAGGTTCGCAAGGCTCACATGACCTTTGATGTCACTACAGTTGTCAACCTCCAAGTGTTCCATAGGCTCTAGATTGTAATTAGATTTTTGGTCGTTATATTACGTATATTTGTCTTGAGGTAATCTCATAATCTCAAAACTAGATTGATAATTCTCACCGTTTGAATCTCCATTTTTTCTTTTAATTGGTTCTCAGTTAATTAGGGTTGTTACCAATATATTTAGATTAATTTATTCATATTCGTTGTTAGGAGATTTCGCACCTTTGCATAGTTATGATTGCTGTAATTATTCTTTCGAGCTAGCGGTTTATTTTTGAATTCATTGCTTCTTGATTTGCTTTAATTGTTAATACTAATCAGTGTAAAATTCTGAATGTTGAATTTCATGAACTTCCGATTGCTAATGAAAAGATACCATTCTTCCCTGTTACATTTGTTTGTGACGTTATTTAAAAATCTGGTTTTGTTTTGATTTAATAAGTCGTTTCAATTGTTTAGTTCTTCGCAATATTATAAATAGGAAAAGGAATTTCAAAAAACGGCGCGCAGGCCACAAGCCAACACGTGATCACTTTTGGAAAGGGGTTCTGATTCAAAAACAAAACTTATAGAACAATAACATAGCCAATATTAATGTTATTGTACATAACTTTTGTTTACCTTCGTTTTGCAATATTTGTTTTCTTTCATTACTATTATCTAGATGAATTTAGTCCATTTATGGATAAGGTAATACAATCTGGGGTCCGTGAGTTCAAAGAAAAGTTTTCAAATTGCCTTTTACATAAATGTGAGGTACAATCGTTTTGGTATTCATTTTTTAAAATTATTAGTATATTATCGTATTATTATTATTATATTATTAGTATATCATCGTATTTTTCCCTGATAAATCTAATAATTCCTCGCCCCCCTTTTTTTAGTTGTATGAATCTTTTAAGTCGAAGTTATTAATAAATATGGAAAAGAGAAAAACAGTTATTAATAAATTCTAATTATACAAAATAAATAAGAAAAAGTGATCCTCAGAATTTTCTATGGAATTTTTGTATGGAATTTTAATGAATATCAAAAATGATGCCTTGGAATTTTGTAGATATAATGAGACAGTAATTTCAATTATGAAAAGACATTTACGACTTTGCTTCTAAAATTTTACTCCTGTTTTGTTTATACTGTATGTATCAATTGTTCTAGAAATTTTTCATTTGCAAATATATTTTAAAGCAAACACAGCACACACACAAAAATGAAATTACCCTCTCAAGTGAGTCCCAGACACATTTATAAAGTTGAAGTCAAAAGATCTCTCTAGCCAATCCCTGCGATGAATATCCTCAATTTTCAGGTAATCGAATCAATTTTCAGGTCGACTAGCTGAGTCTTCTATGAATGAGCATTGTAGTTCATTAACAGGAACTCAGGGCAAACCTAAAAAGTTAACATAGAACTCTAAGATCTCCTCTGTACATTTCGTAGCAGAGTAGTCTCTGTCAAGCACATGCAGTGGGTATGCGGCAGTCAAACATAATACCTGTCCAAACCATTACACCTCCACAAGTGTAATGATCCTTTTTCCTGAAAAGAGAGAAATGATATTCTGTTCTGTGCTCTCTCTAGATACAGCTACGCCGAGAAATCAGTGTGCAAGCTGGATTTTGACTCATTTACAAAACTCACGGTCTTCTACTAAAGATTGGTCCAAGGCGCATGTTATCTGCACCACGCTAAATGCTCTGTCTTGTGTGCCTCAGTGAGCGGAACGCAAACAGCGGGTCTTCTGGAATACAGTCCTCTCTCATGAAGCCTTCAGGCAACTGTAGACCGTAAAACTAAATTCCAATGGCCGTATACAGCTCATGTGAGAGCTGTGAAGTTGCAGCAGTTCTGTGTCGCCGCGGTAAAAGTGTCAAATAACAATCCTCAATCACCGTTCTGGATCTTGGTCGACTCTATCGAGGTATTCTTCCACATTGTCCAGGCCAGTATGGATCCAGTGTCCTAAAACTGTTTCCATAAATTGCGGACGACACTAGGCGTTACACTGGGCTCAGTAGCCACTTGCTTTTGTGGTTAGCCTGTCTACAGTCTACGTCAATTCTCCATCTCATTCCGTTCGTGGCTACTCCTTGTACCTGATACTTATAAAGTATTTCTCCCGCGCCTTCATAGTATGCCTTCATGGTGTAACGGTCAGCACACTTGGCACGTATTCGAGAGGTCCAAGGTTCGAGTCCCGGGGAGAGCACTGCTCAGTTTTCATGTGTGCTGCTTCGAAATAACCTAATGTCTCTACAATGGCGCCTGAACTAAAAACAATGGTGGATGATGATTCTTCACCACCAGTATTTGGCGACTGGGTCTCCTAATCCCCAGTCGCCCTTTAAAAGGGGGAGGATATAAGGTATTTCTCCCGCCCTCTTAGCATGCCTTCGTGGTGTAATGGTCAGCACGCTCGGCGCGTATTCGAGAGGCCTGAGGTTCGAGTCCCGGCGAGGGCATTGCTCATTTTTTATATCTCCTGCTTCGAAATAACCTAATACCCAACTCTTGCGAGAAACATGGCTAATATCGTGAAGGAACACGAGCACGCAAATCGCCGAAACCTTCTCGTGTGTTTATATCCCTCTACGATCACAGCTTCGCAGACCCGCACGTGCATGCTTACGTATCCAATTCTAAATATTTGCATAATTCTTCGGCGGTTTAATTAGTACCGTTGGTTCAATAACTTTCGTAAAAATTGGTGTAATTTGAAAACTGACTTAATTGTTCACACGAATGTCTATTAAAGGCTGAGAAGTAATAATGTTGCAATCTTATCATTTATTTTGTACAAATGTAATCCTCAAACTTTGCATAGAGAGATTTTAGGATAACAAAAAAGTCTTTGCGTGCTAGACCGCCTGTTATCTGGATCCCAGTTATCTGGAATCTACTGGAATTCAGTTTCTTGTTCTTTCTACAGGAATAAAATTCTGCTTTTTAATTTATTTACGTAGTTTTTTTTTTGTTGTTAATTTTTAAATTTATTTACGTAGTTTAGATAGATAGCTAGCCATTTCATGCTTAACTCTATTTAATTAAATTGAGAAGCCTATTTTTTAGTCCAAAGGGATTTAGTCCCGAAGGACTATTACTTTCGTTTTGCGATTTTGCGTTGATTCACTCTGAATGCCCGATTCACTTTTCAAATTGTTGCCACTAAATGTTATCGCTCTGCATTAAAGTTTAAAAAATGAAAAATCTGCATAAATGTATGCATGTTTCTCGCATTGTGATAAAACCTAGAGCCATCGAATTTTGAATGACGTAATCCTACTGCGAATATGGGCATCTGGAAGCCCTAATTTTGAATTTGAAATTTGCTTTATTATCGATTTTATGTTTTGTAACATTTCAACGAATTTCTGATTAACAAACTAAATGATTTCAAAGCGAGCAATGGCAACACTGTACGGAAAAAAAAAAACATTTTTATCTCCAGCGCACGAGACTTACGGAAATTCTAAAGATATGTTCATTTTAAAATGATTTTGCGATAATGATTTTGAACTGAATTTTATGGTTTGAGTACGTAGTACATGGTATTTAATAAAAAAAAGGTAGCACACGAAACGTTAAAAAAACGCGCCTTTGGACGTAATTTAAAATCTGAAATCTTTCAGATTTTTTTTTTTTATTGTTTTACATTAGTTTCCATGAATTATTTACAGTTATTTTGTGTCAATGAGAAAATAATGCCTTAATTTTAGATGTATAAAAATGTTATGCATTTTGTTTTGCTGTAATTTCTTCTTTAACTTAGTATATTAAATACAAAAAGACAAATTTATGTGCTTAGTTTTAGTTCCTTGTATGTTTAGACACATAAAAAATTGTTTTTATTGCTCAATATTGTTCCTCAATCACCAAAAAAAAAAAAAGAATTTTTTATATTCTTTTTTGCGGGGAAAAGGACATTATTTTTTTAATTCTGTATACTCTTTATTCAAGTAAAAAGCGAAGAAGGAAAATGGTAAAATTATTTCATTTGCATTATTGAAAACGTGTGCTTGGCTCGCAGACAATCCAAATATATGGATTTTACTGTTATTTGAATGGGCAGGTATATAATTCTGTTTGGTTCACCTTCGTGGTTGGAAGCCATCTCAGAGGCACTCACTTAAGTATTATTCGAATAGGCTATGAGTCCAGCCAATCCTGATAACTAGAATTCTGCTGCATTCTCATAATCAATTAATTCCTCGAATATTTTTTTTACAGTTGCAGTTGAACCTCCATCAATGGACTTTGGTTTTTAGTGGACATTTTCCATTAACGGACAATTCGTGAATGGGTCAGACCAGTGGCTGTTTAAGAACAGCGAATACTTGGAGTTTTGCCTGGGTTTAATTCTAGGGGGAACGGCTTGGCTGTATGGTTAGTTTTAGTGGTTTTGCACACGTGTAACCTGAATACAAGCCAGTTTCCCTCAGAAAGGTCCCCCACAAAAGCATCACTCCTCTTAGATAGATAGCCATGTCATGCTTAACCATAACTGAATAATCTAAAAGTTTTGTGAATTCGTGGGCTGTCGAAGTAGGAGACTAATACACTACCATTTAAAGGGCACTTCCTGATAACGAACAAAAGCAATGGTCTCCTGAGTGATGGTTAATAGGAGGTTCGACTATGTAAAGATCGTGAATTATAAATAAAGGAAACAAAGTTATGCTTTACCGGAATGGCAACATCAGAATAAAAAGATGTTCTGAGATATGACTAAAGTTATGTAAAGATCGTGAATTATATATGAAGGAAACAAAGTTATGCTTTTCCGGAATATCAGCGTCAGAAGATGTTCTAAAGATCTGATATAAAATTTGTTCCAGTATTTTTTATTAAGCTGGAGGAGTTATATGTTTGTGTTTCAAAAGTCTAAATAAAATTTATTATTGTTATCAAAGATGGCTTTTTATCGAGAAGAACTAAATTTTTACTTCATTGAAATAAAGTGCGGGAAAATGAAAATTTCATCTCATCATCATCATTCTCATCAAAAATTGTTCGATGAAAGGAATAGAAACAAGAAAGTTTACCGACCGCAATTTTTAAATATGGATCCATAAATAATCGTTTCAGTATCTCATAAATAATTGTGGCTGAGTACAAATTAATGTTTTTCTCGTTGTTCATAGACCCCGAACATGAGTGCTGATTGAGTTGTTCCGTACATCTTAACTCCAAATCCGATTGAAAACCTCCCGTGGAAAGGAATTTACTGTCACTCAACCTTTCCTTCTATCTTCTGCTCTTCGAGAAATCTTTCGTTGCAACAAATTTCAAGTGCTTCTTCAAATACGTCATGAAAATATTCCAGTCATAAACATCTGCGCAATATCTGGGATTCCAATGCAGATAAATAACAGCATGAAACTCAGTCTCTTTTAACACGAACTGAATATCCGCAATAGATTTTCTGAAATATTTAAACTTGAAGAAACATTTTGAAATCATGTTCAGGACTCTGAGCTTCAGTTATTTCACGCAAATTCAGTTCCATGCCTAATTAGCAAAATAGATGTAATAACCGAGGAATAAATTTTATATGGTGTAGAATTTGTTTTATCTAATTAAAAGATTTTTTTAAATTTATTAGCCGGTTTGAACAGTTTACCAACGCAATAGGCATGGCTTCACAAAATTTTATTACGTTTTATTTTTATTAGCCCAAAAGGGACGTTAGTCTCGAGTGGGATATTGGTCTGGAATGGGTATTTTTCGCTGAATCACTTTTCAGATTGTTACTACCAAATATTGTCGCCCTGTATTATATTTAAAAAATCTGATGTATACACCACACGACTTCCTTGTACGGAATATTAAGTTACACGTACTTTTTCCCGCCTTTCATTTAAACTTATTTCTTCGAACTTCATTATAGATACATTTCTCATACAATTAATTCAGTTCTCACTTCGAGACAAAGCAAAAATACAAAAAACTTCAAAATATTTTTTTTAAAAATTGAAAACTATAGAAAGCTATAAAACGTAACTACAGTTAAAACATAGAAAAACATAAAATACTAAACACAGTTAAAAGAATTAAAAAAAATTTTTTAATTAAAATTACAATTTCTATGCAAAAATAAGATATTCGGCAGATTTTTCGGTGCACAAAACCGGAAGTTTACTTTTGGTCTCACTCGGAAAAAAGACACCGAAGGTGTAGAAACTGACTTAATTTGTTGTGGACGCTATGCTGAGTCAATATATGGAATAATTTAATAACTTAAATGATAATAAGCATGGTTTAATTCGCAATAATAAAAGAAGACGTTACTTTGTTGTTGTGAAGCTTAGTTTCTCTAGATTGGCAACAAATCCACTATTATGCTAAGCTTCAAATGTAAACAAATATGGCGTCTATTTAACAAAAAAATTAAGCTTAGCCGCACTTAAAAAAAACTTTTAAACTTTTGATAATTCCACGATTATTGCATGCAGGTTAACTAAGGGCATAAAAATCTTAACTGAAAGATAAGAAGAACATAATTCAATCATTTATAAAGCAAAAAATGCACAGTTTACAAACTTACAAGAATAAAGAAACAGAGCTTACTGAGCCGAGTAACGGAATGGATATATATATATATATATATATGTACTTTTGTTGCTGCCGATTGCAACTAAAATGCGAGATGCACATCTACATGTTATAGCGGTCCTATATATAAAATTTCAACGTTCTGAGGCTACTCGTTTTTGAGTTATGCGAGATACATACATGCATACGTACATACGTACGCACAGACGCCACGAAAAAATTTCTTCAGAATCCATTTTAAATCAGTTTTACATTTTTTGAGGGAAAAAGAGTCCTTTATTCTGTACTTACGCACAGATACACAAACATCGCTAAATTGCATTCGATTGCTTTCAAAATGGATATTTTCGTTGAAATATGATACCTGGAATTTTTCGCGATTAAAATACTTCCTTTTTACTTCGTGCAAGGAAGTAAAAAATTAAATAATGAAGAATTTGCATGAAAGTTTGTATGTTTCTCGCATTGTGAGAAAAAATCGGTCCTTAGAGCCATCTACTTTTGAATAATGTAATCATGCATCCGACATGTGCCCATAGAAGCCCGAATTTCGAATTTGTTTCGTTATCTATTTCATACTTTAATGAATTTTTGATTGATAAACTCAACGATTTGAATGCCAGCAATGACAACACAGTACAGAGCAAAACATTTCTATCTCCAGCGTGCGAGACTGCCTATCGAAAATTCTAATGACATGCTGTTTTTAAATACACTGGTGGGCAAAAATTAAGGACGAGACGGTTTTTTCAATATAACGTTGTACAAAAGCTTTCCAAATCAACACATTTAATACCGTAAGATCCCCAATACGTAAGGACATGAGTAATGTAAGCAACACTTACTAAAAGAGAAATCAGAGGGATAAAAAGAAGCTTTATTGAAAAAGTAGCATGGAGCGCAATGCGACTGAAGGCCGAAACATCCCTGTGATGGGTGTCCAGCAAGAAACATCCGGTCTTTAATAGGGGATATGATCTCCCCTGACTGCTAGGCAGGTTTCACATCATTTGTGCATGCTGGATATGTGGTTGTTAATGAGCTGTTGAGACACTGCTGCTCGTTCCTCTTGTAGCACCAATCGCAGTTTCGGAATCGTTACTGGCGATAAGTTACGTGCTGCCACGGGTCTCCCTAGTAAGTTCCGTACATGCTTGACGGGATTTAGATCCAGAGACCTTGCCGACCAATCCATGTGTTCAATATCTTCACTCTCCAACAGCTCTTCGACAGTAACTGTGCGATGAGGTGGAGCGTTGTCGTCCATGAAGAGGAACTGAGGACCCATAGCCCTTGTGAAAAGACGCATGTAAGGAAGAAGAACCTCGTTACAATAGCAGTCCCAGGTGACGAACCTCCTTGGGAGATATGAAGGTCGGTCCGGCTACCAAGCATTATGTCTGCTCGAACGAGAACTCCGCGACCTCCAAAACAGTCCCTTTTGATGATGTTGAAGGGGTTATTGCGTGTTCCCCGCTCTGTCCAGATGTGTATGTGTCTAGAATCGCAACTCAGACTAAATCTGCTCTCATCTGTAAAGAGTACTCGTCCCCATTCATTGTCTCTCCAATTCCGGTGTTCCCGGCACCACAGAGAACGCCTTCTCCGATGGGCAGGCGTTAGAGGTACACACCGTACAGGGCGTCGTGCAAACAGACCACCACCGTGCAGTCTTCTGGCCACGGTAAAACGCGATATCGGTCGTCCAGTCGCCTGTGTCGTGTGTCTAGCGATTTCTCCCGCTGTCTGCCGCCTGTTTCTTCTGGCCTGTAAGGCAATATACCGGTCATCTGCGGGTGTGGTTCCTCGTGGACGACCACTACTAAACCCCCGGATAGCTGTTCCTGTAGTTTGAAATTGTCTCCAAAGTCGCGAAACGATGCTGTGAGCAATTCCGAACTCTGCAGCCACACTTGTTACACTGCGGCCTTCCTCCAACTTCCCAATGATTCGACCTCGGGTAAAAGCATCCAGATGTCGTCTAACAGATTGATTATTCGCCATTTCTGGCTGAGGCAGCAACTCGGTGTGATTTTAACTGCTATACGGCGTGCAATCTCTTTGCCAGAAATACTGATCTTACACCGACAACATGCTTTATACTACTCAGACACTCCCCCATTACGTCTACCTGCATATCTGCGCATGTGCTACCGTACATCACCTTACTTAATCTCCTGATTGGTCTTTCTGTCCGCTCTGCCTTTTCGTTCAGCTGATATGCTACTTTTTCGACTTCGTCCTTAATTTTTGCACACCAGTGTATTTTGGGATTTTGCTGTTGAATCGAATTTTATGTAAAAGACATGCTGTTTAATAAATAACGTAAACACCCAAAACGTTAATAATAAAAAGATAAAAAAAAGCTTTTTAAAGCCATCCTAGTAAGAAAACTGAGCATTGATATGGTGAACTGAGAAAAGACAAATAAAAAACAGAAAAATGTATGTATGCCAATACATAACGCAGAATCGGGAATTCAGAATGTATACCGCTTTGCTGCTTTTAAAATTTTCGTAATTTTGGTGTTGAATTGTATACAGCGTGAGTGCGAAGGAAATGATGTTTAATAATAAAGATAAAAATAATAATAATAATAATAAAAAGGGTTAGTAGGAGTGAGTATAACAGCAGACTGGTAGACTGCCAGTTGAGCAAGAGTATAAAAAACCATAACAAACCCTTTTGTGCAACCGCTAGAATTTGAAACCTTTCAGATTTTGTTTTCTTATTCTGTCATTTATTTTTATTTTTTAAATTATAAATTTGAGTCCAGAAAGGCTATAAAGATTTGAGCTTCGATTGAATCTGGTTTAAACCCAAGACTTCTTCGGCTCATGGACTAGATGTTTACTACAGAGCTACCCATGCCGGGAATCAGATACGGATAATTTTTACTTGAAGTTATTCTCAAGCTACTAAATTATTTCTCACTTGAGCATTATCAATTGGCAAATATTATCTGAGGGAATGCGGCTTTTACGTATTTAATAAAGTTTATTTTAATGATAATAATGTATGATATGGAAAAGAAATGTGCCCTCTTGTTAAAACCAAAACTTCAAGCCTTTTTGTTGCAAGGAGCAAGTTAAGTACTGCCTTAAAATTGCATCTTTTCTTTTAATAAATTAAATTAATTTTTCAACTCGTACATGAAAAAATCTTTTAGAAATCCTAAAAGGTTCGGTTTGGTTTTATGAAATTACTGCAAAGCTTCGAGCGCTATCTGCCTAAAGGGAAGAACGTATTCGTGGAGAACTTTCTAAGGGAAACTGGCTCGTATACAAGTTACGCATGGAGAAAACTACGATAACGCCCGTGGGCAGCCAGCCCCTACGCGGGATTCGAACTTTGGACCGAACTACCAGTGTTTAGCGACTTCACCGCCCGGCCGCTGGTGGGCCAGAAATCCTAAAAGACTTTCGAAATTCAAGTATTCTATGCAACGCTAGTTTAAAAAACACCTGTCTGAACAATTATAAAACATTTAAAAGGAAGATACTAAATTTCATCTGTCATAGGTATGATTAAATTTTAATTACATCCCTTCAATGCAAAGTCATTCCGACTGTTTCATTATTAGTTCCTTTATGAGACAACTGATGCTCTAATTTACTACTGTAAGGTTAAAAAATGCTTGGATATTGTAATTAATGTTTAATGTAAAGAAAAGTAATGCGCAGAAATCCATTTGAGATAAGAAGAATAATTAGTTCTTTGATTTTTAATAACGCAGGAAGCCCCAATTCTATAATAATGATGCTTGAAATTAAAATGGCCAAATTATGCCTGCGTCCTATCCAAAACTCAACCCTTGTTCTCAGTCTCCATTGATCTGTCTCGGATATATATTTGGATGCGTTAATATTGACATTAACTCGTCCAACGTACGGAGAAAACTAAATATTTGTGACTGCTCGGTGATCTCTCTCAAAGCGTTTTCTGATTACTCTCATTTTCAAAAACGTAAACGTAAACATTGACCAACTGAATCGAATGTCAGTGTTTAAAATCGAAATGTCAATTTATTTTCATTTGCTCTCTGACATATGCAAATTTTTAAAGGTAATCTTTTTTTTATGCTTGTAATATTTTTTGAATTCTCAAATGGTATCGAGGTTACAATAATTTTTTAGTAGTTCAGAATGGGGGGAGGCGGAGGAAAACAAAAGAACCAAAGCATTTAAAATGAAATGTATTATGTAAGATATTTTCTACGAACATTTCTTTTTTTCTAAAAGAAAGTGAGTAATTATTATTTTTTGGAATACCGCTAGCTGCAGCTAACATTTTTTTCCCTCTTCGCCATACTTTTTCTCCGCAGCATTCTGAATTATATTAACTAAGATATTGATGTCATTGTTAATGCTGGGAATAATAGTTAAATTAACAATAAATAATACCTAAAGTATACAATAACTCAAGTAAAGAACTCATGCCTTAAAGTTGATTCGTGTCATAATATCTTAAAACTCCTGTCAAAAGAGTTAGGTTATAATAACCAGGCTTATTACATCCTACTAACCACACCGTCGCATCGCAGTTTATTTTTGAATCGACTATGAGTTATATATTCCTTACATGATTAGAGTATTTATTTATTTATTTATTTTTTGACGCACTAGTAGATCGTGAAGGGACCAGGGGGAGAACTTGCACCCTTCCGAAAAGATTGGTCAGTAATTTTCTGAAGGAAAGAAAATTACTTTCTCCTCTTCCTCCCCTTTTTAAAGATTGATAGGTAATAGTTAGAGATGATATAGCATCTCCTTGATCGCTTGGTTACTATACTGTAATGTTAAAATTAGGACCGGGAAGATAGATTAATTGCTGAGGGAAACCTCAAAACTGCGCCCCTAAACATATTTCCTTTTATAATTTGCACATTTATATGTATCTTATTATATTTTGATTTTGTGCCGCTACTTTTTTTTTACTTAAAATAAGCACCGTATTTTTTAAGCCCCCTTAGGTTAAAACGAATCGAAGTACAGCATCCTCCATATCCCCTCTGGTTAAAACGAAATTTGAGTCGCCTTGGGCTAAAACTCTATTTCATATGGAAATCTTAATAGTTTGTAGCTCTACTTAATTTAAAAAACCGGACTAATAAATTATGTTAAAAGAACTTGAATGATTTTTAAATTTAAAGAAAATAATCAATTTATAAGTGTCTTTGTACTGATTTTTTTTAGTACTTTTCCTAGTTAATTAAACCAAATTTGTTAACTTAGCTTTCACTAGATGGCGCCAGCGGTACTTAATAGTTAACTGGCGTCTTAAAAGTGCACGCGAACGTGAATATTTACTGAATTTTACTAATTGACTTTTCTACACGATTAATTTTAAAAGCCGTAAAAGAGGTATTTTTCTTATTCGTAAAGAAATAAAAACTGATAATTCTAGAAAAATGATGCGTGCCATAGCTAAACACATTTGTACCCTGCATTCCGACCCTGCACACTGACATTTATACGAAGTGTTCTCGAAACTAGGCACTATTAAAGTTGTGATTTATTTTGTTGTTTCGTTTGATTTCATTACGATATGACTTTTTACAAATTAAAAATTCGAATGAATAGCAAAAAAAATTGCATGACTTTGTTAGCTATTTGTTAACTATTTGTGACACTTATAGAAGAAAGAGAATATTAATCCTTTGAAATTACTCCTTTGCATATTGCGATGATTTTACACCCATAAAAAATATCAATTTTTTTTTTTTTTTGAGGATGTACATTCTTTAGCGCGTGCATACACGCGTAATTCAGATTCAGAAATTCGGTACTGCATCTGCGTATATCACGTAATATTTTAAGCATAAAAATTATAATAAATAATTAAATATCAATACATAAATTATCTGTGCTATTAAAATCTGTGAGTGTCTGTTTTTGCTTGTTTGTTTGTGGCGAAATGTTCTGTTCCGCCACGGCGGGGAGTTGAGTTGGTACTTCCGGATTTCAAAAATTCTTGGGCAGCCATTTCGACCATTTTCACCTTCGTACGACTTTAATCAGCCGAGATATTAATTAGAAACTCCGAAAACGCTCATTTTCGTCCTCATTTTTTGGAGTGGCAACAGTCACGCACGCTAGAGATAAAAATCTTCTTTATTTCGAGAAGTGTTGCCACTGCTCGCTTCTAAATCGTAGAGTTTGTTGATAAAAAATTTGTGAGTTTTACAAAATATGAAATAAAAATAGCATTGCCAAATATTAAATATATTATTACTGTAATTATATAAGGTCATGTTCTGACGTTGAAGAAAGCACGCGATTTCGTGTGACGTCATTGTATGTCGCAATGTTTCTTTAATGTCAACATTTTAAATAAATAACTGCTTTTGGCAACTTTGCTTCAGATTAATATAATTGACACGGTATATTATTGCCACGTTAATTGTTTTATTGATATTGAGAGAAAGTTGTTATGTTACATTAAATTTAAATCATGACGTCATATGTATTAACCTGAAGTGTCCAAAGATTTTGTTTTCTGGTTTAGCGACAAAAATGTTATTTACGAATGAATTCCTGCTTGGAAAGAATGAACTGATTTCTTTCATACTGAAATTTAAATCCTCGAAATGTTTTCATACAGTTTCTTTTTAGGTGTACCAAGACGCTAAATGCTCATGGCTTTTCAGGTGCAGCTCTGGAGGCTGAATTAGTAGCCTGAAACAGTTTTTATAGTTCTTCCATGTTTAATATAAATATGTTTCGTATTTCCCTATAAAGCAATCTCGAAGGCACCTTTCTTATAACATAGAGCTTTCGAAGTGCCATACCGTGCAATCTTAATTGGATTGAAATAATATAAAGCATTTATAGACATTCAGAGACATATAAGAGGCAATAACGGACATTCAGAGACAATCACAGACATTCAGGGACAGTGAATAGCATTCGCCCCGTCAGCGGTCGAGCGGTAGAAGCCGCTGAACACGGGTAGCTTAATCCGCGGCTCGAATCCCGGCGAGCAGGCTGGCCCTTCCCATGTGTAACGTGTATACGAGCTAACCTTTAGAAAGACCTCCATGGGGCATTTCCCCCTCTTCGTATAGTGCCTAAGGACGGAGCACGTAATGAGTTAAAACCAATAACATTCGTATTCCATCATTGGTAGATAATCAAACACAAAACGACTGCAAGCAAGTTCGTTTTTATAAACGGATACATTCAAAAAATTTTTTCGAAAGTTTGAAGTTCACAGTTATTACTGCTATTGTTAAATTGTTAAAATTTGTATGCATTCAGTGGCAAAGATTTAGAACATTGGGAAGGAAGGTGTTTATACTTATTGTTTCTTGTCATTTCAGAATGCAGCTTAGCGACTGAGTGTTTGCTGAACTGACATTTTCGTTGTTTTCTATAGAACTGTTTTAGAGACAGTAATCTTAAAAACAGTCCCTCACGAAGGTATTCTTCTTCTCTAAACAAATAACGGTCGATGTTTTTGCAGCTAAGCAAGCAACAGTTCTTAGGATGACTGTCACTTATTTAAAAATTGACACTTGAGGATTTTTAAAGCATATTTTATGATATTCGATTGAGTAGTCTACTTAGTAAGAGTATTAGTACCTCTCAATTTAAATAATAATATAGAGTTTGGAGATAAGTTGATTACTTATTTATTCCTTTAAATGTTTTTATGCGTGAATTATGCGCTCAAATCTAGAAGTTTTGTTAACATGACCAACATGACCATTTTAGTTTCTTCGTAACAGTTTAAAAGTTAACAAAAGTTTAAAAGGATTTATTTATTTTTACTAACCAGTTATTTTATGTTAATTTCCTTTGCTGTCTTTCCCGCTTTCCGTTTTCTTGCCAGAATGCTAATTTCTAGTTCGCACGTATTCGAATGAGGTAGAAGGAGATACTATTTAAAGGAAAGTTTTTAAATTGTAGAATCACAGGGTGTTCCGCCTGCTGAAGGTTACGTTACTAGTTGAATCTCTTGATAGCAATTTATCTGAAGCTTTGCGTTATTCTCGCCATTAGGCTTGTCATGCCAAGTTGCGCCAACTTCCTCTCATTCTGTGCGTGTAGCCGTTAGGCTAACCTACAGTTTGCAATTCGTTACGCCATAAATGCTGGCTTGTTATGTAAGCACGAGCAGTGCCTTTTGTTAACCTACTGATTTTAATAAAAGAGTCTTTTATGCCATTTCCTAGTCTTTGTTGTAATTCCAGAGACATAGTGAGAAGTCGCTTAAGTCTTGCAGAGTTCTCATCTAAAGTATGTTACCGAAGAAGGTGAGACTGTATAAATTACTTGAGCAAAATTTAATTTGTGCTTCTAAAATGTTTAAAATTAAGCTCCGTGCAATCATTAAATTTTCCACAGAGTTTGTGAAACATGTTACAATGAAATAAATGAAACAGCTTTTGGGCAGCGTTTATGATGAATTTTTTTCCTTTCTATTTAACGGAAAAAGAAAGGACATCGCATGGTAGGAGACTGCGTTGAAGATGAGCTTCGTCAAGGTCGACCGTCGGAGGCATCGACATTTGAAAATATTGCTCTCATCGAGGAAAATTACCGAGCGAACGGAGGTTAAAAAACCAAGGAAATATCAGAACAATTGGGAATTTCTAAAGCATCTATATTGCACATTCTACGTAAGAAGCTTTAATTAAAAAGGTCTTTATAATATAGGTACTTTGACATTTGTCCAAGATTAAAAAAATACGCCCCATCGATTGCTATAAGAAATTGCTGCAATTTTACAGTGCAAATCACAGAAATTTTATAAGATCAGTTTTAACAAAGAATGAAGCCATTTTTCTACGTTATGACCTCTTATGAAAGAAGACATCCATGAGTACCAACGAAAGTTCTCCTAAGAGAAACGAAAGTGTAACAATAAACGAAAAAGAACATGACAGCAACCTTTCAGTGAATTCCCATGATAAACTTTAAAAATATTCACGATTCACAATGAAGAATAATATGAGAGTCCTTCTTTTTTGGAAATTGCGTAGTGAAATTAAAGACGAGGAATTTTGAGCCAAGAGGTTGTCTCTTCTATGATAATATTCCAATCCATGCGTATACCGTTGTCAAAGAAATGTGAATTCAGGAGATCAAACATCACCCTTACCGTCCAGACCTGTTACTATTTAACTATCATTAGCAACAGAGGAAATATTAGTCCCGAAAGTCACTTTTTGTTCAGATCCTTTTGTGAGCAAATCATTTTTCAAATTGTTGCCATCAAATGTTATCGCGATGTATAATTTAAAAAAAATAAGAATCTTATGTGTGTAAGCATGCATGTATGTTCTTCATATTGCGGAAAAATGACGGCACCTAGAGATGCCGAATTTTAATACACTTAGTCCTCCACCCAAACACGAGCACCTGAATTTTCAGTTTTTCAGAATTTGTTTTTGATTTATTTCATAATTTGTACACTGCGGAAAAAAATGGTGCAGTTCTATATCTTCCGTCATACTGGGCCGATTGTCGAAATTCAAATTGCGTTTTTCCCGTCTCGAAAGCGCGACTTAGGATTTATATTAGATTTATATATAGTGTTGCTATTGCTCGCTTTAAAATCGTTGAGTTTCTTAATCATAAAGTCATTAAGTGCTTTACAAAACATGAAACAGATGTACTCTGTACGGACGGACAGATTAAATGACTTTTTTTTCCAAAACAAAATGTAAAATGGATTTAAAAAGGTTTTAGAAAAGATTTTTTTTACATTACCGTCTGCACGTATGCGCTCAGGTATGTATCTCGCATAACTCAGAACCGAATAGGCGTAGGACGTTGAAATTTTATATATGGGACTGTTGTAACGGCCGCACCAAAAGTATTATATACCTACTGTGTTACCCGGCTTGGTGATCTCAGATTCTTTATTGTTAGATGTTGGTAAAATGTGCATTTTTGTGCTTTAAATTTGGTTGAATTATGTTTTTCTTATGTTCCGGTTAAGGTTTTTATGCCTTTAATTTATTTGCATGCAATAGTTGTAGAATTACCAGCAATATAAAAGTTGTTTGAATGCAACTAAGCCTAACGAAGCCGCCATTTGTTTATATTTGAAACGCTTAGTTCAATAGTGAAATAAGTCAGTTTCTACTGCACCAACTTCAATGTCCTTTTTGCTAAGTGGGGCCAAAAGTAAACTTTCAGTTTTGTGCAGTGAAAAATCTGTCTTCCTGCCCACTGGCCGAATTGCTTGTTTTTGACTATAAATTCTAATTTTAATTGTAATAACTTTTTTTTTTTAATTCTTTTTAACTATAGTTGGTGTTTTAGATTTTTCTGCATTTTTCAATCTTTACTTCCTTGCACGAAGTAAAAAGGGAGTATTGCAATCGCGAAAAATTTCGAGTATCATATTTCAATGAAAATATCCATTTTGACCGCTGTCGAATGCAATTTAAAGATGTTTTTGAGCGACATCTGTACGTAAGGACGGAATAAAAGATATTTTTCTCCCCCCAAAATTATAAAACCCTTTTAAAATGGATTTTGAACAGATTTTTTAGTGGCGTCTGCACATACGTACGTACATATATATCATGTATGACTCAAAAACGAGTAGCCTCAAAACGTTGAAATTTTGTACATAGGATTGCTATAACATGCAGATGCACACTTCCCATTTGGTTGCAGTCGGCCGCATCAAAAGTATATAAATATATGTATATACATATTCACTCTGTTAGCCGGCTCTGTAAGCTCAGGTTCTTTATTCTTATATGTTTGTAAATTGTGCAGTTTTTGTTTTAAAAATGATTGAATTATGTTGTTCTTATCTTCCGGTTAAGGTTTTTATGCGTTTAGTTAACCTGTATATTATAGTTGTAGAATTATCAACAATTTAAAAGTTGTTTAAGTGCGGCTAAGTTTAAGTGTTTAAGTGTTTTGGCCATAGCGGCCATATTTGTTTACATTTGAAACTAAGCAGAGTAGTGGATTTGTTGCCAATGTAGAGAAACTAAGTTTCGCAACAACAACGTAACGACTTGTTTTATTATTGCGAATTAAATTATGCTTAATCCATTCTGGAATTTACTCGAGGAAATACGTCTAAGATTTACTTCGTAATTTTTAATACAGATATTTTGAGTTTTTATGTATTTTTGCCTTGCCGCGAAGTGAGAACTGAATTAATTGAATGAGAAGTACTGAATCGTCCGTGAAAAACTGTTTCTTTTTTTTTTCCTGTTGCTATTGTTTTTTTTTTAATTTCTTTTATACATCGTTTCACATTTATAATAGTATTTGAATAGAACATGTGGCAACGATTAGATAATTCTTCAGATGATATAACTTTTTGTGCGTTCTGAGTTATAAAATGAATGAGACGTAACTCTGTTAAGTGAACCTAGCGCCAGAGTATCGCTATGGTAAACAGTGAATTTTAAAGAGTGCATTTATTATATTGTGGTTTATGCGCTATCGATGAAGTAGATTTACTTCAAAATTCGTTAACTGTTAGTTCAGCATGTTTAAATGAAAGGCAGGAAAATTGAGTATAATTTAATATTCCGTACAAGGAAGTCCTGTGGTATACACAACAGATTTTATTATTATTATTATTATTATATTGGTAAATAGTGCATTTTTTAAGTGATTGAGTTATGTTGCTCTTATGTTCCGGTTAAGATTTTTATGCCTTTAATTAATCCGCAAGCAATATTTGTAGAATTATCAACAATATCAGAATTTAAGTGGCGGTAATTCAAAGGGGCCACCATTCATTTGCATTTGAAACTCTTAATAGAACAGTAAATTAAGACATTTGTTTCACCAATTTCAGTATCTTTTTACACAATCCTTTCACGCCAGTCCTTTTACATTGAATATTCAATCCAATAAGTTTAAATGAAATACAAAATGCGTATAATTTAATATTCCGTACAAGGAAGTCATGTGGTGTACATATCAGATTTTTTATAAAGTGGTTTTGAGTTATGTTTCTGCTTTGCCGCGAAGTGAGAATTGAACTGGTTGAATGAGAAATTTATCCCTAATGAAATTCGAGGAAATAAGTATAAAAGAAACGCAACAAAAAATGAGCCACAGGAGATATTTTCTATTAAGTACAAATATCTCCGTGTGACGTTAATTATGACGTAATAATATCGTAGCAGGATGTTTCTCTTTTGGCATTACTCTTTTGGATAGTTATTTTCCCACCTCCTCCGAAGTACAAAATTTTATTTCTTGTATACTAAATTTTTGGGGATTAATTTTTAAACTAGTTTTGTGATTTTTAAAGATGCTTCAGATGTAAATTTCGAATTTGAATACAAATGTCATACTGCAATTTTATCTTAAATACTTTTCAATTTTTTTTAAAATAAATTTAACGATAATCTATTTTAAAGATGTTAGATAACAGTATGAATTTTTCAGATTACAATTTTCCTGCCTTTTCCTGAATATCCTGATTTCCAGGATATTTCGTATTTAAGTTTTCTCGAAATGAGTGAAGAATTTAATGAAAGAAACTCTAGATCCATGACTTTGGCTAAAATGTTTCATATTAATTTCACATTACACGTAAATATGTCGAGAAATGTTTTTACATAAATAAGTCAAAATCCAAAAATGTTTACAACTTTTATTTATCAATAGCCACGTGCTGCAGCACGCAATTCTTTACATATATACATTCATGATTTTCAGTTCTTAATTAATACAAACAGAAATATCAAAACAATTAACGAGGTTGAAAGCAAAACGGGATCAAACTCTGCAATGAATTCAAAAAACTCAAAACACAGCGACTGATTCCGTTGTTACAAATTTCCTTTCGCAGAACATTTCATTTGTACATCATACAATACTTAACAAACTGTAGTCCTTCTTTCTTATGTACATTTACTCGCACTCGGAGCAATTTTGTTTCTTTTCTTTTTTGAGCACCAAGGAAGCAAAAACAGTCTTTAAATGCATGGGCCGGAATACAGATGGTTTTGGTGGGGGTTTGTGCTACGAATCTGCAGATTGGATTAGATATAAATCCAGTAAAAAATACCCGTTTACAAACTTCAGCAAAATTCCGCAGCATGACGTCATAGTTGCGCTTCGGTTTGATTGGACACTCTGGTTTAGTTGATCGGAGGAAAAAAAGATGATCAATTCCGTTGACATAAAATTTGTTATTCTGTATAAAATTGACTGTCCAAACACAAATTTTATTCTTAAGGGAGTCTTATAAATGCCTGTATGAAAGTGAACTGGATACAATTATCTGAATTTAAAACTATAATATAACTCACGAATAAGAAAAAAAGTTTATTGCTCCCCTCTCCCCAAAAAAGGATTTTAATTGCTCAAAATATAGTAAACTCTTTCTTCAAGACCAGGTCTTTAAAACGACCAGTATTTCTGAGAACAAAAAAATGCGTAGCTATTAAATGGGGATTGTCTAAAATGACCGCTTCTACACAAGAACAAAATTATCTTGAACTATGGGTGGTCGGCTTGGAGAAGATTCACTCTGTTTAAAGGGAGACATTTCACTTCAGAAGTAATATAAATGTAAATACTATAGTAATAGTATGTAAAGAAACTCCAGCTATCTGGAGACCGTAAGTCGCCTAGATAACTGGAAAATTCGGATAACAAACAGGATGTCTATCTTCGGAATACAAATACGTATTTTTTTTAACAAGAATGAGAGAGTTTTATTTTTAAAAATGTTTTAATAGTTTTCTACAAAGATTACATAGTAAAAAAGAATAAGATACTTTAATTTGATACTAAAGATTTTCATGAAATTAAATTAAAAACATATTTATTTTTATGATAGTGATTCATAAAATTCCTTTTTGATTTATTTAAGTGTATTTCTATTTCAAATAAAATAAACCGGAGATATTAATTTTTATCTACCTTTCAGCCTTAAAATTAAACGCATAATCTTGTTTTCCTGGTATCTGCTTTTAGAAGAGAAGCATTTGTTATGGCTAAGCAATGCTTTACGCAGTAAATAATAATAGTCCTGTTATATAGTATGTAATTGATAAATATAACTATTTATAAATTATATAATGTATAATTTATTAATGGAAAATATTAGTATAGTAGTTGGTCATTTACTGAATTAGATGAGATGAGTACGTATTAACGCATTGACCTATGAAACCGCAAAGCAAAAAAGTTTTATAGTCTGATAATTCTCGATTGAATTTAGTCAAGTTTTACTCCATTTTCAAAAGACATTTTATTGAAGAACATTTTTTAAACTTCTAACGAATGAAATATTAAATTAAATAAAACTATTCAAAAATCAAAATCAACTGATATAAATTATTGTTAAAGAAGAATCACTAGAAACTAATTCATTTTATTAGAAAAATAAACATTTAAATTTTTATGTATATTCTTAATTGATACAGTTTCAAAAGTAACATAATAATTACAAACCCATTTTAAAACTAATGTTTGCGGTAATTTCATAATGTGTGATAGTAAAAATATGTTTTTATTCTAGGAGCAAATTTTATTATATTATTAATAACACATAAAAATTTTAATGAACCATTCTTATCGTTATATCTAATCGAAACACTACGAATTATAACAAGAACAATTTATAATAATTATCAAATTGCACACGTAAATTCTTCTTAAAATGAAAGTTATTGCCTTCAGTATGCAGTAAGATAAATGTAAAATTTAATTTGATATAAGTATGAAATAGAATTAGATGTAAATGAAAAAGGAACACACTAATATAAAATTTAAAATCAAACACAAAAGCAAGCTTGAACTGTATTCAAAATGAACGCCAATCCAAAGTTGCTCCTTTTCTAAATCTTAAAAAAAAAAGAATGAGGTTGTTTATCTTATTTATTGCATTAATATACTCGGTTTGTGGCATTAGACATTACTGCAAAAATTCGGTCACACATTACTTAAAAGACTTTTAAGAAGCAAACATTGAAAGAAGCACCAAGATCTGACTAGCTACCAACTGGATGTGGTTCGAAAAATTATGGTGATAGGAAATTCGGCAACTATGACGTCATTTCCTGCCTTACAAACAAATGAGAGTGAGACAAAATCATTATATTATAAACCGCCATGTCACGCCAAGATAACCAAACTCACGTGTTAGGGAATTAATAGTAAATATACTTATCTTTAGCACACAATATTCTACAAACAAATTATTCCATTAATACAGACAGAAATGAATAAGCAGTACTAGAAATTCTAGAATTAATCTTATTTTAGATTTCAAAAGCATTTCAAACAATATTTCTCGTCATAGTGAAATGAAATGTTTTTATTGAATTACGCCTCAATCGAATAGAAATAAATGTGGTTTTATAAACTCCATTTTAAGTAATGGAAAAAAAAAGTTAAAATATTTGCTCGAAGATGCAATCATTTGGTGACACAGAAATAAAAAAAAGAATAGAATAATTTTAATCAGTTATTTATAAAAGGATTTTATTAGAAAGTTTTATTTTTTTTAATTAATATATTTTTTGTTGTACAATTATATCATTATTAGTCCTTTTTCTGTATTCTTACAGTTTATTTCAGTTATGCGGCAATATTTGTTGTGTTAATTAGAACTCTTTCGCTAGTTATTATTGTTAATTATTGCAATTAATTTAAAAGCTTCCAATATTTTTTACTTGAAATTGTAGAAGATATAGTATAATCTCATTATATTTCAGTATTTAAATACGATTTAATCTCCATCAAAAGCCAATAAGAACATTAACAATTTACAGTAGCATTTTATTGTTACCTGTTTGATAAAATATAAACATCTGCTTTTGTGACCAAAATATTAAAAATTTACTCTTCTTGTTAAGAGTCAATTTACATTTGACCTTCAAACTCAAAATGGTTATAATAATGACAATTGCAAAGTTGAGTCATTTATAGAAACGCGTAATTTAAATGGTGCTTTATAAGTTACAGCTTTTTATGTCAATAATATTTGGAAATAAAAGTTGGTTAATAATAGTTGCTCACACAAATGAATATATAATTACACAATTGAGCCGAACGAATGATAAATATCTATCAGTATTGCCGATAAGGAAATTTGTACAACTATAAACACATTGTTACGATGCATAAAACAGATAAAAGTCTAAAAATAGAACAGTTTAAAATTTTGTATCCGTTTTTTGTATAGAAATCTGATGGATTTGCCGATTGTGTTAACAGTTATGTGTTATGTTAAATACATATCAAATTGCATTTAAAAAAATAAATATATTTCTACGAAAATATGGACTTATGAGAAGGAATCGTAATTGTAGTGGCAGTAAAATTTTTAACACTTTTTTTTCCTGTCAGTGTTTATGAAATTAAAATTTAAAAAGATCATTAGTAGGAATTCTTTTGAGAATGCGAATTTTTGGCATTACTTATGTGAAAAAAGGCAGATATCAAGTAACGTATGAAAAGCTTGAACTTTTAATTACCATATGTTGGTTATGATTAACGCATCTGTGAAATTATATTGATTTGAAAAGTGACATTATGATCTGAATTTATTAAGACAATCTAAACCTTAACGGCTACGGTCGAAGTTAATCATATTCTTCGAATTTTGATAGTTAATACAACTACTATCTGACAGGGCTCAGCGTGCAGTAAAAATTTTAGGAAGGGTCAGAAAAGAAGAAAGAGGAGACATAAAAAATTAGAACTGTTACAAAAAAATTACAAGTATTATAATTTTTATGAAGGACCAACAACAATCCGATATAATAATAGTTTCATATAATAAATTATAATAAAGTTATATAACAAAATTAAACTTTTTAGGAAATAGAGTGAAGTAGAGACTATTTCATCATGGATGATCAAGATAATAATTTATTGCTATTTGGGAGAAAAGTCAGTAGAATTCAGAAATTTGTGAATTTACGTTTTTTGAAAACATTATAAATAATTTTTTTTACTAAAAAATAAAACTGCTATGGAGTTCGAGTTACATGAATTTTAAAATATAGAAATTTATGCGAATCTTCGTGGCAACATTGTTATATATATTTAAATGTTTCGAATTCATTATGGATCGTGAATGTATGTCTAAGTTTAAATTATCATATTATGGTACATGCCTATTTCTGTTTTATGTCCTTTAGGCATCAATAAACACAAATCTTAGTTTATATTACGTCCTTATTTCTATTAATACTCCCTTTACTGAATAATATTTAATCTCTTTTCACGATAAGAATATCACAAACTGAAGTCGTATGATTCTGCCCTTATAGGAAACAAAAAACCAAACTTCATTAAAAGTAGTTATTTTGTTAAGATTTAAGGTAAAACATATTATAGCTTCGGAGTTTCAATAATGAAATAATATAATAATAATTTAATGTAATAAACTGTTTAAAAACTTCATTTAAGGTATTTTTTAAAACTCACATCTTTTTTTTTTATCTCTGGTGATTTTTATCCCAAATAGCAATAATTTATAAAAATACTCTGATTCTTGTTATAATTATCGTGTGTACAATATTTGTGAAACTAGAATATTTCTAATTTTATTGATAAAATATGGGAAGAAAAGAAGTGAAGCTTTTGTAAGCTGATGAAATATGTTGTCAAATTATTTTTTAAAGTAAAAGACAACTTTTTAATCACATCTCTTGTAAATAATTAGAAAGTTAGCAAGCACTTTTTTAAATAAATATTTCATAAACTAGGATTGATATTACTGAATTTCAAGATAACACTGAAATTTAAAGCGCTAAAATTATCTCAATGTTTTACTTTAAAAAGTACGGAGGATTCTATTATTCTTTACACTTTATTTTACTTTTACTTTTTTAATTAACTTTATAAAAGTGGGGAAAGACAACCTCTTCTTTAAACAGATTTAAAGCTTTACTCAGTTAGGTGATAAACAATCAAATTTTCCTGAAAAATTGCTGCCATAAATATTTAAGTAATTATATCGTAAAAATGTT
This sequence comes from Stegodyphus mimosarum, assembly GCA_000611955.2. NCBI lineage: Eukaryota > Metazoa > Arthropoda > Arachnida > Araneae > Eresidae > Stegodyphus > Stegodyphus mimosarum. The sequence continues at coordinate 61,458 of KK120813.1, forward strand.
TGAAATTAAAATTGATAAAAAATCATCGCTATTACATAAAACAGTCTTCCAACGTTTCACGTAAGTATTACGAAAGGCTCTTATTAATTAGGAATTATTTTAGTGTATTTTCATTTTCTATAATTGTATTTTTTATTATATATAGTAATTTTAGGGAACTATGTAAGAAAGCAAAAACAAAATGTTAATTTTGGAATGTCTCCTGAAGATCTGGAATGCAGTGCATACGCAGTTTTATCACAAAAAATGACAATATATAATTATATAAGCCAAAAAGTGGTAATGTTATGCAGTATTTAAACACTTTTGTGACACATTCAAATAAGCAGGAATACATACTACACAAGCAAGAAAGATAAAGCAATACTGTGGTGAAAACTGCCTGAAAAGTTTATGAAACATTACCGGAATGTTTTGCTTCCCAAACAAAAGCAGTTTAATACGCTTAAAAGAAATAGGGGAAAGACTTGAAATACAACCAACACAATTCGTTGCGAATGTAATTATAAATTTAAGACAATATTTCGTATTTTTTTATCTCTTTGCTCTGCAGAAAATACATAACATCGAGTTACAATAATAAAAAATAAAATGTTAAAAAAATATGAAAAGAAGAAAAATTACTGTGAATTAGTTAGTTTCTGGAATATTTTAATCGGTTGGAATAATTTTATATTTCGAAGATGTTTTGAACAGATTTTATGAAATTTTTCTTCTCTAAGAACAAATAAGTGTTTTAACATGGCAATTTGAATGACAAAATTATACGCTAAAAGGCCATCTGTAAATTATTTAATGGACTCAGAATAAGACCTTTGCTTATAATTCAGATGATAAATATAGAATTTACTAACTGTAATAACTTTGTTGATTGTAATTAACTTTTAATTGTAATTGTAATGAATTTTACATTAATCCACTTTCTGAAAACGAAACACGATGATATTTAAAACTTTATCAAAAAGATACTAATTATTCAAAATATATTTTAATATATTAAAATATGATAAAAGCATATTTGGAAAAGTTTGGAGCTGACATATATAATTTTTTATAGATATTTCAACCTCCGCCTCTTTACTAGCTATTTAAAATTCATAAGCAAGGAACTAAATATTCCCTATTAAAAACTCATAGCCAAAAAAAAAGAAATTTAATATTAATTTCCATTTTAAATGCTGAAAAACACAAAACTGATTGCTTTTATATAACTGAAGTATTTCAGTGTAAGCAATGGCAACAAGTAGTGCAATTAATTCTAATTATGTGCTATTTCCTTTAAGTTTAAATATTTTTAGGTATTAATCCACAAATATTAATTTTGATATGAATTCAGACGCATTTCAGCTAAAATTCGTGTTCCTCAATATTTCTATGTAAATAAATGTATAAGAGTTCCTTAGTAAATTTTCTATACGCATCTTTACAAAAAATTATCCATTTGCGGAGAATATTTAAAAATTTCGTGACAATATTATATTATTTGAAGGGTAAGATCTGCCTCACAATGACATATTTCAAATTTACTTTTTATTTTTATTATTGGAGTAGTTTTAGTACCGTGGTTATATATAATTTTACAGTAAAATACTATATTACATACATAAATTTTAGTTACTATTTATATACAGTAGTACTTATTAATAGAATAAGTAAAACTGCACGAACTCATAAATATCACAACTCTTAAATATTCCACAAAAAGAAAACATAAAATTCTTGGACTGGATCCAGTAATTAATCATTTGTATTGAGACATTATCCAAATAGTCTGTGGCAACACATTCACTCGTAGAAAAATTCACCGCCGTTAGAAAATGCAATAAGATCAGCCTGCTTGGCGTGAGTGCTCAAAGAGTCTCAAAAAAAGGCGAAAATACAAACAGAAGGGGACGAAACTATGTAGTTCATGAACTGAAATGCAGGCATTTGGAAATGTCTTAAATGAAGGAAAATGAGCAGCAAAACAAACAACACAGCATTTGATGACACTGAGTAGATTGACTACTTGTTTCTCAGAGACGCTCTGGCAGTGTTCTCGGCCAGTGGAATGAGGAACTTTGTTTTCTAACCTGAAAGGAAATAAAAAAAGGAATAATTATTCGTCTGATAAGTGACAATAGAAAAATACATAAAAACTGAAAACATCTTTGTTAACAATTGTAAAATACAGAAAACTTAAAACAGCAACTACAATAAAAAAGCAGCTAAAAAAACAATTTATGCAGTTGAAATTAGAGTTTCTAGGTAAAAACAAGTAATTCGGCCAGCGAGAAAGAAGACACAATTTCGGTAAAATGGTAGATTCAAATATAAGCAACTGGCGGCCTCGTTAGGCCTAGCACCACTTAAACGTTTAAACTGTTGCTAATTCTACAACCATTGCATGCGGATTAAATAATGGCATAAAAAAACTTAAATGGAACATAGTGCACAACTACATGTTATAGCAGTCTCATGTACAAAATTTCAACGTTCTATGGCTAATCGTTCTTGAGTTATGCGAGATACATACATACGTACGTACATACGTGTAGACGTTACGAAAAAAATCTCTGATGAATCTATTTTGAATCCATTTTACAATCCGTTTTGGGAAAAAGAGTGCTATATTCTGTCCTGACGTACAGATGTTACTCATAAATAACGCAAAATTGCATTCGATAGCGGTCAAAACGGATATTTTCGTTGAATTATGATACATGAAATTTTTCGCAATTACAATACTTCCTTTACTTCGTACAAGGAGGTAAAAACTCAAATGGTCTGTAACAATAAATTTGTTTTTCTATATTTATGAAATACTATATTTACTTTAACGTACTCAATAAAGAAATGAAACTGTTATGGTTTCTTATTGTATAGATATTTAAAATAACGCTTTTAGTTTCCTTCTAGAGTTTTTCAAAATGCCTTAGCTAATTATTTGATGCAAAAGGTTGGTTGGTTGGTTAAGTAACTGAAGAAAAGCAAGCGAGAGTTATTTGCCTCAGGCGAGGAAGTGCCTTCGTGGAGCACTTTCTAAGAGAAACTCCTTTGCATTCACTTCAAACACGAAACGAGCCAGCCCGTTTGCCGCGATTGTCACCCATGTAGAACTACAAGTGTTTAGCTATTTTATTCACTCGACAACTGGTGACCCCTGAAGCAAAAATCCTAATTTTCATTTTATCTCAAATTTTTAGTTACTTTATGTAAGATACGTAAGATCAGTTAATAATGTAAGATACATAAGTTAGTTTTAAATTAGGACACTCAATTTCTTTCATCAGTTGTACACTTCCAGTCATAGGATTTCATACGAAAATAAAAATATTAATTTTGTCCTAAAAAGCACAACATTGTAATCTGTATAGTGTAGCTACTAAGATATATTAATATCAATGCAGTTATGTGATACAAGATATAAAAACTATAAAAAGCGTAAATTATTATTAACAATAAATTGAATAAAATATAGATTCAAGTTTATTTAAGTGTATGTGATTAGAATTATAAATAAGGAAATCAAATATACGTACTATGATTATTATTTAAAGAAGATATGGTTTATGTATGAACTGACTGCATTGCATATACTTTAAAGATTTTATTAGGCTTTTTACAACTTTAGTACTTATTAAGTAGTACTTAAAGTACTTGTACTCGATACAACTTTAAGTACTTAAACTGCAAAACATTAGCTTATTCAACCAGCGTTTTGCTTTCTTTGTGCAACTTTTAAGATGCCCTTTTCAAACATTTTGATCCATTCTTGTACATAAGGTGTTGTGTTACGTTTCCGTACTTTTCCACCATTCCCTGACAAAAAATTCATTCGTGTTACTTATTTTGGCCACGTTTTGTGTTCGGAAACAGGTAATATTATAAGACCCCTTGCAGCAATATCCTCAAGTCGTTCCTCTACCGATCAGACGTTGACTGCGAAGTGAGTTGTCAACACATTGCAAAGCGTCACATGAAAATGAAGTGTGTTGTCTCATATGTATGCATTTCACATCAGGCGTTTCCGCTGGTGTAAGAACAAGTGGCAGATGCGACTTCGAGAGGAACAAAATAAATAGCAAAAAGGAGTCAATCATTTGGGGACGAAAACACGAAATGAAGAGAAAAGTTTTAGGACAGCGCATCATTAATCAAGAGCCAACAGAGCGTTTTTACGAATCGATTAATTTCACCTTTCCGTCAACTTTCGATCCATCACAATTAAACGATATATATCGATAACGTCTCGTCCCTCCCCTAATAGAGCGAGATGTTCTTCGGGGAAAAAAGATTATTCGTCGTACTAAGTACATCTCGGAGTGGTTCGATGACCCAAAATCACTACTGCCCAAGTAAACGTTGGCAATGAAATTGTGTATCAAATGACGGCTTTAAAAAACGTGGGAGTTTTTTTGTTTTTTTTGGGTAGAGATGCAGGTTCAGATAATGATTTTAATTGATACACAGACGCACATGACGGTTTTAAGTTAATGGACCTACAGAGACAGCTTTGGATTACAAGAACTTTCACATTACGAACCACTTCAGCTTAAGGTAAAAAATCCATCAAAAATGATTTCAGTAAATTGGGAATTTGGATGTTACCAATTCGAATGATTTTTGCTGGAAGGAAATACATAACAATGTTTCAGACAGCCATTTAAGTAAAAGCTGCTTCGTTTGGAATTGGTTACTGTTACAACCCATAAGAACATAAAGAAAAGGTTTCTGCGATTGAAAATCATGTAAAATGTTGAGATTTAAAAGATATCGAAGTCAGTATATGATTGCCAGCTGGATTAATTTCTTGTGACTGCGGCATAGCTTTCTGACAGAAGATGTGGTTTCCTGAAGAACTTTCCACAGAAAACTGTCTCCCATTTACAATACGCAAGATAACAAACCACAAAAACAAACCAAAATCATTCCCTTCATCCAGGATACCGAATTCAGACCGAAATAATTCTATTTCACTGTCAGGCCACTTACCCACTGATGGGCCTCAACTTGGGCACTTCTTTTTTAAATTTGATGATGTACCCTAACTGTATTTCTTGTCTTGAAAGTACTTCGATGGGAAAGGACCATGGAATTATTTTGACAACGTAAATGTTTGATAAATGGTTTCCGTTTGGACAGATGCTTATCCCACAAAGTTTTCAACGTGGCTAAAATTTTTTTAAATATACAGCAGAAATCCAGTTATGCGCACAGCTTGTCCTACAAAATTAAATTAATTCATACACAGATTTTTCATCTTCTCTTTGATTTAATTCGTATAAAATGATAATATAGTAAGTACAGAGGAAGGTTTTAAGGAGCCTCTTAAATTAATTTAGGCGCGTAATATGCAGAATAGCTCGTAATACGTGACATAAATGTAGCCTAGAAACATTAATATGAAATAAATTAGATATCGTATATTGATTTTTGTTCTTTGCTTATTTAGCGACGCACTGTGTTGTCATAATATGCTTCTCTCTCTCTCTCTCTCTCAATATATATATATATTAAAAACATTCCCTTTAAAAATAGTAGGTGCGAAAGTTAAATAATATATGCTAGATTATTAATTTTATAATTTACATGGATAAAAAATAATGTCTTAACAGTGTTAGTGTAATATATAAATAGAATATTATAAAAAAATCTGAAAGCTTTTATATTACGCCCAAAGGGGCGTTTTTTATAAAGTTTTGTGGGTTACCTTTGTTTATTAAATGTCATGTTCTTCGTACTTAAACCATAAAATTCAGTTCGACAGCAATATCGCAAAATAATTTTTAAATGAGCATATCTTTAGAATTTCCGATACAGAGTCTCGCGCGCTGAAGGTAATTTTTTTCCCCTCGCACAGTGTTGCCATTACTCGCTTTGAAATCGTTAAGTTCGTTAATCAAAAATTCGTTAAAGTTTTACAAAATATGAAATAGATAACAAAATAAATTCCAAATTCCAAATTTGGGCTTCCTGACGAGCATATTCAGGTGGAAACGTACGTTATTCAAAATTGGATGGCTTTAGGTACCGTTGTTTTATCACATTTGGAGAAATATACATACATTTATGCAGATTCTTTATTATTTAATTTTTTTAAATATAATACAGGGCTCTAATATTTGGTGGCAACAATTAGAAAAGTGAACCGACATTTATAGTGAATCAACGCAAAATGCCAAAACGAAATTAATAGTTCTTGTGGGCAAGTTGCCCCTTTTGAACTTAAAAACTCTGTTTAATTTTACTAAGTAAAAATATAAAATAATATTATATGCGCAGCTTTAATGTTCTAGGTAAGTAAAAATTTCAGAATTTTATTTTCGCGGAAACGATAATGATGCATGTACTCAGACAAATAAACAATTTCTGCTTGTTTAATTTTCTTTGCCAATAACAGTATATTTTGTTATGTGTTGCTGTTGACTTGCCTAACCTCATCATTAAAACAAATCCACGAAATTTATTCTGCCAAGCAGTATAAGGTCTTTGGCAAAAGCTTTCGGCACCATATACATGACAGTGCGACTTTGCCCAGTTACCCCCAATTTTGAGGGCCGTTTTTTGCACTTTCAATTTTGAGGAAATGTTTTCCATCTTAATCAATTATGGTTTTATAAATATATTTTTAAATGTGAAACAAAATAAATATTTATGAATTTTGTCAATTTTGACTAACGATTTTAGTTCTAATTATCTTTCTTGAATGTTTACAGATCTTCGTTTCCTAATAAAAATTTCACTACTTCAAGAGATTGTTTTCTTTGATAATTTTTTCAACAGGTGGCGCTATAAGACAGCTGGATGTAGAAATCTCGATGGATGAAAATACGACTCGTCTGCCTCCCAACCGGGATTGGAGTTAGTGACCCTGACTGCCGTACCGAAGGTTCCGGTTTCGAATCTCGGGGGTATAGTACCTGTGCGGAAGGAGGGCACTTTAAACATGCGAAGAGCCGAAAGTTCTCTAAAAAGGTAGATGGTTAGGGAAGAGGGGTGGGAGACTCTCGGACCCGTCCCCTCGGTGTGTTCTGCATGAAAATTCGGGGGCGGAACTGAGAAAGTCGTACTGTCACCTGTATGGTGCTCAAGGTGGCAACGACAGACACAGACTTGCACTCCTCGCGACGATGACTTTTCGTGAACTTGTTCTGATATTGTTGCCAGGCAAGTGAGATAAGTCACAAGAACAACAGCACACGATTCGTCTTTTCAAAAACCCTTCTAAGGAAAGTCTACGTGACTTGTCTAGATTCATCAAGCATTCTGAGCCCATTGCCAAACGGTTAGGTTAATCTTTGAATCTCAAGGTTCCATTTTAGCTAACTTTTGAAAATATATGTGCAGACGGTTCCCACCTTACGAACTTTCCCAGATTAAAAAAAAAATAAAAAATAAAATAAAAAAAAAAAACGAGACTTAGATTCTCGGAGAGGTTTGCTAAAGTAAAATAGCGCTATCATTTTAATTACGATAAAGGAAAACAAAAAAACCTATTCAGACGAATTTAGACATATATTTTCTTAAGAAAGATGCTTCAGAAATCTGGCTCATCTAACATACCAATTCCCTCCACCTCTCACACGGCTTCCTCGTCTTAAATGCCCCCCTTTATTTGCCAACGAACGAGCTCTTAGATGTCGAGTCAGACGTTGACTCCCAGCCATGTAAGATCTACTAGCCTCATCCTCGTTCCATCCGCACGTGCGTCAAAGACGAGAATTCAAGGCATTACGCATTACTATATCCCATTACGAAGTAATTCTTTATTTAGTTATAATGTATTGTATTTAAAACTTTAAATATATTATTTATTTGTTTATTTGATAGCATTTATTAGCTCTTTTCTCACGAACATTGTTAGGAAATATTCTCAGCGAGCCTAGTAACATATTAGGAACAATTTTTTGGTACGAAAAGCCGTTGGGAACGTAACTTGTTTGAAAGGTGCGGTACGTTTGAATATCTGCATAGATAGACATATGATTCCGCTTACACAAATTCGTTATTGTAACTAATAAAAATTTAACTGTAATAATTTGCTAATGTGGAAATTAATTAATATGAATATTTTAAATTTTTTGAGAGAATTTTAGTATTTTATTTTGAAAAAGTTTAATTAAAATTTATTTACGATGCTTACGAAAAATGCATAGGTTAGCGTATAATTAGCGTTGCGATTTAAAGAGTAAATATTTTTTTTTGCATCATATTTTTTCCCTTTTACTTTTAGAAATGTATAACGGCATTTAGAGATTTAAAGAAGGAAATGTTCAGAACCAAGGCAAACAACGAAAACCACTCAAATTTATTTCCAACTCGAAAATGAACACTACTATTTTGACACACATCCGAGCATACCGCAATTTCTTTCGCAATTCCGAAAGCGCTCAGCGTTCCAACAATTGGCTCTCTTCAGGGAAATTTCCGGCAACTCCGTAATTTCCGTATTTTCGAAAATTTTAACTGGCTGTTGCGATCGTCAGATTTAACAGCCTCAGATTTTCTTTCTCTGGGGATACTTAAAAGAAATATGCAAATGAGTCACCTCATGTAACAGCTTAAAATTAATATTCGACGAGTTATTCAAATGTTAGGCTATGAAAATCTCCCAAAGAATATTTTTGAATAGATTACGAAGCTAACAATTTATTAGATATTATTTTTTTAAATATAACGTAATCCTCTTTCCATAAATTGCATTTAACGTTAAGAACAGTAAAAAACAAATGATATTCAAAAAGTGTTATCCATTATTTAAATTACATTGTAAACTATGCACCACTCTGTGGCATAAAATTTCTTCATAAAAGATATTTAAACATCACGAAACTTTAAATTTGTTAATTAGGTGAACATGTGGCAAGTCCGGACACCCGGCGGCTTACTGGGTGTTGTCCGGATCCCGCAATTGCTTACAGCAACGCTCCCCGGTGACCTACAAGGGCCGCTTTGGAAGTCTGTTGAATTTACATTCTATATAGCCACTGATATTAGTATTTAATAAATTCAAATGGATATCTATGACACACAATACATTAATTACAATAAAACAAATTAAACACATAATACAAATTAGAAGAAATAGCTCAACAGTATACAAAGCACATATTGCAATACTTTTGCTTGTCACACATTATATTAAGGGCTGTAGCTCTTTGTATATTACACCGTAGTGGACTCGACGTAGATGCTACATGATGCAGATCGTATTAAGAACAATGGAGTACTCTGTTGCGCTATCTAGGACATGGAGTTTAAGGTGCTACGCTCGGCGTATGCAGAAATCTTATCTACAGTACATATGCTATACACTACAGTCCTTCTACATTACTGTTAATGGGTGTCTTCGTTACAATCAGTACTACGGCCATTGTGTATCAGTATCACAGCCACATTCTACAGTCATTGTGCGTCCAGTGTGGCAATCAGTACTACTTACTCATTACAATCAGTACAAATATCATTGCTGTGTCATCAATACAACAGTCATTGCATTTCATTACGGACAGTAATACAGTAATTGTGAGCAGTACTGTTACATACATTATTCATTATATATGCCGTTTTCGTTACACAGGAGCACACTAATGAGCACGACACAAGTACCACTAGCAGCCCGCCCTAGTTGCCTCTCGTTTTTCCATTATATTTGAAAACGACGGCTTCGTGAAGAATAGATTTTACCAGTATTTACTCATGTTCATATAACAGTGCTTATGATTTGAGCATGAATATCTTTCTTACCATTACTTTATCAAATTAAATAAATGTGGCATTGGTTCACTAGAATTATTAATAGAACAAAACAATGGAAAACTAAATTTTACAACGCTATAATGCCAATTTCTAACACGTAAATATACTGTAAAAATTTCATTTATATGTGTTCATTTGATTACTAGGAAGATGAGTAGGGAGATAAAAATTTCACTATGGACTGCATGCGATCTACGAACTTCAGCTGGCCTTTCCTAAATCATTTTATTTGAAATCAGAATTAAATTAAAATTCAATTTTGTTTATTTTTAAAATTAGCATGAGCCTCTTACATCTGTTAGAATAATATTAATTAACTTTGGCAACTTAAGCAAATGGCTGTGAAGGCTAATTATTCTAAAAATATCACGCATCGAAACAAACAAAAAATATTCATTTCCATTTCGGAGGCAAATATATTTTAACGTTAAGTTTTCCAAGCTTCTTCAAACACCATTGATTAACGGTGAGATACAAAATCATCGTGCGTACACAAACCAATTCGCAAGAGAGAACGGCATCTCCCCTAAGCCCCAAAGTACTCATCTCCACCACCCCTTTCCGCAATATGCTCGTCTCGTATGATGGCTTTTAAAACAAAACGCAGACTGGAGTAAAACCATTTTATTTGGGTAGCATCGACGGCGATTTACTGCCGCCTGACTCATCCATTCGAAAGGGAAGCCAACTTCATGAATATGCATGAGATCCAACGTTGACCTCAATTTGTTGTATTTTATTTAGTTCTTCCCCTTTTTTATTATTATTATTACTCCTGGCAACACTCTCTTTTTCGTTTGTTTCTTTTTTGATTGCTCTTTTATTTATTTATATTTTTTTGGGCAGGATTTCTTTTTCACTATATGCATTTCCGCTGTCTATATCTTCTTTCGCCATTTTTTTTGGCCATTTTAATGTTCGGGTTGTTGATTATGCATTCGTTTTTAACTGTCTTACCCCCTCCCCCAACTACCAAAAGCGCAGCAACCGCGCTGGCAGACACGTGTATTATTTTGCATATTTGCCCAGAGATGTAATTTTATCATCAACGAATGGCAACCACGTGCTTTTCTACGTATATTCGTCTTTCTCGGCGCATTTATTTCGCCGCGAAAGGTATAAAATTCATGAACAGGAAGCTTTTTTCTGAAAAGAGAATGCATACGCTAGCTAATCATAAGGGATATTGTATTATATTGTTTTCAAGGGGCAAATGAGTATTTGCGTTTATTTATGTACGCGTTCGTAAAACTCACTTTCAAGCGTGAGGATTTCAACTAGAAGGTCTGATTCTTACATCCCGTTTTTTTTTAATAGATACATCCGAATATGTTTCGCACATTAACAGCGAATATAATACTCGTATACGCTAATTTTACATTGCAGATTTTAACTAAAAGTAACAGTACATGGAACAATTTTTAATTAAAATTTCTAAGAACGAACAAAAAATTTTGCATTAATATTTTTGTTATCGATAAGGCATACAATCAACTGCAAGTTATTAATAATTAAGCTTGGAGAAGGAAAATATTATACTTGTATTTGCAATTGTACATATTACCGCCCAAAATTCTAGTTTAATTAAAGGTTCAATAGTTATTATTATTATGTGTTGCTTAGTTTGGTTTCTTTTATTATGAGTTAGTTTCTTTTTATTAGAGCTATCTACGAAGGAATGTCCTCGTGGAATACATTCAAACAGAAACTATCTCGTATCCACATAGTACTTTGTACAAAGTACTCTGTATGTACCACATAGTACTTTGTCGAAATAAATAACACTTTAACCTAATGACGATTCAGGAGGGAGGCGTTTACCTTTTTAAAGATTTTACTTTAACTGATCGTTACTGTGAAATCTGAACTTCCACAGGAACAAATGGGCAATGATGATTCGACAGATTGACAATGATAGCTAGAACGTTTCTTGCCACATGAGAAAGCAGTGGAAACTTCTCAGAGTTTCTGACACGTAACTCATTCTAGAATTTGAAATGACATCGGGCAAAGTGGTGCTCTGCGTCTTACGATCTGAGAAAATGATAATCGATAATTACTTTTTAAAAATATAATAGAAAGCCAAAAGTATTTTCATTACAATAAAACTTTGCATGGTCTTACACTGCATGAAATATTTAATTTACAAGGGCGATTACTCGAAGGCCACCAAATTCTACTCCGGGAGAGCACACGGGGAATTTTTCGCAGAATCTTCCTTTATAGTCCTATCGTCTACACGCCATATGTAATAATTACTTTTATAGAAATTATGCTAAATATAATGCACTAACAACAATATATATCAAGAAATTTGCAGAAGAGCAGCCGTTCAATAGAAAGCCGTGCATGTATTCTGTTTCTATGTCTGTGCCTTAAAATAGTGATTAAATTATAGTTGTATAATTTAAGGAACATTTCTTATGTTATTATTAATTACCGGAATCATATTAAGATAACTTACATGTTAGCGAAATTATTCTGAGGAATTCTAATCGAATCAGAGCATCACCGTTATAGAATAACGCACGCCAAATAGCTTTCCGAAGAAAAATACATGTGGCCAATTGAAGCAAGTGTACGGTGGTGCTATTTTATTTTATTCTTTTGCGTGTGAACTCATAAGGAAGTGTCACAATAAAGTCAAAAATCCCTTTGAATATATCTTAGCGACATTGTTACCTCTGGCAATCTTAAATTATTTTACGTTGTTCTCTTTTAATAATCTTTGTTTTTAATGTAAGGTTTATCATTAAAAAGATTTTAAAATGCGCTATTCAATATTTTAGTTCTTTGTTATTGAAATAATTAACCTAGGAGATATAAACAGTAGCTCAACACTCGGCACATTCACTCAGTTGCTTCATTCCCTAGTAGAACTTATCTTTTAGAACACTGTTTAAATCTGCGGTTACGGTTTTGTGAATCTCTTCAATGGTATTAAAATAATCACCTTTGAGCTGAAGCTTTAAGGAAGAGAAAATAGTCTGCTAGTTCCAAATGTGGTGAATGAGGGGTTAAGAATTGTGACACTTTTCTTTGCTACAAAGTGCTTGACGAGAATAAAATTCCATGACAGTTCCCTGTCGTGCATAAGTAATCATTTTCAATCGAGCTTTTTCTGGCCTAACGCGCTAAATTCTTTTCAAAAGTCTGTCTATTACATCTTTCTAAAACACGGAGTTTGCCATCTGTCCCTCAGAAACAAATCCCTTGTAAATGATCCTTTTCCAATCAAAAAAGGCGATCAATATGGTCTTTATTTCCAAAGGCCAAGTTTTTGTGGTCATGGTGAACCTTCTCAAACCTAAGCAATTATTACCATTTTGTCTCAGCAAAACATCAAGTTTCCTCTTCAGTCACAATTTGTTTGGAAAAAAAACAAAACAAAAAAAAAAAAAAAAAAAAAAAAAAAAGGTTTTTTAAATACTGAATCGAAGCAAACGCTTAACTTGTAAGGTTTTAGTTTAAACTAACAAAGTTTTATTTTAATTTGCCTTTTTCTATCTGTTCTTATTTCAACTTCCCGTTAGAATAAGAGCGCGTTTCAGCTTTATGCTAATTTGAAGTGGAGCCAAGTTTAAGCGATAGGTAGGAACCTCTCAGTGTGAGGGAGCTTTTAGTCTCAGACCACTGCTACTCTGTTCGACGTTCGCCTGACCAGCTAGTATATAAATTCTAAGTCTTAGCGCCGTTACGCTATTACTTATTGAAGTAATTCTAAGTGAGTTAATATTAGTTAAATCTTGCTACGCACCCTTTAGCATAGAGGCCAACCTCGCGTTCATAGCTCTGTGAGCAACGACTGCTTAATTTGTATTTAATTTTAGTTTAAATAATTTAATTGTTCCTTTTAGACGCAAGTGCGGTCATTATTTTCTGTATCCTCCCGAGTTGGGAAGTGGCTGTATATAATTGAGGTTTAATAAAAGAGGATTTTAAATCCTTCTTAAGTGCAGTTCTTCCACCACTTAACCACAGTTTTCTACCACAGAACATAGCTGCATTCAGCTCCCTGTTCAAGATCAGGACTTTAAGTATTTCACGAATATGTTTGCCAAGAGTATGCACCGAACACACAGTCCTGACAAATTGCATAAAAAATTTTATCCGTAGGAAGCCATATTTTAGGAAAAGCAATATGAAAAGCCATGGTAATAAATGCTGTCATTTGGCAAATTTGCTGGAATTTGCTAAAAAAATGAGTTCTAAAATTTTGTAGAAGCAATTTAGCAAAATGTCTTACATTTAGCAAACTTTAACCATACTGTTTTCCCATAACAAAAAGAATTCTCTGATGGATTCAGCAATTCTCATTTCAAATTTTTTATGTTGAAAAGCGAAGAGTAAAATACCAATTTTAAATTTAAACAAAAGTCAAGGTATTTTTAGCGCTATTTTAAAATTTATCGGCTAAAAATACCATTTCCATCTCTCGGAAAGGTGAATGTTCACGAAACAAGGACAAGCTCCAGCAGCTGTTTCCAATCCGTCCTTGAACTGCGCTGATTGTTATCACTATACGTGCATCCGTAAGAAACTGCAGTTTCTAAAAGACAACTTTCAGAATGAGATAAAAATATATAAAAGAGCATACGGAATAAACAATTTCGACTTCCCTTATCTGATGTATTTAAAACAGCTGATGGTGGCAATTCCAGGTTTATATGTTTATACAAGTCATAGATCCTCTTCAGCTTTTAACACAATTTAATTGTGATCATGAAGCTTTCCTATTACTCATCGCTCAAAGTAGAATTAAAGAAGGGGAGGAATATTATATGAGCACGTAATATGCTTTGAGTAATTCAATGAAATAATTTTATATCTTTCAGAATCAATCTGATTGAGCTCTGGCAATCCGATACAATATTACTTCTTACCTGACTTCGACTTGTCAACTAACTAATTTTTCAAAAGCTTCCAATGTAATAAGATTACAATTATGACAAGTTGCAATAACGTGATGGGCAAACAGCGACTGCAGATACGCGTCCGTTAATTAGTCTGTATTGATATTTTGCTTCGATTTGGAAAAATCAACTACCGGTTCATACAAATGTCAAATTTGTATTCAATAAAATGATTGATTGACATTGATTTCAATAAAATGAGACTAGTTAAATTTTAAAGGATAGCACAGTGCATTTTCAGAGTCTACCAGTTCATCAGAAATTACAACCAAATAAAAACTGAACCCACCAGCAACATGAAATGCTGAAATTTATTTCCTGTAATTATTAATTAATTAATTAATTAATTGAAGTTCCAAAAATTGGTAATAATGTACTGCAAAGATGAAGTAATCGTACTGAAGTAAAAGTAACTGAATATCGCCAGTTTTCCCTGCTAATGGACTCAGATTCGAATTCCTGGTACGGCAGAGGTGCTCGTATTTGTCATATCTATACCAGTAAGAAAAATTAGTCTGCTTTGAAAGTCCTGTAGAGATGTTATTTACAAAGAAAGAGGTACATGAGAACGTCTTCTGAGTTGTCTTGATCCAGACATGGAACCCTAATTGCCATCAGTGTGCGCGTCCTAACTATTGAGTAGAACCCAAACTGCCGTAAATGGTGCCCTAAATCTGGAACCAATGACAATACGAATTATTTCTCCCTCCCATGATTCTTCGCGGGCTACTGAAAATTTGACAGATAACGACAGTAATAGAATATTGATAATTTATTTATGTATATTTGTGTCTACGTACGTAAGTATGCATGCGATTTCAAATTCAATTAATTAGTATCTTACACTTAGAACCAAAATTTCCTTTGAGGCCCTAGTTCTTGCGGTGTAGCGTCAAAAATAAATAATTAAGTAAAAGTAATCAATCAATAAGAATAACTTCAATGCTTAAATATTTGAAAAAGACAGATACAAGTGAAAACAATATATGCATTCTATATTCATCCCAAGTCAAATTAACAGGAAACTGCGAAATTTAACTAAATTATGAAAAATTATTAAAAGACGGAAAACAGTGGTTATTTAGCCTCAAAATTAGGTCAGCAAACCGAATCATTTTGTAAAATGTTCCAAAGTAAGTATTTTTATAGTCATTAAACTGTTGTATTTTGTTTCAGGAGAGACGATTATGAATTTTGAAAGATAATTACGGATTTCCATCAATGATTTAGCTATAAATAACTAAATCATTGATGGTCTCACCCAACTTATTTTCTGATTACCGAAAACCACCTATGATGTCGAGGATTATCTTTGTCTGCTTTAAATAAAGATTCCTTTCGATAATTGCTCAAGCGCTTTTTTTTAATAATAGCTTCTGTCAACTTATTTTTATATTCTTTACTACATTGCAGTAAAAGTCCAGAAATCCGCAATGAGGTTGTGCGGATTTCAGGACAAAAAGCCAAATCATAATATTCAGACTAAAAGTGCAAAATAAATAAGTCATATTAGATATATTCACTTAAATTATTATGTACAATAATATACATTATTACATTATTTTATTATATGCATTAAATTATTATATATATATATATATATTATTCATTTATATTAGTGACTACAGGAATATTTTAAAGCATTAAGGTCATATACAAAAGAGACGTGTAAAAATAAGGGATACTAATAAAGCATAAAATATTTAATTTTTTTTATTTGTTTCAAACA